>CAKNYM010054208.1:321240-376193 GCA_932195095.1 Andricus curvator | reverse complement strand
ACGCCTACCCCGAAAGGGAAATGGCTTAATGGTATAATAATAATAATCCATATACAATCAAAAAAATAAATATGTAATAAAATAGTTGAATTTTCAACCCAGAAGATAAATTTTCTACCAAAAAAGATAAATTTTCAACAAAAAATAGAATTGTTTAATTTTCAATCAGGAAAATAAGTTTTTAAGCAAATGAAATAATTTTTCAACAAAATAGTTAAATTTTCAATAAAAAAACTAATTTTCAACCAAAGAAATGAAATTTCAACCAAAAACATTAATTTTCTACCAGAAAAGAATAATTTTCAACCAAAAAGGTTAATTTTCTATCAAAAAAGGACATTTTTTAACAAAATAGATGAATTTTCAACTGAAAAAGTTGAATTGTTAACGAAAAATAAAATAGTTTAATTTTCAGTTAAAGAAATAAGTTTTTAAGTAAATAAACTATACTTTTAACGAAAAATTTAAATTTTTAACCAAACACATAAATCTTCTAACAAAAAGATTAAATGTCCATTAAAAAAAAAATTAGAGAAAAACTTTAGTTGAATTTTAATTACAAAAGGTAATTTTCAATTTTAAAAAACTAATTTTTAACGAAATAAATGAATTTAAAATAAAGTTGAATTTTCAAGCAAAAAGTGAATTAGTTACCAAGAAGATTAACATTCTACCACAAAATACAAAGTTTCAACAAAATACGGAAATTTTCAAAGAAATAAATGAATTTTCAACTGAAAAAGATTGATGATCAACCAAACATTAAATAGTTAAGTTTTCAGTTAAAAAAAATTAATCTTCAATAAAAAACGAAATTTTAAGTCAAAGAAATTAAGTTTGAACCTCAAAGATTAATTTTTTTACCGAAAAGAGATTCATTTCCAACGAAATACATGAACTTTCAACCAAGCAGGTAAATTAGTTACCAAGAAGATTAATTTCCTACCGTTTTGAAACGATTCAAAAGTAATAAAAACTTATAAGATATTTTAGTTTCAATTTGGTATGATTAAAAAATAAAAAAAATAAAAAAAATCGAGTAGATTCAAGAAATATTTAGAAGATTTTAAGAGATTGAAAAAGAATTTCAAACTGTAAAAGATTTAAAAAAATGCAGATTTTTCTTTAAAGATTTCAAACCAAAACTTTAGAAGATTTGAAAAAATGTTGACAAGTTTTAAGTGAATAAACAAATTTTCTCAAAATTGCTAGGAAAATTTGGAAGATTTGAATGGAATTTCTTTACATTTTGAATGATTTTTCAAAATTTCAAGGAAAATTCAAGTTAGCTAAAAATATTTTAAGGAATTTCAGAGGTTTTAAATATTAAGAAATCTTTTTTAATTTTCTCAAGAATATTAAAAAAATTTTATTTATATAAACTTAAAAACAAACTGATGATACTTCTTTTCTTGTAAGTAATTTCAATATTTTTATGAATAAAAAAAATATTTAAAAAGCCTTCAGTATTACATAAAAATATTGTTTTATTTATTTCTATACAGCATTTCATCTTGAAAAACCTTTTTTTTATTTAGAAAATGTCTATTATGTTTTTAAACGTAGTACAAAAAATGTTACGTAACTGCGGTTAGGGTGAGGGGGTCCGAAGGAAATGTTACGGTCTGTCACAATAACGTTACATAATATGTGAACGCTCCCTTAGCGTCAAATTCGAGGTATCAGCGAACCTTTAAGGAACGGTTCTTAGCTTGTAAGGAAAAAATCATCCGAGAAGCTATCGGACTGGGCACTTCTAGCGCCACTAGCGACAACGAGCTATTATGTTTATATAATTATGTTCATAAAATTTATGATTAATATATTTACATAATTTATAATAAAAATTCTAAGCGAAGAAATAAATTTGAAATTATTATTAACGACTCCCTTGAGAGTCGGGGGAAAAATATGGCCCATAATATTAATACATTTTATGTGAAGAATAAGAAAGTCATGTATCCTACTGAGGAAAAATTTACATAAGCGACTTTGTACAGCAGTATATGTGTTTGTAAAAAAACTCGAAATTCGATGATCATTTATTTATTTTTTTGAGTTTGTAAAGTTCGAGTTCGAACTTTTCAAAAATTTAAAAGTTTTCGAATACTTGATTGTTTTCGAGTAGTTGAAAGTTTCGAGTTCTTGAAAAGTTAAATAATTTAGACAATTTGCATGAGGCTTCGTGATTGAGGTTTTGTGGTTTCTGTTAATAATTTTGATGTCAAAATAAAAAAATTCAAGATTTTCATTCCTAATAGCCCAAATTTTCGATTAATTCGATGAATTGTGCTATTGAAAAAAACTAGAACTGAAAATTTTAATTACAAAGAAAAGGCACAAACAAATTTGGAATCAAATGATTTAAAATCACGCAAGATTTGAATTGAATTAGGATCTTTTTGGTCTTCAGCAAAAGCCACATCTTCGCGCTACTACAATTTCGTAGTACAAAATTACTTTTTGTCACTCAACACTCACGTGCACTAATAAAATGTAACTTCACTTACTATGATTATCGTCCAAGAAAGTCCCAAGAATTCCTGGCGACAGAATGCCAAACAAAATCAAAAGATTCAAGTATATTTTTTGCGACATTTGATAAACGAAATTATATACTTCAGATGATGAAATTCTGTTTTTCCTACTATTACACCGAAGACGAAAATAGTGCGAAAACAATGAACACCGATCGTCTCTTATATCCATACTTATTTGCAGTGGTATCTGATTCTTATTAACCTAATAATAGTATCAGTGTGAAGGCTAATATATCACTCAGAAAAGTGTTTCGTAAAATGTAAACACAAAAAATTGAGAACATTTCTTCAACTTTATAACTCAATTCTGAACCAAATACATACTTAATTACTGTTGTAGATATAAGTCGACTACAGCCTATATTTAAAAAAAACTGGATACTGAGGTATGATAAATATGCAGGCTATAAGAATCATTATTTATAACATAAATTCATTAAATTATATTTTTATCAAAAAATTTCCGTTCAAAATGCTAAAGTGTAGAAAAATGTCACCTTTATGTATATTGTAAAATCGAAAAATCGTGAGTACAATTCCTCTGCCACTTACACATTTCATAATATATAGATAATATCCAAAATTGTACACGTCATCTCAAACTAATTGAATCATACACGAAAAAAATAATATCTGTCGATAGCAGCAGGTTACTCCACTCATTGACAAAACATAACTAAAATAAAGAACTGTATTTTCAACACTTCATGACATGGTTATTCCTTTTTTTTTAATTTATGAAAATTTTTTTTCTATGAAATGAGAAATTCTTGGTGCCAAACTTCAGACAATCGAGATAAATAAATGTTTAAAGCTATCTTATGTTAGTAGTGAAGCAATTCAGATTTTTCATGCAAAGAAAAAGTTTTCGTAAAACATCAATTTTGCACATCTTCAGAATGTAAACTTTCCAAAATCGTTGTCAAGGAGATTTTTTTTCAATCCATGAAGCTTTTACGTAAAAATGGTTTTCAGAATTAAAAAAAAAAAATTCTGTAAGACAGTCAAATTTCTTTTTCCGTGTATATTAAAAATGAGATAGTTTACAATATGAAACTGTAAGTTTACAAGAAATAAATAATCAATATGATGACTGAGATTTTGGCTGGCTAGTTGTGTCATAGAATAGGTAAATAAAAAGTTCTTTAAAATTAGAATTACACACTGCAAACTATTTGCACAATTACAGGGTTTGTGGATCTGAAGAGGTAAAGGGTGTTAAACAAATTTGTGGACCACTTGATTAAAAATTGTTCTAATTTATTGGAAAGTGAAATTTATTTATAACATTTAACTTGGACTGACAGATGGAGAAAGACATTGTCCGTAGGCCTTGACGATCTTTGTTAATTAACATTTAAAAAAATTTTATTATTGTGACCAACTAAATTCTTGATTCAACAATACCTGATACGTTGTCAAACAATTTTTTTTAATTCTCATCCTATAATGAGAAGGTATTAGTTTTATGTAAAATTGGACTTCGTCGGTTTTCATAAAAAAAAGTCATAAAAAACGATTTCTGCAAACGTGTCTGTCTGTCTGCATGTATGTCTTTATATCTGTCTGTATCCTGTAGGCACGATGACGTACATTGAATATCATCAGAAAATCAAAATCAAAATTTAACAACACATGCATGTTCAGCACCTTTTCTTCACGTAAGATGAATATACTTTGGTTATAGTGGACGATGATATACAAAAGAAAAACACAATTTTCCACAAGCGTCGGAAAATTATTTTTACCTTCGAAATCACTTTTTATGTCGTAAAATATGCCACGTCATGCAGAATGGAACTAAACTTTGTCGATAAAGTTAGGACATTAGGGCCTACTTTAATTAAAAAAAACAAGTTGACACGATTAATAGTTTTCTTTAAAGAAGCAAGTGTTGTCTTAGGTCCACTGTCGGCTTAGCCCCACTTTTCCCTACATCTTTTAAGATATTCGGATTTTCAATTCAGAATTCCCAAAAACTATGAAAGGACATATATTTTTAGGAAACGCTTCTCAACATCATAAAGCATTTCAAATTTACTGTTTAGTTCGTTAGTTACAAACTTTGTTGGGTTATATGGTGACCTATGGTTTTGCACCTACAATCAGGTCCTATAGTGCTACAATTCACCGCAGCTTGAGGAAAATCGAAAAACATTTGATTTTCGATTACTTAATGGCCCTGGAAATCGTGTGTAAATCGGACTTATAGGTTTCAGGCCAAACTGTGAAGATTTTGTCTGATTTTTTGTATACATAATCTGAAGAGTATAAAGACTCTCAGTACGGGCCGCTTTTTTCAGAAAAATTCCATTTTTCCTGTAACAATTGACCCTAGCGAGAAAAAGGAGAACACACCGTATACGAAAACTGGGGGTCCCTACCCAAATGAGTGGGTGAATTCCCAAACGGTTGGGTGGGTGTTGTTGGTTGGGGGTGGATAATATCATAAATGGCGATTTTAGGTGAAATAAAATTGTAAACAATATAACATCGCCAGTGAATGTAAAGAAAAACGGTTTCTTATAAGCAATTCGCCCCCGGATTAATGTATGCAATATTCACGCCGAATCAGTGTAACTGTACAATTTTCGACAAACTTACTCCAAAAGTAGTACCTTATACATTACATGACAATATACAAGATATCTCTAAAAACAGGCAGATTATACATGGTCAGTCAACTTTCCGCTGACACTATCAACCAACCGTCTACTTCCGGAGATGCTAGGCAGTCTTAGTTTTTGCAGTTTATTGATAAAGTCAGAATGGTAATTGATGCACAAACATCTACTACTGTTCGTCAAGAGATCAAGTAATGAATGAATGTTAAACAAATGATTCAGACAGAAGTCTGCTAATGCGACTAAGAGACATTCAAGCTTTCGAAGATTCGTTCTTTGCGCAAAATGAAGAGGATGGAATGTCTCATTTGGATGTATTGATGGACCAACCGTGTAACAACATAATAGACATTGGTCTCCCTGTGAACAGCAGAGATGATTTAGATTCAACTGCCATAAATATCTTAGGTAGACCAGAAGCTGCTTCAGACAGTCTCTTTGGTACCGTCAAATGAAAGTGAGCCGGCAAAGTTACCTCGGAACGCCCTACATGAAACGACAAGACAAAATAAATTTGCTACAAAAATTCTTAAACGCAGAGGATGCAAATCAAGAAAGAAGGCGAAAATCAAATCAACTGATTATAAGGAAAAGCTCTTGAAAAACAAAGAGCTTGCATAGCCAAAACGGTAGCCATGAAAGATGGACAAAACAAATCCACAAAAAATTGCTGCTAACAATGTGTTGCTTCAGATTCCTTTGCAGTTTGCAAACAACCCGAAATGCTTTTCGATGTCCTCATACCCGAGAATAATGATGCATCAAGCTATGAACATGGCAGGCCAAATTCCAGTTCAAATTCCACCGAAACAGTCGATGCAAGTCCCACTAAACGCACCAACGCAGACTTTTGTTGCGCAGCAGGTGCAACCTCAATCTAATATTTTTCTGGGCTAAGAATTCAAATCAGGTCACGTAGTTAGTAGTACAAACTTGGATTGAGTATACATTACGTATTCGTCAAATATTTTTTTAGTTACTTAAAAAAATGTCTGTCATTTTATTTTGAAAACAATTTATCGTTCGTTTTAAATTTATTTTTAAACCGTAGCGGTAATCACCATAGTAGTTTTTCCTTACCACGAAAAAACAAAATTCTTATGTTCGTACTAAAAAATAAGTGTGAATCTTCAAGACTGTGACAAGACTTTTAGAATCTAAGAATGTTAGGAGGTTACAATTCCTATTTTATGTAAAACTGAATAAAATAATTGCGTTAAACTGATAATTAATTGCATTTATACTTTCATATATTTCTAAAACCCGTCACCCTAAGTAATAAGATTTAATTATATCTACAGAATCACACAAAAATATACTTCTATTAACAGAAAGTAATAAATGTACTATAAGATAAGATTAATATTGTGTTTGATGCAAGTTTGAGCCTGTGACTAATTCCCAGACGTCCCACCTGATGGGTTCTTGCCATCTTCATCATTTTTCGGCTACTCTGAAATATAAAGTAGTTCAACTTTAAGCCAAGTAGTTAAATTTTGTTTGAAAAAAATGACATTTCAAGAAAATGGTTGAATTCTTAACAAAATAATTAAATTTTCAACCTAAAGAAATGAATCTTCATCCAAACAGAAGCATTTTTTACAAAATATTTTAACTTTCAACCAAGCCGTTAAATTATCTTATCAGGTTCTGTTAATTCAGTTCGCATATCTACGAAAAAACAAGAGAAGGAGAAAGTTTTTTGAAAATAGGGAAAGAAGAGCAATTCTTCGAGAAAGGGAAAAAGAGGGGAATAGGAAGAAGAGTAAGTAGTCTGTAATAGATAAGGAAACAGAAATAGGTTCATTCATTCAGGTCGATTCCGTGGGAATCGACCAAATTTAAATAGAATAAAACTCTATTCTTCTCCAAGAATTACAATTTAGTATTTTCCTAGTTTTGAAATTCTTGATTAATAAACTATTTCTTTAGATTGTCGTAGTCATTTAATATCAATGCATCTATTTGGTCCTAATCTATACGTTTCTTCATTTAATTAATTTTATTTTTTGAACTTTCAAATTTATTTATTATTTTGTAAAAAACCGTCGTCCATTTTCTTTCATAAAACTTTTTACTGGGTTACGTGTCTTGAATTTGAAGACATTTTGTTGGTCATCCTTCAATCTCATACATATGGGAAACCAGTATGAGGTAGATAAAATATGTTTAAAGTCCTGATACTGTTAAACAAGGCAAAAGTGGGGAAAGTATTACATACCAAATTAAGCGGAAACGTTTATTTCAAAGCTATCAATGCTATAAAATTAATTATATGAGCCATTTATTCTATATTCTATCATTTTTGATAATTTGCCATTTTATTCAGATGGTACCCTTGTGGTACAAAGTGAATATTCAAATTTTAAACCTGTCTGATCTGTTTTAGAAGGAAATTGTTTATTAATTCATGAAACAATAATACAAAACTGTTATTTGAAAACATTAATTTCATTGTTACCAATTATCATTGACAAAAAAAATAAGTGATAAAAAGGCTCATTATAAAACTTGTTTTGAATACTGCTACTCATAAAAAACACTCCAGACCTTTTGCTTTAATACCCAGTCATTTTTTTCCATTATTCAGTTTGTACTGGTATATACCTCGTACGGGTTTCCCCTATGAATATATTTTAAAATGTAATCATTACCTTCTTGATGATCATGACTGTCGTCGGCGGGAGGAGAACCTTTGCGATTAGTAGCTACACATACGGGGATTAAAGAAGGATATCGTACACCTGGCCTGGGAGGATCGAGTTCTGTACCAGGGGGGCACTTATGGTGCTCCATGGGGTTGTCTAAAAAATATATGGCAATAAAATTAGAGAAATACGCTGTTTATACTTTCATAATTTATGTCAGTTAAACATTTTTTTAAATGACTTTAAATCTATATTATACACATTTTACTGATTGACTTATAGTATTTAAGTAATTGCAGAATGAATAAGTAATATTTTAGCATTTCACTAATGAAATAGTAGAAAATTTACAGGTTCATTTTAGTAAGGTCAAATACTACAAATATTGACTAGATCTTCAGTGAAACCCGTTGCTAATTATGAAAATTTCATTAAGGGGCCGTTCAAAAAAGATGAATTTGTAACCAGAAAGTTCAATTTTCAACCCAAAAAAATTAATTTTGAACAAAACATTTAAGTTTCCAAGAAAATAATTGAATTTTCAACAAAATAATCAAATTTTCAATCAAAGAAGGTGAATCCTTATTGTTATTGTTATGTGAAAATTTGCTTCACATTTTTAATAACTATTAGGTACATAAATATTCATTAGCTTTTTTTTATTTACATTTTTCAAGGTAGAAAAAGGTCTCTACAGGTATCAGTTATGTAATATTTGCATCTGTTTATTTTCACACGAACTGTTGATACATCCAAAATCTCCTACCATAACTTTTCTCAACCAATAGACAAAAGTAGCCCCCCCCCCCCGGGGGTGGGGGTGTGGGTGGGAGATGGGGGGCACCAGGGGGAATGTTAACTGTGAATTAGTGGATAATGACTAAAAATACGAATTTGGAAAAAAATGATGGACAGGATAAGCGGAAAAACGGAAAGTGAGTTAATTACATCAGAAAGATATGAAAAATTAATAAGTGAGATGGAAGAGGACAGGCAGTTGAAAAAGGGCGGCAACCCCTTAGTGACGAAACACTACAGACGTTTAAAACGATTTTGTATCTTACTAGCAATTAGGTGATTTTTTGGGATAATTGTACACAATTCGTGTTTCTATTTGATTGCCAGCGAACTTTCAAATATGAATAAAAGCACATATACATATAATTCACGTTAATATACGTCATGTCAATCTGAGTCAATTCAAATTAACTTCGGAATTCGATGTTGGTAAAGTTTGCATTTGAAAGTTGTTAATTATATTTTTGTTCATTATTTTTGTTTTTCAATGAACTTTTTCGTAAAAAATTCAACTGTCTTTGGAAGAATTCATCTTTTTGGGTTGAAAATTAATGTCCCGTGGTAGAAAAGTCTTACTTTTCGGTGAAAACTCAATTTTCTTGTTTGGAACTTAACTTTTTTGTAGAAAATTCAACTGTCTGCTAAAAAATTCGTCTTTTGTGTAACAATTTGTATAAAAATGCAACTATTTGAGGTCATTGTTAAATCATTATTGTTTGAAAACTCTGATAGTTTTAAATCCATATTTGTACGTTGAAAATACAAGTATTTGGTTAAAAATTTAAGCATTTTCTTTAAAATTCGTCTTTTTTGTTTGAAAGTTCAACTATTTATCTTTTTTGGTTAAAAATGTAACTATTTTGGTGAAAAATTTGTTTTTCTTCGTTAGAAAATTAGTTATATGGTAAAAAATTAATTTTTTTCGTTGCATAATGAACCTAACTCGTGTTTTTTTTATTACCTCAAAATATTTGGAATGATTTTTTTTATTATTACATTGGCTATCTGTTTAAGGAATGGTACTTTGAAAATGTAAATAAAAAAAAACTAATGAATTGTTATGTTCCTAATAATTGATAAAAATGTTTCTGTAAAAATAAATTCCGCTATTCAAAAATGCCAACGGCGATACCACGCTGAAAACACCAGTTCTCGTAAGATCACTGAAGTTAAGCATTGTTGGGCGCGGTTAGTACTTGGATGGGTGACCGTTAAGGAATACTGCGTGCTGTTGGCCCGTCGTGGGTGTGGTGGGCCCACATTGGTAGTAAATATCCACCTAGAAACACTACCCGAATCGGGTAGTGAGGCAACGAACTTTCGAGTTCGAACTGCTAATCAATGTATGTATGTATTTAAAAATACAACTGAAATTGCAATTAAATCAAGACCGAGCTTAGTTTATTCATTCCATCTAATAGATCTGGCCCTCAACAAATTATTTAATTTTGACGCTCTATTTATTTTAACAACGATAAAGGTAATTAAATATCTTTTTATTATATAGAATGAAAATGTTCGATTACAGAACATTATAACTTGAAGACGGTTGCCAATAAATTAATGAAATTTGTAGGTCTTATTTTTCAACACTAATATCTCAAAGTTGATGTAGAAATAAAAAATAATAATGGATTGATCTTTATTTAAAAGTGCAACTGAAAATTGCAATTGAAAATTAATCTGTTTTAGTAGAGAATTCAAGCATTTTGTTGAACATTCGTTTCTGTTGGTTAAATGCAGTTATTTTTCACTTCTCATTAAAACATTTTCTTTTTTTCTAAATATTTATTTAAAAGTTCTTTGGTTGGTACAACTTTTCATTCAAACAACCTAAAAGCAAAGAAATTTCTTTGATACCCAAGACTATGCGGACAAAATTTTCCACTCAATGTAAAAAATACATTTTTCAATTTATCAATTCAAAATTAACCAGAAAGTGGTAAAAAAGCTGATTATAAAACTTGTTTTAAATAGTGGTACTCATTAAAAATACTACAGAACTTTGATTTAAAACCCAGAGTCACTTTTTCCCATTGCTCAGTTCGTACTGTTAAAAGGGAAAATAGGGTGATTTTTCACAAAAATTGAAGAATAATAGGGGAATAAATTTTTCTGAATAAAATTAATGTATACGTACGATATCGAATTCAATATGAAATGCTTAAGATTGCAAGTCAAAGTATACTGCATTTGCAACAAAAAGGGTTCATTTTTAACCAAAAAAGATTCATTTTCCACCCAAAGGGATGAATTTTCAACGAGAGAGTTGAGTTTTCAAGCTAAAAAGACAAATGTTTGAAAAAAAACTTGACTTTTAAACACAAAAAGATAAAGTTTTAGCCAAGAAAGATGATTATTAAACCAATCAGTTCAGTTTTTAACTTCAACGACAACAATTTCATTTTTAATCCAATAGTCAGTCAAATTTTTAAATTAGAACTTTTCTACCAGAAAATATGAATTTTCTACCAAATAAGATGAATTGTCGACAAGGTAGTTGAATTTTTAACTAAAATAATGAATCTTCAAAACCAAGAAAATATTTTAATTTTGAATCAGATACAGTATAATTCATCCAAAATAAGGAATTCTCAACGAAAAGTGTAATAGTTGATATATAAAACAAAAAATACAAATTTTCAACAAAATAGTTAAATCCTCAACCAGAACAGATTATTTTGAATAAAACTTTTTTACCAAACAGATGAAATATCTACCAAAAAAGTTGAATTTTCAACCAGGAAAGATTTTTCAGTCAAGAAACTAGAAAATTGCAATCAAAAAGTTGCATTTTCTGTGAAAATAATAGCTTAACACAATGACGAATTTCCCACAAAACATTGAAGTTTTTAATTACTACAAATTCTCAATGACAAATTTAACAGTTCATTTTTTAACTAAAAGCGATCAATTTTCAGCCAAAAATATAATCGTAGACTTTTTAATTAAAAGCAATGAACTTTCAATGAAAAATAGTTTGATTTTCGTATTGGATTCTAATAATTTAGTTTGTATTCAAGCGAAAAATTGGGAAAGGGGGGTCTTTCTTCAAAACATGGAAAAAAAAGGAATTTTTACTAGGAATCTGTATTATCATCCGAGATGGCAACGATCGATCAGAAGAGAAATCCTTTCACACACACTGTGAAAATGGAAATCTACAATATCGATCAAAGTTATATCCTCTAATACAAAAAATCTTTAACGTCACCTCAGACTAGATGGAGCTATAAACTAAAAAATTTTCAAATTGAAATTTATTGGAAAAAAAAGATCTTCTCCCTTCGCTCCGCTGGGATCCGAACGTCAGGTCAAGTGATATCCGGTCAGATGCTCTAACCACTGAGCTACTAGAGAGATCAGAGGAAGAATTCTTTTTCTGAATCACGCTTTATTTTGCAAGATGTTACATACAAGTCAATTTTCACTAGGAATCTGTATTATCATCGCAGATGGTAACGATCGATCAGAAGAGAAATCCTTTCACACACACTGTGAGAATGAAAATCTACAATATCGATGAAAGTTATATCCTCTAATACAAAAAATCTTTAACGTCACCTCAGACTAGATGGAGCTATAAATTGAAATTTTTTAAAATTAAATTTATTCAGATGAAAGATCTTCTCTAGTATCTCAGTGTTTAGAGCACCTGATCGGAAATCAGTTGAACTGGCGTTTGAACCCCAGCGGAGCGAAAGGAGAAGATCTTTTTTCTGAATAATAGTAAATTGTGCTACAAGTTGAAAAAGCGAGAGATTTAAATCGAGTGTGAAGTTAGCTACCCGAGCGGAGCGAGGGTGGCTATCACACAAGTTTTAAATCGTCGCTTTTTCAATGTGTGGGACACGATACTTTTTCTATAATTTGTTAAAAAGTGCTAGTTTTTGTTTACCTGTTTTTTGTGTAAAAAGAAGGCGATTTTTTGTCGATTGATGCAATAATGACAATGGCAATTATCAAAACCATGCCAATAAGATGGCAGAAATAATAAGCTGGTTCTCACAATTGAATAGTTGGCCCATAAAGTTGAGGGCTTCAAAATTTCCGATTTTTCGTGAAAAAACCCAAGCACAGTATATTCGGAGAAACTGACGGTGTTTTTTTTGCTTTTGCCAAGTGACAAAAGTACATACAAAATACAGAACTCGAGACTTTTCAGGAAATTGCTTTTAGGTTAGGGACGACAGTCGGAAAATAGAATGAAGTTGGCTGCGCAGGATGCACGAGTCCACCCGAGGCAGAACGAACCCACCCGAAATAACATTTACTTTTTCCACTGTGCCTCACTTTTATCACTGTCCATTTACTTTTTCCACTGCATCTGTACACTTTTGTCACTGTTGCCCGGAAAGGTCGGCACTGCGCATGCGTCACGTCATCGACCAAAAATCGGTAACTTTTTACACCAAAAACAGGTGGAAAAACTGGCACTTTTTCGCGAATTATAGAAAAATGTAATTAATTTTTTTTCAAATTTATAGCTTCCCAGATAACAATGCATGAGGACGCACATGGGCGCATGGCGTGCAAGCACGATGTGTCAGCAACAATGCAAACACAGTGACAGCACGTTCTGAGGGTAATAAGTAATCCCGCATAGTGCCCGCACACGGTCTGCATGATATGCAGCACAGCGTGCGTCTATCATGCTCGTCAGGTACGTAGGGCAAAATGTCGGCATATAGCGTGCGGTGAAGAGTGTGGCACAAAAAGCGCATTATTACTAAAAACATAATGAAGCAGTTGTGTAAAAATAAAACTCTGATCAAATTCGCTTCATGCTCTAAATTTTGGTTATTTTCCAGGTTTATTTTACAGAAAAAAAGTCGAAGAAAAAGTGAATAATTATTTTTGTTCAAATTAAATAAACATTTTTTTCTTGGGGTTTGGTTCGGAAAATGGTTCACTATTTTTTACTATATTTACTATATTCAGAGTTAAAATGATCGAAAACAAGTTTTTCAAGAGCACACTTTTAATCGTTCTACTTCTGAGATTTAAGTTCTTAAATCTCAGTAGTAGAACGATTAAAAATATGCAACTTGAAAAATAATTGAAAGTAATTAACTGGATAATTCAAAAGTATAGTGTTCTTTAAAATCCCTTTGTTTTTTTAACAAAAGTGATGAATAAACGTTCTGTGTTGAATAATTTAAATTGTTCGAAATAAAAAAATATTTTCAGATAAATATATATTTCTCGCTAATACATTATTTAAGAGGTAGCAGAAATAATTTTGTGTATGTCGCTTTTGGCCAACGGCGATACCACTCTGGAAACACCAGTTCTCGTAAGATCACTGAAGTTAAGCATTGTTGGGCGCGGTTAGTACTTGGATGGGTGACCGTTCAGGAAATACTGCGTTGCTGTTGGCGCGTCGTGGGTGTGGTGGGCCCACATTGGTAGTAAATATCCACCTAGAAACACTACCCGAATCGGGTAGTGAGGCAATGAACTTTCGAGTTCAAACTGCTAATCAATTTTTTTTTTTATGTCGCTTTTGGAGTAAACACCTGTTGCATCATCAGTTGTGAAAGAACAACTTTCAACACAGGAGTCTCTTCTTAAAAACGTCATACAATGTTTCCTGTTACTTATGTTATTTTTAACATCTTGTTTGCAATCATTATAACTCAAACACGTGCATGCTAGCACGACGCTGGCACGCACGTGCCGACACGCGTGCGACGCATATGCGACGCATATGAGGACACATATGTCTGCACTCTTGCGCTCACATCGTGCCGATCGGTCGACACGCGTGCAAACACCATGCGGGCAAGGTGTGAGCAAATTGTTATCTGGGTTTATCTAGTCTGAGATGACGTTAAAGATTTTCTGTATTAGAGAGTATAAGTTTGATCGATATTGTAGATTTTCATTTTCGCAGTGTGTGTGAAAGGATTTCTCTTCTGATCGATCGCTACCATCTCCGATGATAATACAGATTCCTAGTCAAAATTTACTTGTATATAACATTCTTCCAGTGATCTCTCTAGAAGCTCAGTGGTTAGAGCACCTGACCGGAAGTCAGTTGACTTGGTGTTCGAATCCCAGCGAAGCGAAAGGAGAAGATCTTTTTTCTGAATTCAGAAATATCACATTTTTCGTTAATATCTCCTCCTTCTATGCCACAAATCCTCAAAATAACTGTTTCCCCCTCCTCCCAACAGCCTTACGTATCTTTTAAACGGCCCCTAATTAAATTATAGTGATTGAGTAATATCGGTTGATAATTAATTAGTGAAGTTTTTATTTTATCGTGGATATAGTACGGTTAAATAGAATGAGTTTGTAAATAATTTTAATTTTTCCATTTTGATGAAGTAACTCGTGAACATGTTATCTTTATGGCAGAGGTGACGTAGACTATTTACAAGTTTCTCAATATTGCCTTCTAATTCAAATCTTCTATTTGCCACCTTTCCGATTTCTATAAACTTTTTCTAATTAATATATACAATTCGAGATTAGTTCACATATTTTCAATAACCAACTGGTATTAAAAAAACCCTATTTATTTTAAAAATATAACAGGTCTAGACTTGCGCTATTGCCTGTTCACCACAGGATTGAGCCATGTAAAGAGTGATTAAAAAAATTGAGTCGGTACCGAAGCGTACCAACAACTTAAATTTCGTATTTTTCAAGTTTCGAAGTTCTGGATTAATGATATAATTTTTCAGATTCTCTTCTTCGATAATTACGATGAATACATCCCTAATTTTATTATTTTTATTTTATTGGTTTCATTTATTAAACACCTAAATTGAATATTTCTCTTTTGTAAACTAACACCCAATTTTTTCCATAAACCATTTCATACTCTGAGAAACCAAATGAAAAGGTGTCAGCTCGTGAAGACCAAATTAAAAGGTGCTTCAGAGTTGAGAGAGCTGTTGTTCCCAATACAATTTATATAATGGTACCTTGAGCTTCGAAGCCACAAGAGTTAGCATCTTTTCATTTGGTCCCTCCGTGATGGAACCTTGTCATTTGGACCTGTCAATATATCTCAAAATGTAATACTCACTCAATTTAGTTTCTAGATTTTCGATTTCACCGCGTTCATAGTGCGGGATAATATTAATATCTGAACACATGGGGATGGAATCAGGATCTTTTTCATCTGGACTGGGTGGATCTGAACGGCAAAAAATAGCGCATGTTGTGGCTAGTAAAGCAGCAAGCAACATATAAAGTGACAAAAGACACTTCATGTTGAATGTTTATCTGAAAGTTAAACACCATATTTCATTTAATAGAATATTAGAATATATAATTTGCTTTTGCTTTAGATATTTTGTTTAGGGCACTGACTAGTTATACGGAATTTTTCCTAAAACTAACATTTCCGCATTTATTTTCTGTGAAATTTCGTTTATTAATAATATATCTGAAATATGACGTGACTAACAAGGGAAAGGCCAAAAATTTTCTGTTTTTAAATAATTTTATTTATTCAGAAGCCTATAAATTTACTTTCCTTATAGAATTAATAAGCACTTCGCCAATAATAAATATTTGATAATTTTGTTCATTAAAATACTCCCTTTCTCGTTTTTTCATCATTTCTAGCCTATATCACATTTTTTTAAACACCGCGTTTCTATTTTTGGTCAATAATAAATGAACAAAAGGCGAATGGAAAATGAATAATTCAAATGATAAGTACGATTCTGCTAATGAGAGACGATATGAAAAAGGGGTGTTTCGTTGAAAAAAATGATTAAGTATTTATAATTTCGAAGTGCCAATGAATTCTAGAAGAAAATGTAATGAATGTGCTTTTAAATAAATGAAAATGCATTTAAAACAAAATTGGAAAAAAATAAGGAGGCAAGATTTGAACTTCCGTCCTATCAGGCAAAAACGTTACATGTAGGAAAATGAGAAAAAAATATAATAGAAGTTTTTATTAACCTAAGAAGAGATTAAGAAATATTTTATATCACGCATGTATTTATAGAGTATTATTATTTTATTGCATGTCAAATTTTATCTGAGAAATGGACAGAACTCCCCCACAGCAATTAAAAATATTTATTTCTCCATTGAAAACCATGAAAAATGCCATTAAATATCTTGCTCAGGATCTCAGACATAATCAATATCGAAAGATTTTATTGGAAAATGAAAATAATAAAAGAAAAAAAGGCTTTAGTTGGTTGTGAAAGGCTCTATTTTTAAAATAAATCATAGGCCAAATTACAAAACTTTTTATTAATATCCTGTAATGTTTTTTAATTTAATATACTCTTTAGATTTATTATTCTAAATTGGAAACAAGTTTGAGGATAGGGAATGAACGTTATTATGTACAAGTGAAAAATGTTAAATATAGAAAATTTTTTTTGTAGATTTGGTTTCACTTACCGTACTCTGGTTATGTTTGATCAATTAACGTGATACTTGATAAATATCTTCTGATATCAGGAGGATACTTATACCCTCGAAAAAGTGCGTGAATGTGGATTTAGAACCGCCGCTTTATATTGACTTTCCTTCCAAATGCGATGATGATAAAATGATGATTCAATAGAGGAATATTGCGCCACTAAAGATTGGTGAAAAATTACTGATTCCATTGGTCGGAATATTTAACAATTCTATTATCAATTTCTTAGCGAAAATATGTGAATTCTTTAGGGGATGTTTGCAATATATATAAATTAAAAGAATGTTATAAAAAAATCAGATTAGGAGTTACGGAGAAATTAATCACACTGGTAGACACAATCGCAGCTCTTATTTAAAAGATATTTAAAACTTATTTTTTATGAATTTTATTTATCTTCGTGCAAAATGTAAATAATGAAAAACTAAATAATTTTCTTATTAATTTGTGTGCAATTACTTCGATGCGTTTTTAACGCCGAATCCAACGACTATCTCAAATTTTTGATATCTAACAGTTTCCGAGAATCCTCCAGTTACACACATTTTTTTAACTTCTTGTAAGTGCCTATGCATTTTTAAAAAGAGGCATAAAAGTGCTTTTTTGTTTTTGACATGTAACCCTGTTCCTATTTTCACTTTATTTTTTAAATGGTGAATGCTAGAATGAAAAAAAAGTTAATTTGCAACAAAATAGTGGCATTTTCTACCTTAATATTTGAATATGAAGTCCACCCAGACAAATTTTCAAACAAATAAAATGACTTTCCTATAAAATCGTAAAGTTACAACAAAATAATTACATTTTTAATCAAATAATACATTTTTTAACCAAAAATGTAAATTCCCAAACAAAAATATAATATTATACTTTGAAACCAAAAATAATGAACTTTTAACCAAAAATAGTTAGATTTTCAACCAAAGAGTTGAAATTTCGAACAACAGCGATAAACTTTTGACTAAAATAATGAATCTTTAACTATAATATGTGTATAAAGTTTCAGTTAAAAAATTAATTTTCTTACAAAAAAATGAATTTTCTACCAAAGCGTTCAATCCTTTTAACCAAAAATATTAATTTTCCACCAACAGAATCAAATTTCTATACAAAAAATAACGGATTTTCAATATCATACATAAATTTGTTGCCAAAGTGTTAAATTTTAAACTAAAAAAGGTAAATTTTCAATCAAATAGTTTAATTTTCAACTGAAAAAGATAAAGTTTTAACCCATTATGGGAAAGTTAAATTTTCAGTTATAAAATCAATGTTCAACTAAAAGAAAAACAATTTTTTAATTAATAGGCAAGTTTTATATTAAAAGAGGTAAATTTTGAGATCAAAATCATGAATCTTGGATCAAAAAACGAATTTTTTCGAATTTTCAACGAATTTTCAGTTGAGAACATTTTCAATAAAACGGTTGAATTTTCAGCCAAAAAGAATGGCTTCCTAACAAAATGTTTGAAATTTCAACTGATTAACTGAAGTTAACTGTGTGTATAGTTTCAGGCCTTTTTGATAAGTAAAAATGCTCTTTAAGCACTATTCTCCTTGTGGTAGAAATAAGTCTAATAAATTTATAAAAAATGTTCCCAGTTTGGTGAACACGTATAATATTGCAAAAACGGTATGGTTATTACTAATTTTATTAGTGGTTTTTTAAATACCTCTCCTTCTGAAATAATTGATAGCCTCAGTATGATAAAAAAAATTGTAAAATAAACAACTAATTTTTTTATTGAATAGCAATAGTTTATCTGAAAATAAAATTTTAGATGTCTTCCGAAAAATAAACACAGAAAAAGTTATTCTTCTTGAAGATTGCGACAAAAAGTTATACAGGCATTTTTGAATATTTTCAACCATTTTTTCAATATTTCCATTAATGTGTTTTTTTACTAAAACAGTCGTTTTCCTTTCTGCCTTGCGAACTTTTTCGTAGCATATAGACACAATTCAAATAATCTAATTAATACTCGCAGATATATTAATAATAAAATGCGAACCTTCCTAACAAACAAGAAGCAATAACTTCATCTGAAAAGCTTTCATGAGGAAATTTGTGTTGTGCAACAAGTAATAAAAATGATTAATTTTCGTTTACACAAATCTACAAGATATATTTCTTCTTGATGTCAGGTGAAATCTCTGTTAAATTAGTAAGCTTAAAAATGTCTGTAGTTCTTGATAATAAACAGCTTAGTTGCAGAATAATTCAGTCATGATAGTGTTTCCTTATCAATGTCAAGAGTTTGCCTACCTTGGAGGCTTTTACGCAGGAAATACAAACAATTCACACAACAAATTCGAATAATCAGATTATTAATTATGGAGATAATAATTAGATGTTAATAATTTTCATGAGTCTTTCCAATTTGATTCAGTCAAAAACTAAACGAATTAATGATAAATAAAACGCTATTAATACTAGTTTCTCAAATTTAGGAACTTCATATTACATGTGAAGTGGGCTGGGGTCAGTCAGACCCCAGTGTGGTAGCTAAGGGTTGAAAATAATAAGACTTATCGCGAACGAATTAGAACGTATTCTTTGTAAATGAAAATGAAGAACAACACAACAATGATCGTTTGTTTTCAAACAAAAAGAAAAATAGGAATCGAATTAATTTTAAGGTTGAAGCATTAAAGAGATTTGCAATATGATGGAAAAGTTGCATCTTCAATTTATTCTAGCATTAAATTAAGTTTAAATATAAATAATTGAAAATCAATCCTAAGTGAAAGTTTATTTCAAATTCTCATTTAAAGAATGGTTTCATACATAAAATGTTAGGAAGGAAATTCCTACCTCACAACTTGTAAAATATGGTGAAGATCATAGTGATTATGACGACTTTTTGTCTAGTGTGAAGTGCTTTATTCTCAATCACGAAAAATATATTTTCATTTGTCCACAATAAGTGCAATTATTTTTAATGTCAGGATGTGATAACTGAAATGTTTCTTAAAATCTGGTATCCTAATTTCTAGACCGATTTTATTCAAAATTTCACGTTCTTCTCACTGCTGTGATCTAAATTGCAGACGACGCTTTTTCACTGAAATATTATTCCGAGACAGTTCAAAAACATAAAATTATCTTAGTTTCATGTAAAGTTTATTTCATAAGGTTAATTTCTGTTGCAGTAAATCTTTTGACTGGAATCGATGTAAACTGAATCTTCTGATTTTTCCGTGTAGAAGAGGTAATAGCAAAAAAACATAGTATTGGGTCGCCGCGGTTCGCGCCAAGTTTGTGCGCTCATTGGGCGCATGTGTAAGCTCTCGCCTTTCGCGCTCATTTTCTTACGTTTATTGCATACATTTCGACTGTATTGTTTCAAATATCATTAATATTGAAACTTAAATCAAAAACTGTAATTGGAACCCCTGATGATAACAGTCATAAATTGGAACTAACATTGTTTTTCAATTTGTTTTCAAAGACGGTTCACAAAGCACCCAAGGCTTTGACGATTACATTCTTATTGTTCAATGTGAAAAGAAGCTATGTTTTTAGATCTAATTGTGATAACAAAAATATAAGTTGCTTCTTTTGAATTTATTAAACAGAAACATCAAGTCGTAATCTTCAATTTGGTTCCTTCAAAGTTTGGTTCTGAGTCTACTCTACAAAAATTTGTAGTCAATTCGAAGAAGATATTGAAAATGATTTCACAGCGTTTAAACAAATTTCCTAATATAGGTAATCTACTTGCCTATTACTTATCCAGAACTTTCTAAATGTGTGTTCAATCGAAATATGACATTAATTAATTTATACATCTTGATAAAATCTACTAAATGTCACGATTAAATCTAATGGATCTCTTGAAACCAAAAATTGCATAATTTTGAAAATGATTTAATTTTCTGAATTCTGGCCTAATTGGGAAATTTTATAGAGATAGTTTCAAAATATGATACAGTACCCTCCCACTTATCGCACAACCAGATATCGCGACTTCCTTTACTTGTTTTGGTCCCACTGCCGACGCATGTAAGCGCCCGCATTAAACAAAATCCTCGCACGTAAACATAATTTTTTTTCTAAATATTGACATTCAATGTAACCTACTTAAGGTTAATACTTGATTCTTCCTTGAATTTTATTCACCTAATTCACAAATGGCTAGTAATTCTAGACTGAAAAAGAAAAAAAACTTAAATGCCTATCCAGAGTTCTCAAACATTAAACTTTATTTCAAAGACCACTTGTAAGAAAACACTATGTTTCTTAGGATTCATAGGCCAAATTAGTATAATAACCTCTGAATATTCTCTCCTACTAATATAGTCAACTGTCAAATTTTGACATTAACTTTTTTGAATAGATTCAATTTTCTCAACCAATCAGATATGAGGATGAATCGCAAGGGGAGAACGATTATTGATGTTGTGGGGAACTCATTTAACGCGAATCCCAGTCCCAGACTTTCGCGATAAGTGAGAGGGTACTGTATCTAGTAAAAATGTTGATTGAAATTCCTGAATATATAATATTACAATTAAAAAAACCATATGGATGATTTAAAACTATTTTGGTTATCCATCAGAACTTTGCACAACAATTTTTCAAAACATTATTTTAGGATTCTAAAAATGTGTATCAAAGGCTGACTCGATCGGACAAGTCCTTCAAGAGTTAGCGTAGCTACAATATTTAAGGTAACCATAGAGATAGACATACAGACAGACACCGACGAAATTTTGCATTCCACTCTTATGAATGAGAATGTAAAAATAAGGAACAGCGTCATTAGAAGTAATTGTTAGAGACATATTTAAAGTATAACATTCAAATACTTCATGGAGACTGAGTGTAACAAAAGGTCTTTCCATTTTCATCACCATCGTTGTTTCCCGAATTTAAAATCAAAGGATATTTATCATAAAAAAATTCTCTCTATATGTTAAGAAATTATTAGTTTTGCATAACCAGATTTCACTATTTACATGTATTACTTCATTACTCATATCATTTCGGTGATGTATGCGATGTAACTGAATTCATTTCTAATCGGACAAAATTTCATAAAATGTCTAGCTCAAGATGTCAAAATCAATTCAAATTGTAAAATGTTATTCAACAATGAAAATAATTTTCCTACTTCAGGGAGGTCTCCTCTACATAGCAAATTAATCGTAATTTTAAATATTTAGTAGCACGCGCATTTATGACTTTATTAGATTACTTCTGAAAGCTCGCTGGTTCGTCTGGTGGGTTTCACATGACCTAGAAAGATTTCAAGTTTTTCAATTAGTGCATCTTACAGATTTTTTAGGTGTAAGGAATTGAATTGGGATACGTTCTTTATACGTTGAAGTTATAAGACTTTTTCAAGTAGATTGTTAACAAAAAAAATAGCTTGACTTGCACTTTTCCTAAATGTAGCGAACATCAGACTCATAAGATAGAAAAGGAAACCATATAGTTCACATCAAATTAAAGATAAAAATCAAGCAAAAAATTTACTTTAATAATAAGCAGTGTAATTCCATTATAATGTAGAACTATATTTGATAAGGATTATCATTTAATTTTACATATGTAGTGTTACAAAATTAGCAAAACATTAGAAGACCCATCCTTACAATATATACCCTACCGTCTGCATCTGGATTTTCATTAGAAGCGCTTGCATTCCCTTGAATTCTTGGCCAGGGGGGAAGTAAACTGCAGAAAACCTTTCTCGAGTATCGCCGGGTACTTATAGGCTAATGAATAAGAAGAAGTGAAAGAAAAAGAAGGTTACTGTGAAGTCCGTGGTTGGTGAAATTAATTGCGTGTGTAGCACACAGAAAAAGTGAAAGTAAAAGTTTGTTGCTGGTAATTCTATGCTTTGACCTCTGCGTATGAGTAAAGTCAAACACTATCCTAAGTTGGGTGTTAGTATCATAATATACAAAGCTGTCAGTTAAAAAAAAATTCAGAGTTCCTTGGAATCATCATGGCTGTTTTTAGAATCAGATGTCTAATCTATCCCAAAATTCTCATTGACGAAGTAAAGTTCATTGAAAGTCTAGAAAAACAACCAAATTTGATGAATTCAACTTTTTTCTTTATGAAGACGGTCACAGCAATATTTGATAGTTGTGAAATGACCCTAGAGGTGAAGATTTAAACTCACCTTCGCAACATGGCTAAAACACAAAAAATTAACCGCGTAGGTTCTTCTTGCAGGTAATCTTTACCTTAAATTCCGAATAAAAATTTCACTTAGTATTTTATGTTTAATTATGTTTATGCTGTCCATTCACTTGGTTCTATATATATCCATGAATGTGTTGCATGATTCACGCATGGTGTTCGATGCCAACATTTATGAGTGTAAAAAGATCATAAGTAATTCCTGGAGGAATTAAAACACCAACCAGGTGATGATTCACAGCTTAAGCAGGCCCAATATCCAGATAATCGCTCATTATGCGAAGATTTCCATCCATTTGAGCAGTGACTATTTAGTCATTTCTGAGCGGACAAAGCTCTCCTGTGTCTACTATCGA
Source organism: Andricus curvator (assembly GCA_932195095.1). Classification (NCBI taxonomy): domain Eukaryota; kingdom Metazoa; phylum Arthropoda; class Insecta; order Hymenoptera; family Cynipidae; genus Andricus; species Andricus curvator. The sequence continues at coordinate 352,666 of CAKNYM010054208.1, read as the reverse complement.
TACATGCCTCTCTATTTGAAATTGACCAGTAGGGTCCCAAGAAAAAATATTTAAATACGGAAGGTGTGCCGATACATAACTTAATAAAATGGCATTGGTCGATTCAAATGTGGATCTTCGAAATAGATATCGTTGTTAATCTCAATCGAGATAAGACCTCCAAAACCTCTCCTATGTGCATTTTCGAAACTATAAGTCTAAATAGGACATAAATCCTGTATACCAACAGCAACTCTGTACCTTTGTCTCCGCTCAATATCGCAAACACATTTCAGTAGTTGAGATATGTCTACGTGAGAGTTTAACACCTGTACAAATAACTGTAGGATCTAATAAAAGTCTCGTAATGAAGACTGCATCTGCGTGATTAAGTGTACGTTTCTTGCGATAGTGAAGATTTGATGAGTTGTATACAAGTATAATAAATTTAGCATTCATTAGTGTTTTAAAAATTTATTTTACTATACAGGTTTTATCCAAGATATCTCAATTAGGTGAGATCGAAAAAGGAATTTTGCAGTACGGAATTCTAATAGGGGGGAAAGTTTGCCTGTGTGAAGTCTAAAAGTCTTTCAGAACTTGTTTTTCTTAATATATTATTATCGTATGCTTCCTATTTTTATTTGATTTTTAAATTTCTGGGATTTTTTAAAACATTTTTTCCCAAAATTTCAAAGATTATGCAATTTTTCTACGTATTGTTTCTAGCGACGTGAATAAGATTATTAAATGGATAATCTGCAAAAATGATCATTGTTTCTTGTAGAGAAAGCACTGCTGTCACAGAGAACCTTAAGCTTTTTTTATCTCAGGATTATATAGAAACGCTGCTGATATTTCGAGACCCTAGAAGCACAGAGTTATCCTCAATTTTTCAACTTTACAGAAAAAGCTTTTCAATGTTTATTAGTTGGTGCATGTAGACGTGTACTGATAACAAGAAAAAATTGTTGCAATAGTTTCTGGCAAGAGTGATTAGAACACTGATGCAAGATTAGACTACGGGAATGCGCAGACTACAGAGTGATGAATGATTACATTTTAAGATAAAACTCTGTGGCTCTGTGGTTTTTTCTTTGATTGACTTGCATGGAAAAGAACTTTATATGTTTACAACGTTGCTATACTCTAGCCATTAATCAGTTTGACGATGGAAGCCGTATTGAATTTTGCACTGTCATCTTTTTTTATCTGTATAATAGTAATCTGGCAACGTGATACCCTATATCACCTTGTGGTTCTACAGATTTTCCTTGTACATCTTTATTAATATAAATTTTACCTATTTAGACCATGCATTTTACATTAAGATTAAAATTACGCAAAGAGATTGTATGAAACTATCTATTGATGATATAAACTCATTTTGGCCATAAAAGTGAGGTAGCATAATATTAATACATTTCATTTAAAATGTAGGAAAATTATGTATTTTACACGGAAAACCTCACATAAGTGACATTGTCGTTTAGGTCAACTTTGTCATTTCAAGCTGCAAGAAAATAAACCGTAACAGCAAAATCACATATGTACACTTTTTCTTTGTACAGCATTGGACGCCATTAGGAAATTTGCCTAACCCAGATGAATATCTTTTAGTTCATTATTTTATCATCCCACCACGCATAACCTGACATTTTTCCTACAACCGCAGTGCCACACGCTTCTGTCGCACTTCTAACAATGATATTCTGAAACATAGTCCATGCGCCCTCTATATCCTGATTGCGTTTTAGCGCCTCCCAATGTCCTATCTATGCGTTTGTATACCTTAATTTAAAATTCTATTCGTGCTTCCGGTTTCTGTAAATTCTCTATCTTGATTAGCGCCTCTTTCGTCTTCTTAGTTCTCTTTCTTCTCTACACTTGACCGAACGTAACTTTTGAGACTAAGAGGTCATGATCCGTTTTATATCAAGAACCCCTCATATGCCTTGTATCTCTCACTATCTCGCTCAATCCTTCATCCGCAACAACAAAATCACACTGTGGCTATCTCCTGTGCACCACGTGTTCAGGTGGATCATTTTATGTCTAAACTAAGTATTTGTAATAAACAAGTCCTTTTCTCTGCATAAGCTAGCCAATATGTCTTCGTTACGATTTGTATTTGGATCCCTGAAATTACCTAGCACCCTATTCGTATCCTCGCCTTGGAGCATAAAGGAGCATAAAGGAGCATTAAGGATCAACTTAGTTGATTTTCTTCTGACACCTGGGTCAAATTTAGGTGTCAGCAAAATTATAAAACAAAGAGAAAATAAGAGAGAGAAATTTACTGAAATAATAAGCAGTATAACTTTATTTCATAGGAGTTATCATCTCATTTCACATATTAGGTGAGTTACAAGCTAAGCTTCAAATCTAAGTAGTACAATTGTAACGGTTGTCTGTTTTGTTACTTACTAATAAATTTATTAATTATTATATATTTATTTTTCGCAGCTCCTTATTTTTTAAACTGTTACTCATATGTACATCTTTTTTGGACAGTTACATTAAAAAATAAGCCAAACATTAGAAGATCCATCCTTACAATGTATACCCTACCGCCTGCAGCCAGATTTTATTAGAAGCGCTCACATTTCCTTCGATTCCTGGCAAAGGGGAAAGCAATCTGCAGAAAATCTTTTCCGAGCGCAGACGGTTACCCGATAGGTTGAAGAAGAAGTACATGAAGTTGTAGAAAAAGAAGGTTATTGTGAAGTGCATGCATGTGAAAATTGATTGCGTGAGCATTGCACAGAAAAAAGTAAATGTAAAAGTTTGCTGCAGGTAATTTTATGCATTCAACTGTAGTGTCAAACAACCCTAGACTTAAAGATTCAAACTTACTCTCAAAACGTCGCTAAAAGCCGAAAAATTAACCGCATCGGGTGAAGCTTGTTGGAGGTAATCTTTACCTCAAAGTCCAAGTAAAGTTTACGCTTAGTATATCATTTTTGAACGTGTGGATGCTGTACATTCCCTTGGTTCTGTACATCGCCATTAATGTGTTGCAAGATCCACGCATGATGTTGGCTGCCCACATTTACGAGTGTAAAAGCGTCACGAGTACTTCCAACACGAACTAAAATACCAGCCAGGTAATGACCCACAACTAAGGCAGATCCAATATCCATAAAATCACTGATGAAGCGACGATTTTCATTAAGTTGGGCAGTGACTATTTGGTCGGGTCTAGGCAAAGAAACTATTGATACACGCGTCTTTGTTTGAAATTGACGAGTAGAGTCCCAAGAAATAATATCTAAAAACGGGAGGCGTGGCGTTACACTTCCTTCATAAAATGGCATTTTTTGATTCAAAAATGGATCCATGAAAGGGATACTTCGGCCAAGCACAATCAAGATAAGACCTTCCCTTGTACCTTCACTATGTATTTCTTCAATACTATGAGTACGAGTATCAAATAAATGCCGTACACCAGAAATAACTCTGTACATTTCTCTGTACATTGCTCTGTTCTCGTTTATGCCACACATTTGAGTAGATAAGACATGTCTATGTGAGACTATGACACCTGTACAAATAATTGTATGAACATGTACAATTTGCGTGATGAAGACAGCATCTGCGTGACCAATTGTACGTTTTTCGCGATAGTGAAGGTTTGATGAGTTTTCTGCAAGTACGGACAATATATTTAAAAAATATTCCTTATTCTATAGGTTTCATGCCAGACATATTTATTAGGTTGAGCGAGAAAAGGAATTTTTTGGCACGAAATTCTATTAGTGTGAAAACGTTGCCTGTGCGTAGGCTACAAAGGCAAGTTGGAGTTCGAGCTTTTCGAAAAACTCGAAAGTCTTCGAGTACACGATTGTCTTCGAGTACATGAAAGTTTCGAGTTCTTGAAAGTTGAATAATTCAGTCAATTTGCATGAGGATCCGTGATTGAGTCTTTTGCAAGGGCAACGTCTTCGCGCTATTCAAATTTCGTAGCACAAAATTACTTTTCGTCGCTCCACCCTAATGTTTACTGATAATGTAACTTCACTTACGATGATCATCTTCCAAAGAAGTCCCGAAAATTTCTTGAGCAAAAATTCCACTGAGAATTAGAAGATTCAAGTATATTTTTTGCGACATTTCATAGACAAAATGATACAGTCTAGATGATGGAAATTTTTTTTCTACTATTACACCGAAGATGAGAGTAGTGTAAAAACAATGAACATTTTTTCCTCTTATATCCACACTTATTTCCAGTAATATCTGCTTCTTATTGACCTGAAATATGACACTCTATTCTTAGCCAAATAGCTACGTTTTACTCTAGTAAATATAAGACTTCAGCCTGTATTGAAAAAAAACTTGATGCTTATGTTTAATAAATATACAGGCTGTTAGAATCCTTATTTATGACATAAATTGATTAAATTATGTTCTTATCACGAAATTTCCTCAGAAAGTTCAACAATGTAGGAGAATGTCACATTTACGCGCATTATAAAATCGAAAAAACTCTATTTTGACAATGTTAAATTCAATGTAAGCAACTTAGTTGTCTCCAACAGTCTTTAGGTATTTATCTGCGTCAACAATGTCGCCTTGAAGGCTGTTTCGTAGGAAATACACGCAATAGACATGAAATTCAAATAATGAGGTAATAATCAAGTAGATATGAATCATCAATTGCTTATCTTCTTAACAAAAAAGAAGTAATGAATTTCGCTGAAACTTTTTCTTCAAGTAATTTTCAAAAGCCAGATGAATATCTTTCACGCTTCCTCTCTTTCTTCATTTTCAAAGAGTTGCTTTTCGCAATGCTCTTTTTCCAATTTTCGCTATATTTCCTTAATTTAAAATCACAATTCAATTATACAGGAAAAAAAATCTGTATGACGATATCAGCTGGTTACCTTACTAATTGACAAAACATAACTAAAATAAAGAGTTGTATTGTCATTTGAAACAGCTTTACACCATCTGGCGTGGGTATTCCGTTTTTTATGAATCGTTTGTTTGTATGAATTGAGGAACCATTGATTTTGATAAAACGTGAATTTTGAACATTTTCAGAATGTGAATTTTCCAAATTTGTTGTCAAGGATATTTTTTTGGTCCCATGATGCTTTTACATGTAAAGGGTTTTCATAATTTAAATACAAATTATGTAAGACAGTCAATTTTTTTCAGTGTATGTTATGAATTAGAATGTTTACAATATGAAACTGTAACTTTACATGAAATAAATAATCAATATGATAATCGAGTGTTGATCTGGCTATTTGTGTCATATAATAGACAAACAAAAAGTGTTCTTAGATTAAAATTACATACTGCGAACTATTTGTACATTACAAGGTTTGTGGAACTGAAGAGGTAGAGGGGGTTAATTGGACAAACAGAGAAAAAAATCAGACAGAATTTTTCTTATCCATCGAAAGTTAAATATGTTTTGCGGCAAATACACAAAATTCATACAATTCATACCAAATTTTAATAATAAGATCAATAATTCTCAAAATAATAATTACCGGATATTAATCTATTCAACAAAAACAGAAAGTAAATAAATACTGTTAAGTAATATTTTTATTCAATCAACCTTACAGGAAGTTCATGTTTCTAAAATTATAGTGTATGACGTTAATGTTTAATAATTTTACAGCAACAGATTGTAATAAATTAATAGAGAATTAATATTGATATAATGAGATTAGTATTCCAATTTTTTTTCCATCATTATTCTGTAAATAAATATTCATAAACACAAAGTTTTTTCACAATTCTTAAAATTAGTATTACGCGCGAAATTATGCAATACTTTTTCAGTTTATCGGGTTGAGCTAAAATATTTTTAAATATTTCAAAGCCTTTCAGAGGATTGCCAAGATTTTGAAATATTTTGAAGGTTTTTTAAGATATTCCTATGGACCTCACGGGAATTGATGATATTTTGAAAGATTTCAGTAATTTTTAAGGATTTTAGAGGTTTTCAATGAGGTATTTTAATGAAGACTAGTATTACGAATTTTGGGTAAAACTAACTGGCCAAGTATAGCGCTAGGGCTATACCTTCAGATTCTGCGTAATTTTACGGGATTTCAAGGGATTTTATAATATTAAAAAAAAATTCCATGAATATATGCACAAGAATTGCGGTATTTTTAGAGTTTGAAAGATTCCGAAAAGAATTTTTAAGATCTTCAAAAAACGTCCAGAGAATTTCAAGAGATTTCAAAAAGTTTTCTAGAATTTCGGAAAATTTGAAAGGATTTTTCAGGACCTAAAATGTTTTAGGACATTTCAAAAGGTTTCAGGGGATTTAAAATAATCTGAATAAGGAATTGTGATGAATTTCCCAGGATCTGGAACCATTGCATAGGAATTCAAATATTTTAAGGGGTTTCAAGAAATTTGGGGGAATATCAGATATTAAAGTGGATTTATGCCAGGAAGATCATGTACAGATAAGATATTTAGCCTAAGACAGATCACAGAAAAAAGCTTGAGAGTAGGAAAGAAAGTTGTATGTGCATTTATTGACCTAGAAAAAGCATTTGACACGGTAAATAGAAGTAAACTTTGGGAAGTTCTTAAAGAGTACGGAGTAAATGGAGGGCTCCTGCAAGCAATAAAAACAATATATACAGGTAGTAAAGCGAGCGTAAGGGTAAACGGGAAACTGAGTGACTGGTTCGATATTACGCAAGGCGTGAAACAAGGATGCGTTATGTCCTCGTGGCTATTTATCATATTCATGGATAAGTGTCTAAGAACTGCACTCTTCGACGAAGAAGGTGTAGATCTCCAAACAGTTAAGGTACGTGGGTTAGCTTTCGCAGATGACAAGATTGTTATGGCAGAATCAGTCGAGGACTTGCAAAGAATGTTGAATAAACTTCATACAATCATGAAGGACATGGGACCCAAAATTAACGTAAATAAAACAAAAATAATCGTGTTTGAGGGAAAGAGTGAGAAAACAATGTGCAACATTGTCCTAAATGGTGAGAGATTAGAACAAGTTGACAAGTACGTATATCTGGGTAGCCTATTCACTAGCGACGGAAAAATAGATGGGGAGATAGATAGGCGCATAAATAAGGGTAAGCAGGTTATCGGTAGAGCAGGGTCCATCCTAACAAATAAAAACATATCAAAAAAAGCTAAAATGGCCATACATAATTCTATATTCGTACCGACTGTACTATACGGTAGCGAAACATGGACATGTCAAGAAAAGGACAAGAGTAAAATTAACGCGATCGGCATGAGACCTCTGCGCATAATATGCGGGAAAACACTGATGGATAAAGTCCGAAACGAGACAATCCTCAAAGAATGTGGTGCAAAAGAGACAATAGTTGACACATGGGAAAGAAATCAGTTAAGATGGTTCGGTCATCTTGAAAGAATGAAAGATGAGCGACTGACCAAACAAGTGTACAAAGGTAAAGTAAATGGCAGAATGCCTAGAGGTAGACCGCCGAAAGAATGGTTAGAATCGGTAAATGAGACATTAATCCGAAGAGACGTAAGAAGCCATAGAAACACAAGAGCTTGCATGAAAAAATGCATGGACGTGAAGGAAGCTAGAGTAGTATGCCAGGACAGAAAAGTGTGGCGACAAATAGTTTTTAAACAGAGTGACAATAGAATGAATGAAGCCTGAAACAAAGACCTTGGATTCTAATGGGCCCAAGTGGGGAACCATACATAACAATTTTGTGAGGCTCTTCACTTGGGGTGATCGCTAGAGAGATTGATCAGCAACCTGGGTCGGAGCAGTGTTGCGGAATAAACGTGTCATTTGAATAAATGACACGAGAATTCCAGATCAATCTAAAACATGTATACCTAACACCTATATACCTATATACTTTACACCTATATACCTATCTAACTTGTACCTATATACTCTATACCAATACACCCATATACCCAATACTATTTTCCAACCGAGCAAGTCACACCTACCCCGAAAGGGAAATGGCTTAATGGTATATAATGTAACGTCAGGGGATTTCAAGGGATTTAGAATATTTTCATGAAATTTGAAAAGAATTTATTCACAAGGATTGAGGGTTTTCAAAGTATTCCAAATATTTTCAATACTTCTAGATATTTCCAAATATTTATAGATTTGACGACAGATTAAACAGGAAGTAAAAATATCTAAGGGGCCGTACTTAAATTACGTAACATCTCGAGGGGGGGGGAGACATTTTGTTACGGTAGGGGAAGGGGGTCCTTCACATGTACGTAATTTTTGAAAATTCGCAGAAACTTTCTCCTGAAGATTATCTTTTTAGTTATAAATTTTATTATTTGGTTGAAAATTTAACAGTTTTCTTAAAAAGACATAATTTTTTTGCAAATTCGACTATTTTGTTAAAAATTCGTCTTTTTGGGTTAAAAATTCAACTCTCTTCGTAGAATATTAACCTTTTGTTTGAAATTCATATTTTTTTGCTGATAAGTCAACTGAAATATTTTTTTGATGAAAAATATTTTTTCTGAAAGTTTGTCTCTTTAATTTCAAAGTTCATCTTTTTTTAGTAGAAATATTGCATCTTTCTTGGACAAAAATGTAACTGTTTGGTTGAAAATACAGCTATTTACTAGAAAATTTACTTTTTGTTTAAAATTTGTATTTTTCTGTAGAAAAGTCTATTGAAATCCTTTTGGATGAAAATTTAACTCCTTTTTTGAAAATTTGTCTTTTTGATTTAAATATTCACCTGTTTTAGTAGAATTTTCATTTCTCTTGGACTTTTTGATTAATAATTTGACTATTCAGCAGAAAATTAACTTATAGTTTACAATTCTTATTTTGGTTTTGGAAAGTGAACTGGAATCTTTTTGGGATGAAAATTTAACTATTTTCTTGAAGTTTTTTTTTTAAATTTCATCTGTTTTAAAAAAAAAATTTCATCTTTCTTGAATAAAAATGCAACTGTTCGGTTGAAAATTTAACTTTTCTTTGAACATTTGTCTTTCTGATTTCAAAATTCACCTGCTTTAGCAGAAATTACATCTTTCTTGGATAAAAATGCAACTGTTTGGTTTAAAAATCAACAATTTTGCGGAAAAGTCATAGTTTTTGGTTGAAAATTCTGCTGTTTTAGTGAAAATTTAACTATTTTGTAGAAAATTTACTTTTTGGTTAAATATAATATTTTGGTGTTGAAAAGAGAACTGAAATATTTTCTGGATGAAAATTCAAATATTTTTTTGAAAATTTGTTTTCTTTTGAAATACAAATTTATCTGTTTTAAGAGAAATTTCATCTTTTTTGGATAAAAATGCAACTATTGGGTAGAGAATTTAACCATTTTGTTAAAAAGTCATCCTTTTTGGCTAAAAATTCGTCTTTTTGGATTGAAAATTCAACTTTTTCGTAAAAACTTATTTCTTGGTTAAAAATTCATATTTTGATCATGAAAAGTCAACTAAATTTTTTTTTCAATTCATCTTTTTGATTCATAAATTCATCCACTTTGGTAGAAATTTCTTTTTTTTTTATGAAAATGCAACTTTTTGATTACAAATTATTCTTCCTTGCTTGAGTATTCAATAAAAGTTAAACTTAATTGTTAAAAATTTATTTTTTTGATTAAAAGCTTATGTCTTTGTTCAAAAATTTAACTGTTTAGTGGAAAAGTATTTTTTTTTTTGGTTAAAAAATTATTTCTTCAACTGAAAATGTAACTTTCACAAGATTGATCTTTTTTAGTTGAAAATTCTCCTTTTTTGGTAAAAAAAAATTCTTAGTTTATAATTTCACTTTTGTTGGGTAAAAGTGCATCAGTTTCGTGAACAAATAATTTTTTGCTGAAGTCATATTTTTCGTTTGTAAATTCAATTTTTGTAGAGAAAATTCGTCATTTTGGATTGAAGGTTCAACAATTTAGGTGAAATTTTCTTTCTGCAGTGAAAAATCTTTATTTGTTGAAAATTCCTCTTTTTGATTTCAAAAAACTTTTTTTTGGTATAAATTTCATGTTTTTTTATTGACATATAAACTATGACATTTTTTGTTGAGAATTTATATTTTTAGGTTGAAAATTCAAGTATTTTTTAAAAAGCCATCTTTTATAGTACTCCCTTTTCATGTAAATAACTTTTAATTGTTTGGTAGTTTGGGTGGTGAATAAATAAATTGTATTTAATAAGACATGGCTGGAAATAAGGAAAAATTATGTTACATTGGTGAGTGGTGGGGTAGGGGGTTCTAAACCACTTTGTTACGACTTATTGCATTGGGGGGGGGGGGGGGGCAAGTGAAAAATTGGAAAAAATGTTGTAAGTACTTTATGAATGGTCCTTTAGTTGGCCGACGCCGACAGCTTGCTCCACTGGTCGCCAGTAGTAACGACCGTCTATGGCCAGCCGACGCGTTACGCGGCAGTCCCTAAGCAGTTTGACTCACCACTGTGTAGTTTTTCGATTTGAGGGAAAAAGTAATTTTTGACATGAAATAAAAGTTTCGAATACCTTTTTATTTGTTAAAAGTTTTTGAACGCTTAAATTCGAGCTCAAATCAGATTCTGAGATCTGAGAACATGAAAATAAGAAATATCAGTTTATTTTTAAAGTTATATAAATAGAGATTTTCAAGATTTGAGAGGTGTGGCAAGTAAATCTAGGAAATTTTCAAGATTTTCTTTGTATTTCATAGGATTTTAAAAAATATCAAGAAAAAATCGTGTCAGTCTAAAAGATATTTAGGACTTTCAGAAGGTTGGAAGAATTTCAAAAATGTTTTATAAATTTTCGGAAATCTTTTAAAGATTTTTTATATTTTTAAACTGTTCAAAACTTTTTAAATTCCTGAATATCTCTCAAACTGCTTCGAATTTTCCCTCAAATTAAAAAAAAATTTGGCAAGATGAAAAATGGCCTTAAAATTCCTCAAATTCTTTTTGGTCAATTTTGGGAATCTTGTAAAATATTTTGACATATTTTTAAATACTCTCTCTCAAACCTAATTTTTTATAATACAAAGTGATTTTAAAGTTTCTTAGGATTCTAAAGGAAATTTGTCCAATCTCTTCAAACCTTTCAAAATTCTTCAAAATTTTCGAAGGTTTTTGCTGAAAATCCACCATTTCTTTTCAATTTTTGGAAATTTTCTCAAGTTTTAAGTTGAGAACGTTTGTCGAAAAGGGGCCTAACGTCTAAAATGTTGACTTCGAGATAAATTCAAAACAGTAAATTTACATTAATTTGAATCATAGAAAATAATTGATAATAGTTTGGAACATAGACATAGGCATAGGCATGATAAAGTTGCGTTTTTCTTTGAAATTTTATACATTCTTTCTTGAAATTTTAGGGAATCATTTAAAATGTTTTGAATTAGAATTAATTTTTCAAATAAAAAAATTATCTGAAATTTTCCCATGAAACAACAGAAATGAAGCAAAGATCTATATATAGGACTTTCCAGATTTTTGCTTTTGTTATTTTTATTACCTAATGAATAAGTATTTATATAATAATGAAATAGAATATTATAATTAAATTAGGTTTCAATAATTACAAATATATAAATGTTAATTGTAAAATATTAATTCTAAAAGTAGGTTGCCATATAAAAACCAGTTTTTCCTGAAACAGAAAAGATTACATAAGTCGCCACATCAGTTTAGGAGTGAGCAAATCAAACTGACATTTATGAAATGTAAATATCTCAGACAAACAGCCTTTATGCTTATTATCTAAGAGATAACTAGTATAGTATAGTATAGTTGCATTGTTAATTAAATTCATTATTATTACATTAAACAGTTTTTCTTCTCATAAGAAAGGATGATGATTGCCTATACTCTGGTATTACCCTTGGCGGTTCTTCTCAACTCCATTGGTAAATATAATAATATACTGTATCTATAATTTTGCGTACATTTTTATGAGCCTTACGTCAATTAGAATATTTCTAATTATTCTACGCGGATCAATTTTTCACGAGTCCAACTATGTACCTACAAATATGGTATACTGCCAACTGTGCAGGTCAAAATTTAGACGTTTACAGATGGCCTGGTTATGTACCATTCTTAATAATAATAGAATATAATTGAAACAAAAATTGTTGCGTAGATGAAAAGGATACTAGGTAGCAAGTTATAAATAGGAATTTGATAGATAAATAAGTTCGTACAAGATATTGCTTGTGTTTTCACTGATTTCCGGTGAAATCTCACTGGTTGAAAGAGTCAGAACTTTAGCAATGACAACCAGTGAGATTTCACTGGTTGACTCAGTGGCATTTCGTCACTGTTATAATCAGTTAGGTTAACTGGTTGCTCAGTACCAGTAGTCACCTGGTCATATGTACGCGTTGTCGTGCGTCAGCTGGTTAGGTATGATGCTTATCATTCATCACTTCTGCAGAGATAGGTGATTTCGTCTCTGCTTTAGTGCTAACTTTTGCAATATTATCTTTCAAAAACCGTACTTTACTCTGACAACAATAAATTAGGGCTGGACTGCAATATAATAAGATATAATGTATTGCGCCTCACCGTGGGAAGGCTTGGCATTGCGTCTAAGGCTGGTCAAAGTACACAAGTGGCCAGGGGCCTCCACACTCTCAAGCGAAAGATATTATACATATCCCCTGCTTATTTCAGTTAGGTCCAAAATATTTATAACACAAACACTGATACACAATAAATATGAGATAATCCACCAAAACAGTAATCTTCTGAGCAACTTTTACATTTTTTACATTTTCATTTGGAACGGATGACCAACATGTATGTATACCATTAAGCCATTTCCCTTTCACGACCCTGAATTTAGCTATACATATAGATTTGAAAATTGGGGAATTTATTTAAAAAAAAGTAATTATCCAATCAAAAAACTAAAGACATATCTGGATTCGTCTCGCAAAAAAAATGATTTTTAAACAATTTAATTGTTATAAACAATTCGGAATTCAATATAAACAAATGTATCACTCTGAAACTAGATTCAAGCACATTTCTAGATACATCAATGAAATACCCCCAGGAGTATTTTCAATCATCGCCAAAAAATGATTATTTAAACAAATACAATGTTTATAAAAAAAATCACGTTTTTCATTGTTTAATGTACACTAACTTCAACTAACACTAAATAAACACAAAATGAATAAATATAACACCCTTTTCAAGTCTAACAACCTTTCAGGGTAGGCGTGACAATACCCGATTCGGGTAGTGTTTCTAGGTGGATAGTTTCTTGTAGTAAATAACGACAAGTGTGGGCTCACCACACCCACGATGTGCCAACAGCACTCAGTTTTCTCGAATGGTCACCCATCCAAGTACTAACCGCGCCCAACGCTGCTTAACTTCAGTGATCTGACGAGAACTGGTTTTTTCAGCGTGGTTTTACGATACACAATAAAGTTCGTTTTCACTCGAGAAATACAAAGACCCGACCGACGACACGCGCCACATTTAGAACGTAATTATGCACCGATTTTGGATTTTTTTTGTTGAAAAATTCAGAAATAAATTTTTCAGAAAATGGTGAGAGTAAATTTTTTATTTTTACGTTTATTTAATTGTTATGTCAATGCAAACAGCGAAAAAAATGTCGATTTTTTTAATTTCATTTTTTATCTTCTAGACAACATTTTTCTTATACTTCTCGTCCCTTGTATTTAATGCACAGGGGTATGAGAAAGACAAAAAAATGGTTTACTTTCAAAGGTAATTGTTATGAACAAATTTTATTAACAAATGATCGACATTAGGGGTTATTCCTCTTTAAAGTATATTTCTGCTCTGAAATCGCTTACCTCCATCGTTGAGATGATACGTCGCCATTGAAATTTAATATTGAATGTTATTTGATCATTTTATAAACAAATTATATAAACAAATGCACATTTTGGGCATTTTTAGGCGAAAAGAAACCGTTTTTTCTTTCAAACTTGTTGCAATCATATTACCAATGATGTTTTCTGAAAACAAAATTTGCCACTCATCAATATTTTTTTCATTTTATAAACAAATTATATAAACAAATGCACATTTTGGGCGTTTTTAGGCAAAAAGAAACCGTTTTTTCTTTCGACCTTCTTGCAATCATATTGCCAATGATGTTTCTTCGGAAAGTTTTTGCCACTCATCAATATTTGTTTATTTTATAAACAAATTCACATTTTGGGTGTTTTCAAGCAAAAGAAATCGTTTTTTTTCGACCTTGCTGAAATTATATTGCCAATGATGTTTTTCTCAAAAAATTTTGCCACCCATCAATATTTTTTAATTTAATAATTAAATTCACATTTTAAAGCGTTTTTAAGCGAAAAGAAATCGATCTTTCTTCTGACCTTGCCGAAATTATATCGCTAATGACGTTTTCTAAGAAAAATTTTGCCACCCATTAATATTTGTTCATTTTATAAACAACTGCGCATTTTAGGAGTTTTTAAGCGAAAAGAATTCGTTTTTTTTTCCTCTGACCTTGCTGAAATAATATTTTCAATGATGTTTTCTAAAAAAAATTGATATGCATTAATATTTGCTTATTTTATAAACAAATTATACAAAAAATGAACATTTTAGGCGTTTACCTAATTTTTTTTAAAAATAAAACAAATAGTGAGGCATGACAATATTTCATCTAGACAATTCATTGTCAATATAGTTTAAACAATAATAAAAGAAAAACGATTTCTTTCTGCCTATAAATGTATGCAATGTAGATTTGTTTATATAATTTATTTATAAAATAAACGATTAGCGGTGCTTGGCAATATTTTTCGATAGAACATCATTGGCCATATAACTGCAACAAGATCAGAAGAAAAAACGATATTTTTTCGCTTAAAAACTCCTTATATGTGAATTTATTTATATAATTTGCTTACAAAATAAGTGAACATTAATGAATAGCGAAATTTTTTCAGAAAAAATCATTGGCAATATAATTTCAGCTAGGTCAGGAGAAAAAACGACTTATTTTCGCTTAAAAACGCTGAAAATGTACATTTGTTCATATAATTTGTTTATAAAGTAAACCAATATTCATGGGTGGTAACAAAATTTTCAGAAATCATTATTGGCAATATAATATTAGCAAGATCAGAAGAAAAAACGATTCATTTTCGCTAAAAATCGCCCAAAATGTGCATTTGTTTATATAATTTGTTTATAAAATGAACAAATATTGATGGGCGGTGAAAATTTGTTCAAAAAACATCATTAGCAATATAATTTCAGCATGGTCAGAAGAAAAACGACTTCTTTTCGCTTAAAAACGCTGAAAATGTACATTTGTTTATAAAATAAACAAATATTGATGAGTGGCAACAAATTTTCCAGAAAATATCATTGGCGATATAATTCCAAGAAGGTCGAAAGAAAAAACAGTTTATTTGCGCCTAAACGCCCAAAATGTGCATTTGTTTATATAATTTGTTTATAAAATAAACAAATAACATTCAATATTAAATTTCAATGGCCACGTATCATCTTCACGATGAAGGCAAGCGATTTCAGAGCAGAAATATACTTTGAAGACGAATGACCCCTAATATCGATAATTTGTTAATACAATTTGTTTATAACAATTAACTTTGCAGGTTAACCATTTTTTTTATCTTTCTCATGACTCTGTACATTAAGTACAAGGGACGATAAGTATAAGAAAAATTTTGTCTAGAAGATAAAAAATGAAATTAAAAAAATCTACCATTTTCTGAAAAATTTAGTTCTGAATTTTTCAAAATAAAAAAATCTAAAATCGGTGCATAATTACGTTCTAAATGTCATTTTGAACCTCGTTTTCCAATTTCACCCCACTGTGGCGCGCGCGTACCAGACGACTATAGGTTAATGTCTTGGCTGCTTAGAGCGCTATATCAGTATATCACTGGTTCAAACTATCATCTAGCGTCACTGGTTTCTTCAGTAACGCTCTGTTAGTTGACTCACTTACTGGTTCAGACACTCAATGTCAAAAAATCACTAGTACACCATTGATAATTCAAAACACTGATTAAACCAGTGACAATTTCACTGGGGCAGTTTAAGAGATAAGATATTTGAAATTTATAACCCTTTCAAACATTAATATGTAGGAGAAAGGTAGAAAGGTGAATTAGAATAAAATTGAATAATGGAAGATTTGAGTCGGATTTTCGTTATTATTATTTCAATTATTATACATAGTTCAAGTTTCGATATCGATATCTTGATATTAAAATTATTTCCAAGAGCCCCCACCCTTGTGTAGCATACCCATTCTCTGCAGTTGAGTGAGTTCGAGCACGCCCACTCCTCAAGCACACTCTTTGATTCCTGTCAATTACGCCTCACTATTCGTGGTGCAAATATGAATCAACATTAAGCGTCATTCCGGTTTCGAAATGAAACCGGAATTCAAATAAAAGTCATAACAAGGGTGTTTTTGAGTTTCAAAATAGGAATATTTATTATAAAATTTTTATCCTAAAATACAAAAAATTTCCTTGTTAGGACCTTCATGGAAATATACAAATTTAACAAACTTTTATAAACTAAAGCAACTTTTTGAATGCTTGTATTTGTACATCAACTATGTGTTCTGTGAATTTCTGAATTTTGATCCTAAGTTCGTATTTTGCAACTTGAGAAATCAGTTAGTACCGACTCTCATGAAATCCCGCGGATTTAATGAATTTTTTCAAAACTAGGTTGCTTTTTGATTTTAAAATTTTGACCACAACATTCATTTCGTAACAAAATTCTGGTTCAGGTTTTGTTCCGGCTTGGAACGAGCCCAGAGCCTAAACGATTTCGGTGGGAACTGGTACGAGGAAAGATAAATGTGGTTTCGCTATAAAACGGAACGAGTGGTAGTATCCTTTCGTTCAGGAACCGCTTTCGGATCGAATCCAGAACCGTTTCTAAAAAGGACCGGTTCCGGATTTAAAAGTTTTAGAATCATGTTTCTTGCAAAATAGCCTCTCGCAATCCATATTAGGAAATGATGTGAATTGAAAAAATATTCAATAATTTGAACATAAAATATCTGTGTCTTGTGTACTATTCAAGATACATAAGCATGAAATTCACTTGAAGTATCATTTTGCTATTCAAAAACTTGTTAGAAGAAGTGAACAAAATTTTTTCAAATAGCGACTATTTTTCTTAAAATCAAACAATTCTTTAAATACGAGCAAGTTCTCGTTTTTCCCGATTCTTCTGTCTGTCCGTCCGTTAGACATTTAACAGTCATAACTGCTACAATATTCGTGTGCAATCTTTCGCCAGAATAAAAAAAAACAAGTTTAACATCTCAATTAATTAAAGAGAACAGCATTTGGAACAAAATTTTCCACCATTTTTCACAAAAAAAAAACAACTGAAAAACCTTTTAGCAACCCTTCTACAAAGTTTTTAAATGCCAAAAGTAACCCTGACCTGAAATGGCATGCTTCTATAACAATTTTGAGCAATATTTTCGTATACTGATTTAACTATGTTATAATAATGATGAAGTAGAATACATTACCTACAGAAAGAAACACGTGTTTTGGTGATTCCAAAATACTTTTCATAATAGAATGTAAACTAATGAATTTCTTTTGAACTATAAAAAATGCGATAACAAGAACATTTAAATTCCTTAAAACTAACTCAAAGCATGCAAAACAAAACAGTTCCCTGAGGCTATTTTTTGTAAATCTTGTTATTTCGTACAACTCGAAATTGTATTATTTTTCTTCAACACTATTATAGAACAATTAGAACCTAGCGTTTTCCATTTTAGCTACACTAGACCCATAAATTCTTTGTAAAAATCGTTAGCTAATGCTCTTGCACCACAGAGACTAGTATAGCCAGAAGAAACGTTTACTGGGTGATTTTCAGCAAATACAGTCGAACTTTGATTTGAGGCCCCTTGCTTGCAGCCTTCCGAAAATTGACGAAAAGCCGCATGTACGAACTTAAATAATGGGTATCTAAAGATTGTCTCGGGTAGTATGTTCTTTTGAAAATTGATTTCAACTTCATAATTAAATCAACTTGTTTCACATATAATATACCATCATACGTATTCTTTAGTTTACAATCAATTTGAGGCATTTTATAGTTTATACTGAAACTATAAGCGAGTTTTTTTATTTATATAATCTCATAATATTTGTGCAACTAAACGTTTCTGCACGACTTTCAGCAATTTCAATTCATTTGTTTGAACCGAAAATTACCTGGATCGAAAACTTTTAGTTCAAACCCAATTTAAAGAGTTTCTTAAGAGTACGGGTCTGAAACGACCCTTTCAAGTGGTTATGAATCCGGTTCCTAACCCAGACTCTTAAAATTTCAAAGAGTCCACGTCTCGAATGGGACCCAAGCCCTTGAGGAATTCAATGGTCCAATTCGGACCTGAACCATTCCAGAACCCTTTAACCTCGGTACCTACCTAAAGGATTCCTTGAAAGATAATTGATACATTTACAAATTGTTTTGTGACCAAAAGGAGAGAGAAGAAGAAACAAAAAAGGAGGGAAAAATACAGCAAGATTTTTCTAAAAAGTTGTAAAAAGTGCTTGGAAACACCTAGAAACACACAAAAATTTCGACTATGCAGGCATAAAAGTCAACATTTATCACTGATCAGCGCTAATATTTCGAACTTTAAAAGGGCTTAAGCGGCAAAATTTGGAAATTTGAAAGGCATCTGTTCTAAGGCGTGGAACATCATGGGAGGAAGCCTGAAAAATTTGCTGAATTGCATTTCCCATAAAATCCCATCAAATTCTTCTATATCCTTTGAAATCCTAGGAAGACTACAAAATCTTTTTAAATCTATTGAAATCCCTTGAGTTCCAGTGAAATAATTATTATGTTAAATTCTTTTAAATCACATAAAATATTTTGAAATATGATGAAATCTTTCTGAAGTTTCTTTATAATTTCATGGAAATCCAATGAAATCTTTTGAAAACCTGTAACATCTGTTTAAATTCTCCTACAATCTTATAAAACTCTTCGAAATTTCTTGAAATAACTCCTCAGATTTATATAATTATAATCATAATATTCATAATAACAATCCGACATAGTAGGTAGCAAACATCTTCAGTATAAGCGGAAAAACATAATATTGTAGATAAAAGTTTATTTTTCAGACTGCTGGCCTTATAAAATTGACATGCTTACACTTAGATTTCTTAGAGAATTTTCTTAAAACTAACCCTTGAAGCTAACATCCATCCACACCTTATCTCTAAGACCGCATGCTCTCATCACCTTGCCTTCCTAGCTTTGCCTCCCCTCGAAAGCACGTCCCTACTTTCTCGCTTTGCTTCGCATTGCCATATTCTGCCTCCACGGCTAAAAGCTAATACTTCTCTACTATTTACAATATTTACAAATTACTTATATCTACTTCCTCTTCTATCTACAATCTTTCCCTACCCATTTCTTTTCCTCCTTCCTTCTCTTCTTCTCAATATTACCCAACACCCCCTTCACCCATGCTACTGTTCTTTTGTTTCCCCTTTCATGCATCAATACCTCCATGCTTATCCCACTCCTTTCCAACCGCACGCACTCCTCCAACGAGTACTCCACTCTTGCATCCCTCTTCCCGCACCATTCACACATTCTCTTCACCCTAGGAAGCCAGAACCTAGTAAAATCTTCCATGCACTCACATCTCATTCTCGCTATAAGTTCTTGACTCTCTTATTCTCTCTTATTCTCTCTTCCCTTGCTCTCTCCTCTCTCTCCATGCCATTTTTCTTAACCATCTCACACACCTTCTTTCCTGGTGCATCCTCCCCGACCTAAAGCCCGCCTGCGTCTCCAGCAATATTGCTCCCCCTCGAAATCCTTCCGCAGCCTCTCTGCTATCACCATCGCGTATAATTTATACGCCATATTCATTAGCGCAATCTCTTTATAATTTTCATGCCTATCCATATCTTCTTTCATCTACAGTGGCACTAATAACCCTCTCTTCACCCTCCTGGGAATCTCTCCCCCTCCACACATTCTTCACTACCTTCTTCAGCCTCTAGCTAAGTTTTTGTGTACTAATCAGCCACGCTTTGTTCTCTAGCCCATCAACCCCTTCTGCCTTTGACCTTCCTAACTTCCTTGTCTGTTTTTCTATCTCCTCGTCATTCAATTCCTCCATATCAGCCTCCCTCGTTCTTCTACTCCCATCATCTCTCTTTGGTGAATCTGAGCTCTGAAATGACTTTTCAAAAAATTCCCTCCACTTCTCACTCCTTATCTTCTCGCTTATCCGCACTCCAACTCCTATTCCAGATCTTTTTCCTCTACCTGTTATTTCTTCTTACACATCAATCTCAACCTCTTTCTTATTTCTACGTACTCCTCTCTTCTCGCAGTTCCCTCTTTCCACTTCTTGTACTTCCTTTTCACATTCCTTCTCATCTCTTTACATTTTCTATTCCACCACGGCTTTACCATTCATTTTTTCTTCTTTCTGAATACCTTCTTTTGCACACATTTTTTCACTTTCTCTTTCATATCCTCCCATATCTCTTCCACCGACTCTTCGACAAAGCGTACCTTCCCTAACTGCTCCTGATACTCCTCTATCGCCGCCCTCGTTCAGCTCACCATCTCCCCCACCGACACTTTTTTCCCAAGATGCCTTTCGCTACTCTCTCCCCTTATCCACTACCCTAATAGCTGATGGTCTGATTCTACCCTAAATTTAACTGCGAATCTCTACGTCTCCTCCCACCCTGGGATATTCACGACTACATACGGATATCCCCACCTTACTTACATATGTGTACTCTCCCCTTTCGGCCCCTGTTACCATACCATTCGCCACCGCCCAGCCTCTATTCTCCATCCAGTTTTCACTCTACACTGTCACAAACTTACACGTTACCCCACCCATCTTCATGAAGTTTCTCCTCTAATCCATCCCTAATGCCTGATATAATTCTTCCACTAGCCCTTCCTTTCTTCTTCACTCTGACCGCCTCCTGGAGTCTCCACCTAGACCCCCTTGGCTGCTTTGGCTCTATTCTATCCCATTTTTTTCTCTCTACCCACGTTTGTACCAGCCCCACAACATCAAATTCCTGGATATACGTCCAGAACTCCTCATCTTCATCCTTTCCCATGTTACGTTCCAGTAGAGCACCTTCACTACTCTTCCTCCCTGCTTAACCCCCACCCCCTAATTACTACGAAACAAATTCCCCTGCACTTACTTTAACATATCTTGCTCCTCGTCCCACACCCACATTTTCTCGTCTACTTTTATTTCCGATACCCTGCCTTCACCGCTCTCATTTCATTCCTCTCCCTCCTAGCCCTATCGTTGAGCATTCTCTGCACCTCCCTTTCCTCCACCGTTAAATCATGATCGATGGAAAACCCTTATCCTTCATCCTTTTTCAATTTCGCATCAACCAAAACTTTTCTTCCCAGCTTGCCAATTCCACAACTGCCATATGCTCTGTAGCAGCGCTTCCACCCTGTCCCTCTCTTCCCCGCTCTTTACCTTCAGCCCTCATAACACAATATCATTTTTCCAGTCTGCTTTCTCTTTTCTCTCTATCCTCAACTCCATTGCCCTCATCCTTCCCCTATCCGCACTATCATCCTTTTCATTCCTACGCTCTCCCACTCTCTCTGCTATCATATTCTCTACCCTCTCTCAAACACCTTCCTTCTCGCCCCCCCCCGTCACCTACTTTCATTTCCGACCTACCCTCCACCTACTCAAGCCTTTTTTTCGCTCTTTCCTTCCGCGCTCTATTCTCCTCTTTCATCTGCTTCATTTTATCTTTTCTTCTGTCTTACTGACACCACCTTCCTCTCTATTCCTGTTCAAGAGATCCTCCCCCTCACTAGCGCTTGACGCTGTCTCCCTCACTTTCTCGCTCCCTTCGTTCTCGCCCTTCTGCTTTTTCCATCGCCCCCACGCGCCGCACGAAACCGGGCCACGCACTGTTGGCCATCGTGGCGTGTGGAAAATTTCCTCTCCATCAACTTCACTGCCAGCACTTTTAGCACTCTCGCTGACCACCTCCGTCTCTTCCACGTCCCGTTCTTCCGTTGGTAATCGGGACATCTCCATATAGTATCTTCTGCAACCGACATATCTCTGAAGACTGTTCCGCCTACTGCCCAAATTTACCCTTCATCCCATTTTTTCACCCCGTCACAGCCCCTGCAGACACCCCTTTCTCTCTCTTAACACCCTCCAACACTACGAAAACCACCCTTGTTCTTCCTCGAAGGCCAAAAACTCCTGACCACAAAACTCCCCCGATCCCTTGCCGACATAACCTCATTTTCTCTATCTAACGAAATGCCACCTTACAACTACGCTGAAAATTAATTTTGTTCTCATTAATTCACCCCACACAATCTGACTCACCTCCTAGGCTTCCACCCTGACACTCCTCACACCATCCACACAAATTCTGTAAAATCCTCTCACCACTTGCCAGCGAGCACATTCTTACTACCGCCACCAACATGCAGGCCCCATTTTTGTGAGTAGTTTTAGGCTCCGGAAGCTACGATCATGGTTTCTTAAAGCAACGAAACCGGACGCAACTGAAACGTGTACGTCATCCGCTTCTGCTCCTTTTGTCCTAGAAGGTAAGTTATGAGGAACAGTGTTGACGGACCACATGGAGTGATCCCAAGAGAACAGCCTTTTGCATTCGGTTTGCGATGGAATGAGCCTGACGCTGGCAAGCCGGAATCTTGTTTAGTTGGCTAAGAAATGAAGCTTTCATGCCTCCAAGACAGCAGGATGGACTCTCGGATGGAGGCCATGCTTCAGTTGGGAGTGGCAATAGGACCGAACCGAGGCGAAGAGGATTCATGCAGAGGTTACATGTCCGTTGGGTCGATATGCACACGGAATATGCTCATCAAGCGCCTCAAAATTTAAGAGATCAGATATCCTTTTTGCGAAAAAACGGATATGAAGCTCTTTATCAGCAATAAGAAGAGCAACATCCTCCAGCGAACATTCCACCCGTTCCAGCAAGAGCACCTTTGCAGATAGCCGATAATGCCAACATGAGAAGTAGGAGATCTATCGACCAAAAAGTCTTTCTCAGGATGGACAATTCAGCTGAAGCTGAAACTGCTCTCCCCAATTTGCTCCCCGAACATGTTAACCTGTCGACTCTGAACTGTGTAGTTTACGAGAAGGCGGTCTCCATGCTTAGCGTCTGAGTAAGACTCGCGAGCATATTGCACAGCTTCAGTTTAAAATTGAAACGGCGAGACGGCATGCATTGAATATTCAGTGCGTGATCAGCTACATAACATCAAATAAAAAATTCACTCCAAAAGTTAGGACACTTGCTCGAAACTTAAGGAAAGCAAATCACACGCTGAACAAGTGTAAACTGTTGACCATCAAGCAGCACTGGACGCAAAAAATAAAATATCTTTCAACAGCGAAACAGCGCCTTGAACGGCGAGTAAAGTGGATTCAGGAAAATTCACCCTTTTCTACTCATCCTTCCCGTCTGTTCAATTAAACGTCACGTTATGTTAAAAATCCGCCCAGTCGAGAAGAGATTCAAGTCTTCTGGGAGCAAGTATATGGAGACACTTATCAGCTAAATGAAGATGCTTCAGATATATCACTCTTTTGTAACTTTTGCCAGAGGCAAAGGTTGCAAGGTTCAGAGGAAGAGTGTCCACTAATTACTGCTGAAGAAGTGAAGAAAATTATCGCTAGAACTAATAACTTTTCAGCGCCAGGGCCAGATAAAATCAACAACTTTTGGTGGAAAAAGTTCACTTCTACGCACCAACATCTAGTTCGCATATTTACTACTTTCTTAAACGAGGAACAACCCGGTTTGCAGTGGCTAGTGGAAGGCCGCACGATATTGATCCCTAAGACCGGAGATTTGTCAAGTTCCATTATTATTATTATTTTCTTTAAATCTTCTTCTCGGGTGATACCGGTTTTTCATCATAGCCACGGACTAAGTCAAGTGACTAATGAGAAGAGGATGTTATAAATTAATATAATACGATGTCTGAAATCTTCTGCGATTATGTTGTGGGTACAAAATTAGGAACATAGTTTAGTGAGAAAGGGAAGTGCAAGTAGAGGCATGAAGCGGGAGGTATACATTTTAGACAAATCTGGAATCCTCTAGCAATCACCCTAAGCGAAGAGCTTCACAATGTCATTATCTATCAAAAATTACGTGAAAATACGCAAAATCACTAATTATTTGATAGTAAGATCCATAATCTTTACGCAAAATGACTAATTATTTGACAGTTAGATCCATACTCTTTACTTTAATCCCATGTATTAAGTAAAGCTCTCCACGTGAGCCCTTTAGTATCTGAATTCGTTCATTTTAGGCGTTTCTCACTCCTGTGACACTTCTTACCACACGTATCTTAGAAACTATTTTTCTCTACACTTTCCTGTCCCACAATTCTTCTTGTTTCGTCAATCCTTTTTATTTTATTTTCTCAACATGATTAAACCATTTTAACAAATTGCTTTCAATCGTGTCCCAGTTTTCCCTAGACAACACTCTTTGAGAAGAATCTTATTACTGACTTTGTCCCTTAGCGTTTTACAGAATATATTCCGTAGGAATTGCATGCCAACCGGGTTAACTTTACTCTTATCCTTTTCTTGGTAGGTCCAGGTCTCCCTACGAAGTGAAGTACAGAATCATAAACAATATGGCAATTTCAGTTTTATTTGTTATATTGTTACTTCTGATAACTACTCCTACACTGCCGATAACCTTTCTACCCAACTTGTTCTAACCTCTCTTTGTCTACGGGAATGTTGCATACTGTTTTTTTACCCTTCACTTCAAACGCTATAATTTGTATTTTATTCACGTTAATCTTAAGGGCCATTTTCTTCATGCTAATATCCAGTATGCTCAACATTCTCTGCAAGTATCCTTGCCTAACACCTTGCCTTTTATCAAACTCAGTTGTCCATTTACCCTTACACTTGCTTTACTATGTGCATATGTTGTTTTTATTGCTTTTAGAAACGGATTCAGCTAATTAAATGTACAGAAAACTTATTTGCTTGCTTTCAAACTTTTTTCTGTGATCTGTCTCAAGCTAAATATCTGATTTGCACAAGATCTTCCTGGCATAAATCCACATCGAATTTCCCAGACCTATTCTTTTGTTATTTTACTACCTTACGATTAAGTATTCGTATATACTAATAAATTAGAATTTGATGATTATATTATATTTTGATAATTAAAAAAATATGATTACTCATAGTAAAATATTAATTCTTGAAATACTTTGCAGACCATTCGGACGACACACTACTACTTTACAGTTCGTACAAACACGTGGTATAAATTGGAATGAATTTGCCTTGTAAAAACCAAGTTTTCATAATACACAAAATATTATAAAAATCGCTACATGAGTTCAGGAGTGAGCGAACAAAAATGAGTTTTATGAAATGTAAATATTTCACAATGAAAACCTCGATTCCTATTATCTGAAAGATAACTAGTATAATCCAAGTTATATCAGCCAATGAAGCTGTAGAATATTCTTCAGATCCATTGTTAATTAAATTCATGATTATTACATTAAACTGTTTTTCTCCTGAGCAGAAAAGATGAGGATTGTCTATACTCTGGTCTTACCTTTGGTGATGATCCTCAATTTCATTGGTAAATATAACAATATAATGACATTTATAATTTTAGGTACATTTTTTATAAGCTTCACGCAAATCCGAATTTTCTATATATTCTGCACGGAGCAATTTTTCACAAGTCTAACTGTGCACGTACAAACATGGATTACTGCAAACTGTGCACGTCTAAATTTAGACGTACACAGATGGTAGCCTTTCAGCTGCGACCATCACACGTAAATGCAAAATAAAGTACACACAGTGATACTGAGGGATTTCAGATGGTTTTTATATCAAAATATTTTCTTTGAGTAATAATTTCAGAATACAATTAAAACATAATAATTGGACTGTATATGAGTGGAATTTTTATTATTACTAATCCAAGCATAATCAATAGTTCAAGTTTTTGATATTTAGAAAATTTTTCAAAATATTCCCCCCCTACCCAAACCTTGTTTATCATACCCTTTCTTTGGAGTAGATTATGATTGGCGACATCCAACCTGCAAAACACCCTGACTCATTGCCAGAGATCTCCCCATTTTTGATATCCTTTCTCGGGAGTAGAGTGGTTTCGGGCATACTTACGCCTCAGGCCCCTTTTTTCTCTATACCTATGCCCTGCTTTATTTTCCTTTTCCTCTCCCTCCATGTTAAATCTTCTTCAATTCTTTCCCTTTTTCCTCTCAATTTTTTTTATTCTGTATAATTTTCTTCTTCTCCTCCTCACTTCTTACTAACAACATTCCGTCTCTTCCTTCATCCCTCTTATTCTCTTAACTCCTTCTACCCTTACCTGGACTCCAAAATATCTCATAAAGTTCTTTCTCCTGTTTCACTCTCCACTTTCAATCCCTTAACTACTATGTTATATTTCCTCTTTGCCCTTTTTTCCCTTCCAATCTTCTTTCAATCACACTCAGCCTCGTCTTCAATCTTTCATTCTCATTTTGCATGTTCTTACCACTCCTTTTTACTACTTTAGTACTCTCTGTTTCCTTAACCATATACTCATTCCTGAGTCCTTTGTTGCTTACCCGTTCTTCGAACTGCTTTATGTCACTATTTCTCTGTTCCTCAATCTCTCTCTGTCTATTCTCCATGCTCTCTAGTTTACCCTATACCTTGTCTTTCTACTCTTTCCAGAGTTTATCCCACTCTTTCCTTCCTTCTCTTACTTTTCTCACTTCCCTTACGTGGTTCCCCTGCCCGTTCATATTCTTATTCATATCCCTATTCATATCATCCACTCTCTATATACTCTGTTTCTTCTCTAAGCCCTTTTATGAGGGATTCCTGTCTTTCAAAAATACTCCCATCCCCCCTATCTTTTTCTGGTATTTTTCGTTTAATGCTAAATTTCTTGCTGACCTTGTCCCTTTCCAAATCATCGCCCCCTTTGTCCCTTTCTCTTTTATCTTTCCCTTTGCTGCTGGTCGCGCTTTAGGTTTGAGGGTCTCCCGAGTTTAAGACCTGATTTCCTTCTCGCTGCCATCTTCCTCTGGTCGACGTCTCGAACCTCTTTTCACCGCTGCTGCCACTACAGTCAACTTCCCCCCTCCCACCACTAACCACGCTTTAAACATCGTCACGTCTGATTTCGTCTACTGCCTGCTGTTCTGTGCGCTCGTCCAGTAACTTTCGCCATCTGGCGCCAGTTTGTGGACTTCGTACCGTCGCGCAGTGGTCAAAAATAGGAAAAAGCTGGTCAAATTTCGTAAAAATATTTTTTTCAAGGGTACTTTACTTATAGATACGTCTCAGTGGTATATGTGTAATTTATTGCCACATTAAATAACAATCAGATTTTTTTGTTGACTCCGTGATTTAATCTAAAAGTGAGCGTTTCACGAGTATTATTCAATGCGTTTGAAACAAGTGAAAAATGACAATGCAAAAAAACGCATGACTTGTGAAATAATGAACAAATTTCTGTTTTCCAACATGGAATCATCTCTAAAAAATAATTACTTCAATATTATTCAATTGGTGAATCATGATTTCATTGATTGTAGTTTGCCAGAATATGTAAAGTCGACTGAAATCGTCTCGAAGAAAAAACGAGAAGTAATATAATTTGATGAATATGAAAAATGTTCCACTGAGTTCCATCGAGATATTTATTATAAGATAATGATTAAGCTTCTTCCTACTTTTGGCCAGCTTTTCGCGATTTTTGACCACTGTGCGTCAGCATCCTTAATTAACAAGTGCTTCGCGACGTTTTCCGCTCCTTAACACGCCTATCTCTTGCCCAGCAACAATTTTTACTGATTCTCAATTCAAAAACTTCGCACGCTTCAATTTTCACTTCACACTACTTACTTTTACCCTTTACACCTTCGCCTTCACTCACCCTTCTTCCTCTATACATAATCTCCGCACTCACTGCTCTTGCTGCATCCAAACACGCTTATTCCCTTAACCAAAGCGAAAAAACAACACTTGACGCAAAACAATTGTCTCACTGTCGGTACCTAAATGGAAGCCCATATAACAGATGATACTTCAACCTAAAAATATTTTTATTTTAAACCTTAACAGTCACACCTCAAAATAAACCTTTACATATTTTTGGCTGAAAAAAAGTCATGAGTGATGTTGAAACAATACAACAATCGGAAAGCCCGTGGGGTGTGAGACACCCCTTGTGTCCGTTAGCGATTAAACAACAAATATTAGAATTCAACCCAAAAAGACGAATTTTCAACCAAGTAGTTCAATTTTCAAATAAAAAAGACAATTTTTTAACCAATAACGGAAGAGCTGAAATTTCAATTTAAAAAATTTAATCTCTCTCTATAACAGCGCATTATATGTGCTTTTGGCACATCGTGGGTGTGGTGAGCCCACACTTGTAGTTATTCATAACTACAAGAAAACTATCCACCTAGAAACACTACCCGAATCGGGTAGTGTCACGCCTACCCTGAAAGGGAAATGGCTTAATGGTATACATACGAAACTTGCCATAATGATTTTTTTGTACATATATTTAAATATTGTATGACGTTTTATGACTTATGGCCCTCGAGCACTGCCGTAGACGGTGAAAATGTTTCAGTTAATGTTTGAATAAAAAAAAATAATTTTGAACAAAATAGTGACATTTTTAACCAAGTCAGGTTAATAATTAACAAGACAGTTGCACTTAAAACAAAAATATGAAATTTCTACTGGAAGGATGATTTTTCAAACCAAAAAAGAGAAATTGTCAACAAAAAAGTTCAATTTCCAACCAAATTCTTCAGTCAAGAGTAAATAAAATTTCAACCAAATTACTGAATTTTCAAACCAGAAAGGCGAATTTTGAACAAAACTGGATCTTCAACCAAAGAAAACTTAACATTAGCTAATTCTGACTCCACGATCGAAGTAGTTTTATGTCGACAGTATAATAATTATAAAATTAAAAAAAAAATACGTTTAAAGATATAGTACATGTGTCCCAAAATGTCCAAAAACTATAAATATAACTATAGCGAAAACAATTTTGAAAAGTAAAATATTACGTGAAGAAAAATTGTGATCGATTTTGATTATTTATTTACAAAATTATTGTATCCATATTACCTTTAACAGTTGCTTGACTTTACATCTATATAAAGTCACATAAAAATAAACAATTAATTGGGAAAAAAGAGTTTGAAAATTGGCGTTTTGAATTTTTCGAGCTGTGGCTCATGAGGATGGTTATTTCATTGACTTTCAATTCTGTAAGTTTGAATCAAAAGGTTACGACGACCGACTGCTAGACGATCGAGTTAGGTATAGCTGCAGGTTCAAAATCCTGTAGCGTTAGAGATTTTATTTGTAATATATTGTTTACAAATCTCATATATGTACAATTTTGTGAAACCGTTAGAGTATAGCAATAGTAGGTGTTAAAATTAACGAACAAATTTGAATAAAATTTACATTTTTGAAAATATAAATAACATTCGGACGAAATTTACAGAACCGGTGGCGTGCAGCACCGCGCCTTTACCGCCTGCCAGTACTGCAGAGCATTACAAACCAATGCTGGGCTAGTGGCGTGTTTTCATCTGATTCATTAGAATTCATGAAAAATAATTGATCTTGAGAATCGCATCATTTTGATGCGCAATTCACTGATCTGATGAAAAATTCGATATCCATAGAAAAGCGACGCATTTTATATTGATCCAATTTTGGTATCAAATTGATCAACAGAGATTTACTATACAGGGTGACTAAAAAGGATGGTTGGATATTTCCTCAGGTAAAATATTTTTCAAAAAATTGAAGGTCATTCCTGAAGTAAATTTCAACGAGGAATTCAATGGTGACCTTCATTTTGACCTTGAATTTGACCTTCCTGGCTTTTTGAAGGTCAGCTTTGCTTTTTCAAAATGGCAACCCCCTTTTTTCACATCTGCAATCGATAGAGCGAAAAATACTACGTTCAAGTACGCACCCAAGTCATAGGTCAATTGTAACATTCCATGTCAGTTAAAGGTTATTTGAAATTAACAAAGTTTTCCAAGAGGTCAGTGTAATTCACGAAGTAAATTTCAACGAGAAATTCATTGGTGAGCTCTGTATTGATCTTGGTGATGATCTTCAAGGTTTTTTCAAGGTTTTTTCCAAGCAGTTTACGTTTACGTTTAGCATTACCCAGGAACAACGACGGGGACGTAGTAAATTCTGTTCCCTTTGGGGTGCTTGATTAGCGTCAGTCCCCTTGCCTCTCACGCTTTAGTGAAGATATTCGAACTGAAAACCTGGAGCTTCTTGACAAAAAGCTATGCGATTGTCAAAATGAGTTACAGCATTGCGAATCATCTCCCTATCAATCAAAGTAGCCTCTTGCAGAATCCGATTATGCAATTCGTCTAAGCTTTGCGGTTGCGTTGAGTATACTGTGCTTTTTAAATAACCCCAAAGAAAATAGTCGAGAGGCGTCAGATCAGAAGATCTAGCAGGCCACTCGATTTCACCCCTTCTTCCAATCCACCTATGAGGGAACTCAGTATCCAAATATTCTCGAACCACCCTACCGTAATGAGCCGCTGCTCCGTCCTGCTGGAACCAAATATTTTGAAAATTATCGCCTGTAATCTCCCTTATTCTTGGTACAATTTGGTTTCTGAGAAGCTCTTCATATGCACGGGCATTGAGATTACCATCGATGAAGAAAGGGCCTATCAATGTATCATTCAATATACCGGCCCAAACATTAATCTTTTGTGGATATTGTGTGTGACTCTCCAGCATCCAATCAGTCGAACCAATATCTACAATTTTGCCTGTTAACTTCACCTTTTAAAGTGAATGTAGCTTCATCTGAAAATACTGTACTTTACAAGGAAAGAGGATCTCTATCAATTCTGTCCATCATAATTTCACAAAATTCAACCCGACGATCAAGATCGTCTTTATTGAGCTCTTGTACCAGATGAACTGGAACGTTACAATTGACCTATGACTTGGTTACGTACTTGAACGTAGTATTTTTCGCTCTATCGATTGCAGATGTAAAAAAGGGGGTTTCTATTGAAAAAAACAAAGTTGACCTTCAAAAAGCCATGAAGGTCAACTTCAAGGTCAAAATGAAGGTCACCATTGAATTCGCCGTTGAAATTTACTTCAGGAATTGCACTGACATCTTGGAAAACTTTGTTCATTTCAAATAACCTTTAATTGACCTTGAACGTTACAATTGACCTATGACTTGGGTACTTATCCGAACATAGAATTTTCCGCTCTATCGATTTCAGATGTAAAAAAGGGGGTTGCCATTTTGAAAAAGCAAAGTTGACCTTCAAATAGCCATGAAGGTCAAATTCAAGGTCAAAATGAAGGTCACCATTGAATTCCCCGT
>CAKNYM010054208.1:292734-310881 GCA_932195095.1 Andricus curvator | reverse complement strand
AATCGGTACTGTTCGGTCATACAAGGTTCACCAATAGGTCAATCGATGAGTCTCAAGGATGCAAACAAAAACTCTATATATAATATTATCGTGTTTTGAATATCAAAAAAGTTTTTTTCATATAAACAGAATAAACCATTTTTTTTTGAAACTTCATAAATCGGTACTGTTCGGTCATACAAGTTTCACCAATAGGTCAATCGATGAGTCTCAAGGACGCAAAAAAAAACTTTACATGCAAAATTGTCGTGTTTTGAATATCAACAAAGTTTTTTTCATATAAATAGAATAAACCATTTTTTTGAAACTTCATCAATCGGTACTGTTCGGTCATACAAGGTTCACCAATAGGTCAATCGATGAGTCTCAAGGATGCAAACAAAAACTCTATATATAATATTATCGTGTTTTGAATATCAAAAAAGTTTTTTTCATATAAACAGAATAAACCATTTTTTTTTGAAACTTCATAAATCGGTACTGTTCGGTCATGAAAGGTACACCAATAGGTCAATCGATGAGTCTCAAGGACGCAAACAAAAACTCTATATATAATGTTGTCGTGTTTTGAATATCAAAAAAGTTTTTTTCATATAAACAGAATAAACCATTTTTTTTTAACTTTATAAATCGGTACTGGTGGGTTATGGAAAGTTCATCAATAGGTCAATCGATGCGTCACAAGGACGCGAACAAATACTTGACATGTAATATGTCGTATTTTGAATAACGAAAAAATTTTGCTCATATGAACAGAATAAACCATTTTTTGAAACTTCATAAATCGGTACTAGTGGGTTATGAAAAGTTCATCAATAGGTCATTCGATGCGTCTTAAGGACGCGAACAAATAATATATATGTGATATTGTCGTATTTCGAATAACGAACAAATTTTGCTCATATGAACAGAATAAACCATTTTTTGAAACTGCATAAATCGGTACTGGTGGGTTATGAAAAGTTCATCAATAGGTCAATCGATTCGTCTTAAGGACGTGAACAAATACTTTATATGTGATATTGTCGTATTTCGAAAAACGAAAAAATTTTTCTCATATAAACAGAACAAACCATTTTTTGAAACTTCATAAATCGGCACTAGTTGGTCATAAAAGTTTCAACGATAGGTCGACCGATGCGTTTCAGAGACGCGAACAAATATGTTAGGTATCGTATCGTTGTATTTTAAATATCAAAAAAGTTTTTCCTATATAAATGAGGCAAAATTTTTCTCTTTAAATCTCTAAACACAAAAAAAAATACTATTTCTAAATGGTCGATCTAGCTCAAAATCCTATCAGACCTGGAAATCAATCCGGGCTACACTTCATCAAAATTTCATGATTATAGCTCTTTTGCTTTTCGAGATATGGTGAACAGAAAAAAGTTACACACACATACACACCCACGGACATTATTTAAAAACTTCATTTTCGAGCTCCTGGGGTCGAATTATATCAAAATATGTCAAAAAAGTATATTTGAAAATGTAGGTCATTAACAAACCTCCCTCTATGAGGAAGCAATTGATGCAAGAACGGAAGAGATTCCTTGATTCGAGGAAAATCGATTGATGTATAATATTAATACACTTTATTGAAGATTTGGGAAGTTATGCTAATTTATAAAATATTTGAATCATCTGTTTCTAACAGAAAAACTTTTTTCATCGACATAATTCAAAGTTGACGCAAGAATAGAAAAGATTTTTTGATCATCAATTTTCAAATAGAATCATTCTGACAATTTTGGTAAAAAAATCATAAAGCTGGGAAAGGGATAGGGTGCGACAGAACTTTTCCCTTCCCTTTTCCAGCTCAAAAAATTATGATTCCGAATACAAAATTTGATTTGTCTTATTTGTTTTTGTCTTTAAAAAATTGTTTGTAATATTTTGTATTTTTTGTAAATTTTTATTTTTAAATTGATCAAAATGAAGACTTTGGTCTATCTATTGTTGAAAAAAATAACTAATGCTTCCTCTATGCGGAAGCAAATACATTTACTAACGGGAAGCAAAGTGCTCGTGAAATGAGCACCATATAATTATAAATACAAACAAAGTGGAAACACTCGAGATATAATTCACAGCTAGTTCATATCCTTTTTCGGGAGTGAGTCGAAAATTCCACTTTCGATTTTTGATGATCGATCCCCACCAATTTCTTTGTTCTTCAGAAAGAAAATACGTAATTTTTTTTCAACGCTAACCCGTACCCTCGGTCTTTAGAAATTAGCATCGGGTTGTAAACACTAAACAGGAAAAGCTCGATTTTCGAAAAAATTGAGAAAAATAATTACTTGTTATAAACCTTTTGTTAATTATTATTTGAATTTTTTAAACAATTCCCCCCTCCCCGTAAATCGTATGAAGTTATCATATTTTAAAATAAATGATACGAAGTAGATGATTGGCAAGAGAGATTTTTTTGAGAATTGACGGACTAATTAAGGATTGTTGAAATTCATATGTTTTTGAGGATATTTCGAAATCACTTAAACAATTTTCATTTGTTTAAACAATGTTTTCCCTGTAAATTAACGAATGTCGAAAATATTATTTTTTGTGTAAGATATTTAGAAATTAGAAATAACTTTTTTTGTTTTTTGTTTGGATATGTGGGTTTTATTCTACGTAAAGGTATTGAAAAATCCCTCAAAATGAGCATTAAACTGAAAAAAATTTTCAACAGAAGTCCAAAAATTACAATTTCAGAAGCATTGGAACGTTACACGTTTGGGGACACTGCATTTGACTTTGTTAAACATTTCATGAACACTCAGCTCTCCTGACCAATATTTTTTGTATACTCTTTCGCATTTTGTTTTCACGGGTTCAAGTGATAATATGGTAGGTCAAACAAATTGAAAAAAAAAACTCATGAACACTTTTATAAGTAAATATGTAGCATTGGTTACGTTTTTGGTAATGATAATTTTTCGATGTTTTTTGATGATGATAATGTTTTGTCCTTTAAAAAACAATGAGATTATAAGTGTTTTTTTGATTTCTCAATAGGTGGAGACACTTGTAACATATTCAAATCAATTTCAATAATGATATCAGTAACAAAAATTTTTTTGCGCGATTCCCGATTTCTTGAGTATTGCCCATTCATAGCGTTGTAGTATTGGTCTAGCATAGTCAAAATCTGCATTGATTGGCATCTTCTGCTTCCCACTTTTTTTGCTGCTTGAGTTTAAATTTTTAGTTTAAGTCAAATTATCCCAAGTAGCCCACCATACATCGACCTTTTTTTTCGCTGTAAAATAAATTTTTTAATAGCCCTTATATTCGAAAAGACGTAAGAATCGTCAAAATCCGTTCAACCGTCCACGAAAAAATTGTTGATCATGTTTTAACATTAAATTTTTATTGTTAATAATTTTTGCAACCAATTGTTTGCGACAAAAACATGAGAAAATTTTTTCGAACATATATTATTTTTAAATTCAAACTCGAGTAAGTAAAGAAACTGGTAAGCAGAAGATTTCAATCAATGCAGATTTTTACTATGCTAGATCAATACTGCATTGCTCTATAGAGGTTGCTTTTTTGGCTTCGCAAACTTTTTTTTGTGTGCTTGTGTAATCATTCACTTGCGCCGTTTCACAGGAAAGGTCGAGAAGTGATTGTCGAGAAGTGATTGAAAAATGGACCATACTTTTCTTAATGCAATTGAATTACATTCTTTAAATAATATAGACTATACGTATTTTATTTTTCCGGAAAAAGAACAAATTGTGGATGAGCAATCACCAAATGTCGAAAGTCGAATTTTTGGACAAATATAATGTAGACGGCCATGACTTGGATAGCTGAAACTCAACAGTAGCTACTAATTTTAATTCATGATAGACAATTAATCTTGAGAATCAGATTATTCTGATGCGCAATTTACTGATTAAATGGAAAATTTTAAATCTGTATAAAAACGTTCCTGTCGTTATCTTTATGCGTGTGTGTGAATAGTATGTAAATGAACATACATTAGAACAAATTCACAACTAATGATAAACTAACTTACGATTGTATACTTTAGGAGAAATATAATCCTCTATTTTTCTTGATGCAGAATTAGGTTCACAGTTCGACTGTTTACCTAATGGCGCTCCTATTCCTGGAACTCCTCGTTGCCGACCTTCTTTTTTTCCTGACATATATTCTCCCGAAAGGAAACCTCTTGCTGGAACTCATTCTCCAGAAAGGACTCTTCCTCTTGCCAGACCTTCTTCTTTTGCTGGCTCTCCTCCTTCTGCTGAGCCCCCTCTTCGTGAAAGGTCCAGGTCTCCTGCCAGGCATCGTTCTTCACTCATACTTGGATTTAAGCTTGAACATATTGGATCAATCCGACTCATTCCCAACAAGAATCCAAACCAGGTATTCGAATTTCGGAGGTACACTTTTCCTCCCGATAAACCATTTCAGTTGAGAACAAAAGGCCAAGCCCTTACGCCCATGCCAACCCAGGAACAAATTGTATTAACAGCGTCTAATGGTGACGTCTTTGCAATAGTAGAAAAAACAACCCATACTACTATTCTTCGTGGAATATATACATCCATTATTTTTGGAGGAAAGCGGGCTAAAATAAACATGTACAGCGGCGCGTTTAAAGATTTGAGCCCGAAAGAAATTGCGGAAACTCCATTAGGCAGCAGTTACCCAATCCCTAAGAATTTTAGAATATTGCGTGGGTAAATCATGATTTTTCACATCGTTAATTCAATTTAGAAAGAAACCGCACGTCTGCATGGGAGAAAATAATATCAGATGCTTATTGGTACCAGCAGATTACTTCACTCATTGTCAAAAGATGACTAAAACAAAGAACTTTATTTTGTTTTTATATGATACAGCTGCACACCTAATGACATGGAAATTTCGTTCTCTTACATTTATAAACATTTTTTTTCTACAAATCATAAAGGAAAAGTGAGGGGTAGTATCTACGTAAACAAGTAGTGGTCTTCAAATCCGCCAAATCTTGGGAGAGAGAACTACAATAGCGCTGTTACACGCACAACGCAGGTAAACTCTCGGATGTTTCCAGATCCACATTCACCTGCCTACACACATTAGATATATCACCCATTACTATTCCTTCATGCTACAATTCAAGAAACCATTGGTGTGAAACTTCAGACAATCGAGATAAATAAACTGTCAAAACTATCAAGTGAAAATGTTATTATTTATTAATTCGATGTTTAATTTCGCATCATCTACCAGGGTCATTAGCGTCTGTACTGTAGGGTTAATTATAAAAACTGCAGGGTGTCTGTGGGGTAGTATACCAAGGGACAGAAGCTAAGCTTTCTGAAAACACATCCAGCCTCGCTTCCTGCTTTGGGATTCGAACCCGCGCCAGCGTGGCTGCCAAGGCTGCAGTGTTGGAACATAAGGCAATCACGATACCATCTGAGCCACGATGACTCCCCATAAGTAAAGATGTTGTTTAGAAAATAATCAGTAATCAGTAATCGACCGCATTAATTATTTTCAAGACAACATCTTCAATTATTAATTACCCTGGTCAACACTATTACATCTTGAGGAAATGTGAAAACTATCTTCATGGTTCAGCAATTTGGATTTTTGGTTTCACGATGCCTTCACATCAGAACGGTTTGTAAGACATTAATTAAATGGAGGGTGTCACGACATAACCATGTGAGTGCGATTGTTTGAAAACACGTTTTATTGATTTAAAAAATCTCAAAAATTCTACCAGACATAGTGGTGAGAGGATATACCCAAATCTGAATCAGAAGTGGGGTTTTCATCTCGATGAACTGTAATCAATCGTACAAACATTCAAATCTTTGTATTCAATCACATTCTGATGTTGTACTCAATATTGACAAAATACAAATAAACTAAATATGTTGTACACAAATAACACTGTATTATTCTGAAATCCATTTTTTTACAGAAACGATTTTTCCAATTTAATTTTTCACTTTTCAGCCTTCTCTTTTTTTCGTGATGCGTTCATAATATTTCAGGTATATTTTTTATGTTGATTGGAATCTGAAAAATAAAAAAATATCCACAGACTTACACGATTTTGACAGCAGTCGATTTCTGACGTTCTGTTTCTGGAAAAATATTTACTTTTTCAAAATTTAGTTTATTGAGATCTCTAGAGCTCCAGCAAATCTTCAATGTACTTCCCTATTCTTGTTGTTTTTTTTTTTTTTTTTTTTTTTTTTTTTTGAGAATATAATAATAATATTTATAATATTATATATATATTATATAATATTATATAATATTTATAATATTTTTGCGAAACTGAGCGTTCGTTAAAGAACTTCTGCAATTTTAATTCATTTTTTCTAACCAGAAGTACCAGAGACCGGAACCTTGGGAGTTGAACCCAATTTAAAGAGTTCCTTAAGGGTCTGGACCCGAATCTTTCAAGAACTCTTTAACGTCTGGATCAACCTAAAAAGTTGCCTTAAATAAAATTGTGATATTTGCATATTAGTTTGTGACCAAAAGGTCTATAGCCTTTTTGAAATACCGAACATTGGTGCGAATGCCCTTTTGATGTTCCCAACTTTGGTAGTTATACCCTTTTGGTATTACAAACTTTGGCATGTCGCCCTTTCTCCTTTCTTTTTCCTCCTCTCTAATTTTGTGACCATCCAATTTGTAAATATGGCAAATATAATTCAAAGAATCTTTTAGAATGGACCTGCGGTTAACGAGTTCTTCATTGGTTTGGAACAGGGTGGAACCCTTTAAATTCTTCAGGGAACAGGTGCAAACCCGGACCTTATAAATTCTTAACAGACCAGGTTCGATCTCGGACCCTCTAATTTCTCAAGGGTTCGAGCCCGAACCCAGATCTTTTAAATTTTAATGGGTGCGGGTACATTTTCCAAAAAAACATAGATTAAAAAAAAATTAAATTGTGCAACAAAATTACACAGGAAGGCTTAGGCAAAATATGTTCTTTAGAAAACTGTTTTAAAAAACAAACACTCGAGAAAATCACTTTGTGCAAAATAATTACATAAAATGAGTTAAAATAAGAGAAATATGTTTTCAAATAACATTGTAAAATGCTCATTAGAGACAGATATATGAGAATTGAAACATGAGCAAGAAAGAAAGAGACATCCACACCACCTTTCTCTCATTTCTTTATTATTTATTCGTCTTTTTTATACTACCAGGATCCAACATGTTTCGAGGCCTTTTAGGATTTCTTCTCAGGGAAATTTTAATAGGAAACTAATACGGTATATTTGTATGTTATGATAATAATTATTGAAAAGCAGAATTGAATTCGAAGTTAATTATTAAGGAATTATTAATATTTATTCATCTTTAATATTTCTGAGCATTGATTGTGACTAAAAAAAATGTAGCTTTAATTAACATCTCAATCCAATAATCTTCAGAGTTTATTTAACTGTTTGAAATATCTGATGAAAACCAAATCAAGAAAGCTTCAATTTGAGTCTTTAACAAAAAATCTTTTGTAATTTTTTCCCTTAAATCGAGTAAAATATAGAAATTCTTCTTTGAAAAATTCTTCTTGATGACATTGAACAAAAATTAAAATTGTTCTTCTTGTGAATATATTCACTGATACTATTTTATGAATATACAAAAAGTATCTAAAATATCTTTAGCAACCGGTTTGGGAACTGCAGAGAAGGTTTGCAAAATTTTCTGAGCTGCACTTCCCATGAAATACGATTAAATTCTTTTATATCCCTTAAAATCCTAAGAACGCTATGCAAGATTTTTATGTCCATTGAAATCCCGTAAATTCCGGTGAAGTAATTGATATTACGAGAAATCCCATTAAATATTATAAAACTCTTTAAAATTCGTTTACATCCATTCACATTCCTTCAGATCCCTCAAAGTCTTTGAAATCATTTGAGAAATCTTTGAATTCTTTGATAATACTTGAAATCTTTGAAGTCCGTTATAGTTCTTTGAAACATCTTTAACTCTCCAAAATTCCATTCTTAGTTGAGAATTTGTACTAAACCAAATCTATTGAAAAAAACACCACATAAGATGCTTTTAGTACTGCGCTGCCTGTTGAAAGAGATTCATATGGAGGTCAAAAGGAACAATAGGATGCTAAGAGTTCTTGAGTCTTAAAGAAGCGTCAAGTTACAAAAAAAAAAAAAATAAACCTTCATCATTAGTTACTTTCTTTTTCATGAATTAAATAATCGCACCCTTTTTCATTAATTGGACATAAAGAGGGCTATTCAACTGGGGCCCAACTAGTTACCCCAATCTAGACATTCGTTGGGCTGACCATTAGAACCCAGACAATACCCCAGTTGGCAGAGATTGGGCTGCCCAGTTGGGGCCCAACTATTAATTGGGTAATCTGGTTGGGGTCCAGTCTGGCCACAACCTACTTTTCCGCATGGGTCGTGTACATGTTCAGAAAAAAGTAAAACTACACCAGTTTGATTTTTAGCATATTTCCAATAGTGCATGTTTAAAAGTCGAGCAAATAACATCTGAAGTGCTTGCGAAAAAACATGATAATTATTACATCAATATAATATCCCGTATCATTTCTTCTGTTATTTGCATTACAAAAATATAATTGCCCTTAGCAAAATATTAATTTCAAAAGTACTTTTCAAACTGGACGGAAAAAAACTAGTACTTTACTATTAGTACGCTGACGGTACGAATTGGTTTAAAATTGCCATGTAAAAACTAGATTGTCCTATAACGTAAAAAATAACATATATCATAACATAGATCGCTATGTCAGTTGAGGCGTAAGCGAACATAGTTTTATAAAATGTAAATACCTCAGAAAGCTAACCTTGACGCCTCTTATCTAGGAGATAACGAGTATGCTATATAGTGTATATAAGCTTATGAAGTAAAAAAATATTCATCAGTAACATTGTAAATTTAATTCATGATTAATACATTGAACAGTTTTTCTTCTCATTGGAAAATATGAGGACTGTCCATACTTTGGTCGTGCCCTTGGCAGTTATCCTCAATTCTATTGGTAAATATAATAATATAATATATTTATGATATAAAGTACATTCTTAATGAGTTTCACGCAAATCAGAATTTTTCTATTTAATCTGCACGGAGCAACTTTTTACGATTCTAATTGTGCACGTACAAAAATGTAAAAGCATTCGGATAATCAATCATCATTCTATGAACAAATTGAAAATCTGGAACCTTTTCTAACATTAATAAGTAGGCATAAGACAGTAAGAAAATTTAGAAAAAAAATTGAACACACACCAAAATGGATAATCTTTCAAAAAAAGAATTAAACTTTCAACGAAAGAGATACATTTCCAGCAAAAATTATTATACTTCAACTGTAATATTTAAATTTTCAGTTAAAACAAATTAATTTTGAAAAATAAAAAATAAATATTTAATTGAAGACTCATTTGTTAATAAAAAGTAGGACATTTCTTTGAAAGCTCAGTGCATGTGGATGGTCACGACTTGGATTAATGACATTTAGCGGTATCTACTCATGGAAATTCATGATAGACAATTAATCGTGAAAATCAGATCATTTCTATGTGCAATTTGCTGATCAAATAACAAATTCCGGATATGTATAAAAGCCTTGCATATGATTTTGATCCGAATTTTGGGATCACATTGACCAACTGGCATTTACTATATGCGTGTGTGTGCCAATAGTTTGTGAATAAACATACAATAATTCGAATAATAATATCATATAAATATTATATAAAAGATAACATATCCTCAAGTTCTTTATGACACGCAGAATGATATAAAAACGTTGCAAACATTTGACAATGACATTGAAAATTATAACCACATTCACAACTTATCATATACCAACATATGTTGTGTACTTCAGGAAAAATATAATCCTCTATTTTTCTTGTTGCAGAATTAGGTTTACAGTTCGATTGTTTACCTAACGGCGACCCTATTCCTGGAGTTTCTCGTTGCCGACCGCCTTTTTTTTGTTACACATATTCTCCCGAAAGGATTGCTAGAACTTCTTCTCCAGAAAGGACTCTTGCTCTTGCCAGGCCACATTCTTCTGTCGCGTCTCCGCCATCTACCAAACTCACAATTAATGACAGGTTCAGGCCTCGTCCTGCCATACGTCGTTCTTCACTCATTTTTGGATTTAAGCTTGAAGATCTTAGATTTATTCGACTTATTCCCAACAAGAATCCAAACCAGGTGTTCGAACTTCGAAAGCACACTTTTCCTGCCGATAAACAAATTCAGTTAAAAAGAAAAGGTAATGTGCTTATGCCCATGCCAACCAAAGAATACTTAGTATTAGCAGCGTCTAATGGTGACATCTTTGCAATAGTAGAAAAAACAAAAGATACCAAGATTCTTCGTGGAATATATTCACCTCACATTTTCGGAGGAAGGCGGGTGAAAGTAAACATAGACAGCGGTGTGTTCAAAGATTTGTCCCCACAAGAAATCGCGGAATGTCCATTAAACAACAATAAATCCATTTATAAACATTTTAAAATATTGCGTGTGTAAATTATAATTTTTTACACTGTTTATTATATTTTAAAAAACCACATGTCTACAGAGACAATAATAATAATAATTGTCATTTTGAAATTTTGAACTCATTCATATTAAATTCATGTGTTATCAACTGCTGTAACTCAGACTGGGACTGCTGTTTCAGATATTACAAAATAAAGTACAAATTTTACTCATTGTAATTATTTTATTTCAGTTATCCTAACAGAAATGTGTGCGCAATTTTTATTTTGATAATTAAAAAATTTTCCTCTTTACCCTTTTTTACAAACTGTCGACTGGGGTAATTATGAATTAAAATTCGGGAATTTTT
The DNA here is from genome assembly GCA_932195095.1 of Andricus curvator. Lineage (NCBI taxonomy): Eukaryota > Metazoa > Arthropoda > Insecta > Hymenoptera > Cynipidae > Andricus > Andricus curvator. The sequence goes on along the minus strand of CAKNYM010054208.1, from coordinate 300,026 downwards.
TAGATTGTGTTCCACCAATAATTAGTCCAGGCACTCAATTTTCTTGGTTGAAAATGTTATTCAGAAAAAAGTTATCCTTCAAAGTTATTAATAATATAATCAAAGTTTGATGCATATTCTCTCCCCGATGCACAGTGATCGAAATCGAAGGAATTTACGCGTCAAAAAATTCTAGCCTTAGGTCTCTGGAAAGCGTTTTCTCAATTCAGCTTTGTTTATATTTCTTTATTTAGCGCCCTACACAAGAAAAGGTATTTTGCAGTATATTGGCCCTAAATATTACTTTTGTGTAATTTTTTACAGATCATTTTCAATAGTCAAATTAAAAAGTTTCATGTATTTTCCATTATTAATAAATGTATAAACAATTATTATTTGCTTGAAAACTGCGATTTTTTCCTTTTTATCGCAAATTTTTGATACCCTTACGATAGTATAAATAAAGTAGGCGTTAACCAACATTCATAATGGTCGATTTAATTTGTTTTTAAGTGTTTGGATAAGTTTTAATTATTCAAATGTAACTTTTGACTAAAAAAAGGCAGAAAAAGCTAGTTTCTTGCAAATTTATCAATAAAATCGACAAAATTTCGGTGCGTCTGGTATGACTACCACTTATTCATAATTGTTGAAACAATTTTTAATTGTTTCAAACATTTTTGTTAACAACATATCCAAAACTTAAACCTTCTCTGAATAACATGATTTAATCGGTTCAAATGAAACATCAGTACGATCGATTTACTTTAATGCTAATTTTTTAAATAAGGTTTTATTGTTGAAATTATGCTTTTGACTGCGATAATGCAGAGAAGTATATTTTTCGCGAGTTTTCTTACCATTTTCATTACCTCCTTTAATGTTTATAAAACTATTTTTTGTAAATCTTTCCATTTTGTAAAACTAAAAATTGTACTATTTTTAATCAACACCACAAGCATTATTAGTTAAAACTCGTCGTTTTTCATTTTATCTAGAAGTAAATCTTCTCACTGTTTTGTCCAATTTTTATTGCTTTGGATTGTTGATTATTACTAATTGTACTGGATAGGAATGAATTTATTGAAACTTTTTTTATTACTCAACCCCTTCTTTGGCACGAAAGATTGAACTAAAAGTGCCCAAATGGTACGCTAAAAAAAAATCATCGAAAATCGGTGCTTAATAGTTTTTTGGGCCACTTAATTCGAATTTGATGTCAAAAATTGAAAATTCTATATATGGTGGATCAAAATGCAAAAGTTACTTGTTTTTGATGAAACTCGGTATGCGGGGCTTCTTGAGATCGCTGATTATGAATCGAAATATAAAACTCAGAAGACCAAATGGCGGATTCAATATGGCGGATGAAGATATAAAGTAACTAGATTTGGATGAACCTCGGTACTCCGGAGTTTTTGAGTTCGCTCATTACGAATGTGAACAAAATATGTCAGAAAATGAAATATTATGGGATAATTGCATTGCATCGTGTAAGCATAATTAAACAGCTATTCGAAAAATGTATAATTGATGTTCAGATTTGTAATCAGTAACCTCTAAAACACCTAAATACCAAGTTTCATCCAAATCAAGTAAATTTATAACTTTAGTCCGCCATATTTGATCCGCTTTTTTGAGTTTCTGAATTTCGTGTTCAGCTTCGTAACCAGTGACCCCAAAAACCCCAGAATACCGAGTTTCATTTAATTTCAACTCCAAGTTCGGATCCAACGAAGTGGTTAACACTTTTGCAGCTCAAAGATCAGTATCTTCAGAGAAATGACTACTGGGTAATTTTCTGAATTTTACAATTTCCATTATCTGGGGTGGTTTCAATGAAGCATACGTGGAAAAGGTATGAAAAGACTTAGATACATGTTCAAAAGTTTATGAAAGTATAAAACTCAAAAGTCACAATTCAACTTTCAAATCGTCCAGTTTCTTGCGACTTTGATATCAGATTCTTCTTTGAAAGATTATAGTTTAAATATTGTACAAATTATTGTTTGGGACTTTGGGAACTTGGTGTCGACTGACGAACGCCCTCAACTTGCGCCTTGGCAACATTTGCTTTAAGAAATTCTTATTTTAATATTCTTGATATTTTTGTGTACGTCGGTTTTTTTTTCATGTTTTTGGACGTCTCAAACGTATCTTCAAATTCTACAGCTTTCTCGTTCAACACGATGTGGCTGAATGAAGTTTAAGTAAAGGTTTCAGATAAATTGGATTTTTTCATTGTTTATGGTAATATGGCATCCCACAAGTAATCATGGTAGGTACTAGCACTATATCCATGCAGAGCACGGGACTTATCTGATGCAGGTAACTTGAATTTTTGTTTGCGGATGATAAATTGTCAAATGACCATAACAATCTGTTCAGAACCTTGACAAATTAATATAAATTCTACAAAATATGTAAAGAAAACTAGAAAGATGACCCCTTTCTTTGTATATCAGAACAATTAATCGGAAAAGCCATTTTGTCCACTTTTTTCGGAGAAAACTCAATTTTTTGTGTATTATTATGACAATTACTGTCTTGTAAATCTGGTCCATTAGAGTCCCGTAGCACTGCAGTTAAAGCCTTTAAAGCCTAGTGAACCCTAATATGCCAGTCACTGATAGCGTTATAATTTCCTCAGGATCCATATAATGGGCCGGGAGAGTTTGCTGCCTGAACCTAGCTAATACCGAGCACTGGCATAATACACGCAGCGAAATTTTGTCATCCCTGCTGCATTTCCTGCACTCTATCGTGGGGTTATACCCTATTTTGTGCATATGATAGTTCAAGTGGTTGTGCCCAGTTATAATCCGATTCACTGTCTTTATGTCTTTCTTGGGTAAACCCAGAATTTCCCTGGCTCTGCCCATCATGTACGTATAGCCCAAGATGGATTTCGCTTGTCGGCAACCCTGGATTTGTTCCCAGTATTACCGGTGCTTTGTTCGGATCCAGTTTTTGATGGCCATTCCGATGCAGCAAGACGCTAGTCACTGTACCGGTTTCAGTCCTATATATTCACTTGCTGCGCCGCATTTCGCCAACTGATCCGCCTTCTTGCTGCCTTTGATCCCCATGTGACCAGGGACCCATATGAGAGCCACTTTGTTTTTTTAGGCGGGTGGGTTCAGTGCCATTTTACATTTCCAAACAAGTTCAGATGTACCTGGTTCCCCCTTGGAGTAGCAGACTACCATCTTCTTTCTACATATCCCCGCTTGAAATGCAGACGCGGAAAGTTTTGGTGAAGTTGACGCGTTTTGTTATTTTATCCTGCCTCATCTGTAGAATCGACAGTGTGCTGAAGTCACTTGACAGTCTAGTTGGCCTAGTCCCCCGAGTCCATGTATTTACTCTTGCCAAGCGGCTCATCGCGTGTGCCGCCTTTGCAGTTATCGCAACATGTAGGAGTTCTTCGCAGAGCATGAATCCTATCGCCGCTGTGGGCGTAGTCTTCATTGCTCCCGTCAATGCCCTAAACGCCAGCCTTTATAATCGTCGCTGCCTGTCCTGCATTCGTTTAAGTTCCGCCCATGGCAACCAGACCACGGCCGCATATAGGTGCTTTGCCCAGTTCAGTTTCCTATCTAGTATTATTCCCATATATTTAACCGAATTTGAAAACGTCAGCTTTCCGCGAGTGCCCTGAGCTATCGCACCAGAGCTCCACGATGCTCCAAATGAGCCCCCTGACTAGGATTACAAAGTCATCCGCATAGCCCTGAGTATAATACACTTCTTCATTTAGCCTACAAAGGAGGCCATCCACTACAATGCACCACAAGCGGGGCGACAGGAAACCCCCCTGTCGGCAACCCTGTGGCGCTTTTTTTCGTACTAGGCCTTCGCCTCATCTGGTTTCGAGGTTCCTCCGGCGTAGCATGCTTCCTATCCAGCATACTATCTGGTCTGGCACGCCACATCTCAAAGCCTCTTGACAGATGACTTCTGGAGGAGTACTGCTAAAAGCACCCCCTATATCCAACAAAGTGCCCACAGCATACCCCTTTTGTTCCAGCTGCTATTCAAATTTTGCCACGACGGAATGGAGCGCAGTTTCTACCGAGCAGCCTGCCTGAAAAGCATGTTGCCCTTCGTGCAGCGGGGTGGCCAATAGCACCTCATCCCTAATATATCTCTCGACCGGCTTCTCCATCGTCTTCAGGATAAAAGACGTTAAGCTGATCGGTCGAAAATCTTTTGCAGCAGTGTAACTCTCCTTCCCAGGTTTAGGAATGAAGCCACTCTGCCATTCTTCCATGCCGATGATACGTGTTTTAGGGTAATGTTTGCCCTGAATAATTGCGTCAGTGGAGGAATGTCGAGATCCATGCCTTTTGTAAAAGCGCTGGATCAATGCCATTTGCCCCTGGTGATTTAAAGGGACAAAAGGACCCTACAGCCCTCTTCATCTCTTGGCCCCAGCCTTCCTCCCCTTGGTCGGTTCGGATTCGCTAAAGACCCGGCAACTGAACTTTCATGAGGTGATTCTGCGTTGCTTCTTCATCTTTGGAAAACTCACCATTCTCGAGCCTTATTAGCCGGAGGCGAGCTTCCGGATGTTTCGCCAAGATCTTGTGGAGCCTCGCTGTTTCCGGAATGGTTTACGATTCCTCGCAAAAGCCCCTCCGATCCTCCTGTTCATATTTCCTCATATTTTTATTATATTCATGCTATACGGCTTATGGATGTCCAAGTCTGAAGGTAATTTAGTTCTATTTGCCCTATTGCACAACGTTCATGTCTTTTTACGGACTCTCTCAAGGTGGATATTACACCATTCTGCTCCTTTCCTAGGGATTTCTTCGCAGAAAATCCGCGGCGTGCTCTAACATATTAATGGTACCATAGCTCGTGGGAAATTCCGCGAATCTGCCTTTGAGTTCCTTTTTATATGAGTCCCAAAGTTTATTTCTGGCGTTTTTGATCTTTGTAACTACCGGTTTTTCAAGGGTTACCCGAAACAAGATATATTTGTGGTCCGAGAGAGACTCCTCATAGTACATCCAAACATAGAATAAAATCAAGAACCTCACTCCTGTTTTTAGTCTGGAATGTGGGAGTATTACCCATTCCCTATGGTGAGCGTTTGCATTACAGCCCAACAGCAGAGGAATTCTGTTCTCCTGGCAGTCCCGAATTAGAGTCTCCGCCTCTCTGGAAGGAGGGTATTCCTCGGCATCTACCGGGAAATGTGCCGAGTCAATAACCACCTCTAACTGTTCTCCGTTTCTGCCCTTGAGTCTCACCTCAATAACGGTGAGATCCCTGGAGCTCTGCTTGTCCGAATAAACCTTCCACGCATTAATTCTTAGAGACAGGTTCTGGAAGCTCAGGCGCCCCAGTATAGTCATCGGATTCTCGGGGGTGTCGGAAATCAGTGCAATCGCTCTGTGGTACCTTTGCAGACACTTCGTCCCCTTGACCTTCAGGTTTAGTCCTTTTTAAAAGCATGATCATTGGAGCTTTTTCCATTATCCAGTCTCGCGACCACATGTCTGCGGCCTCCACTACGATGGCCCTTGATCTGATGAAGATATCGTTCGATCTGGGGGCGCACCACTCGCGGAGTGACGCGTAAAACTCTTGAGAGACTTTCTCCCTCAGCCTGCCCAACTCCTCTAGAGTTATACATGTTGTAGGATAACCTGACGCAACGATAACTCTCACCAGGGCGTTCTTAGCCATCTGCGCGAAAGTCAGGCCCCGTGTTTCCAGGGTCTACTGCCGTTTCAACCCTCTATCTGAGGGAGTTTCTCTGAAGTCCTTCTTCCTATTGCTTATAGGAAAAGCCTGAGAAGTTGCTCCAGGTAAAGTTTCCACAGCCACTGCTACCTGTGAGGTGCCTTGGTTGCTATTTGCGAGAAGGGCTTTGCGGTTTCTCTTTTTTGTGCTTTGCTATGTTGCCTCCTCCTTACGAAGAGTTCCGCTTGCTGCATTTGTTTTGCGTGTTCCGTTCATTTCCCACGAGAAGCCAGGGAAATAAGAAACACCTCCCGCAGATCCCCGCTTGCAGGGGGCGGCTCTACATACTATGGGATTTGACCTGGTGTCCTAAAGTCTCCGTTAAGAGACCTCCTTTGAGACATTGGCCTGTCCACTTCTACTGACGGGGCAGGCCGGGATGCTCAAGGACTTCTTAACCCTGGTGCCATTCAACTCTTGAAACAACGATCACATCGTAGCTTCGGAGCATGAGAAATCTTGCCCGCGATATTCCAGGAGGCTTTGCTATACCCCCTGGAAGGCACGCTTCTTAGTTTGAGTCCCAATGACTAGAGTCCCCAGAGTAGCTAAACCACGCGATGCAGCCCCTCGGGTTCACCTATTCCAGATCTATAGTCTAATGAGACCCGTGTGCCCTCCCACCAGCTACAAGGTCTCGCGATCTTCAGGGAGAGGAGATTAGCAGGAACAAATATCAGGCAAATTATTAAAATGGACAAAAGTGAGGAAATAAACACAAATGTTAAGCTTCCAATATTCATTGTTAATTTTATTCCAGACACAAAAATAGGTAATGTAATCAAATATTGTAGAGTGGGCTACTGCGCAGTGATGTGGCAAAAATACCGCAATAAAAGACAAGTGACTCAGTTCTGTAATTGTCAAGACTGTGTACGTGGCAAAAAATTTGCAATTGTATATCTTAAATATCAATGGCAAAGGATTTTTCACATCATCGTACCGCATTAATGCTATTACCAAAAGGTTACAACATTTCGTTAAAAAATCTATTAAAATATTGTAAAAAGTGGAAAATTAAACTAAATTCAAATAAAACTGAAGCGATTAAATTCAAAAAGCGAGCACAACTTATAATTGGACATGTTATAATTGATAATACGTCTATAAATTGGTTCACTCGTATAAAATACTTAGGAATATTTCTAAATAAAATGCTTACATTTACCAAAAATACTAATACGAAAATCCAACGTGTCATACGAACTTTAATAGCTTTATGCCTATTGCTTAATTAAAACTCCATCTCAAGTTTTGGAAATAAGCTCTTTAACTTTAGCATGGTTATTAGATCTGCATTAACCTATCCATAAGGTCCATCAAGCTAGCACCTCCACAATCGAAATTCCCAAATTTTCTTGTATCAGAATTTTGGGCTTTTTTTGGGCTTTTTTGGGCTGTATTGCCGATTTTTGGGCTCCACTACTTTTTTTGAAAATTCAAATTTGGTGTGGAGGTGCTGGCTTGAGTCAAGCCAGCACCTCCACTACATAAAAATTTGAAAAAATTAAAAATTAAAGACGACAGAATTTTGGGCTTTTTTTGGGCTCTTGAAC
>CAKNYM010054208.1:264373-287734 GCA_932195095.1 Andricus curvator | reverse complement strand
GTTCAAGAGCCCAAAAAAAGCCCAAAATTCTGTCGTCTTTAATTTTTGATTTTTTCAAATTTTTATGTAGTGGAGGTGCTGGCTTGACTCAAGCCAGCACCTCCACACCAAATTTGAATTTTCAAAAAAAGTAGTGGAGCCCAAAAATCGGCAATACAGCCCAAAAAAAGCCCAAAAAAGCCCAAAATTCTGATACAAAAAAATTTGGGAATTTCGATTGTGGAGGTGCTAGCTTGATGGACCTCTATCCATACCCAGCTGAGAGCTTCACCTGTAATACAAAAATATAAGAATCATGCATATTCTATATCATAATTAACTTTGTTACGAATATAAATCACAAGTAGTTTACAACTAACCATTTCATAAATTTTGTTTTTTTCTTGTACAATTTTTTCCAGGAATCGCAAGCTGCTAAGCTATCACATTTGTTCTAAATTACTTTTAGCCTTGGTTAGTAAATATATATTGATAGGTAGTTAACATGTTAGATGATTGACATATACGTAGTACACCAATCGTTATACATATGTTATGTACCAAACTCTGTAAGATAAAAAATTGGTAAATGAATAATAATAATAATAAAATAGAGTGTAAGGTACTATCATAAACATAGGGTGCGGATTAAAAATACCCTTTTCACCGGCTTTACCTTAATCTTGTACTCATGAAAAACTGGGCTCTTTGATCTTGAAAAAATCATGACGCGGCATGCATTTCTCAATATTTAAAGACAATTTATTTGTTATTTCACTATTGGAAATGGTTATCTAGATCGGACTGCAGCTCATCGTGGTCTGCTTGGTTCATTATAGTTTTGAGAAGCTTAACATCATTAGCATATTTTGGAAAATTCCGATGAGAAACCCTGCTTTGGACCCACTCCGTCGGCTTGCGGGTTCGATTCCCGCCTCGCACTCTGGAAGAGCCTCGGTGGCCCATGCGGTCAACACTAGCCTAGCAAGGAAGTTGTTCATCTCCGGAGAGTCGTGGGACCGGTACTTCTAGAGAAAAAGGTTCTCTAAGCACTTAAAGCTGTTGCTCTTGGTGGTTCGGAACCCACCTTAAACTGTAGGTCCCCCTCCCACCACCAAGTTTTTTTTTGTTGAGTTAAAGCGATCTTCAATGGTTACACGCAAACAAATTGAAACGTGCATGTGTTAATGTTCATGTAATTCATTGTAAACAAATTCTGTTCATTTCAACAATTTCAAGATTTATTCACTCAATATTCAAAAACTAGGAATACAAATGAATTCATTGGAAATAATAGAATAGCGGTATAATCAGAAGAACAAAGTTCGCAGTTTAAAGTTCAAAGTGGCTTAAGGTCAAATTGATGACTGGCTGTTTTTGAGAATGAAAGAGAGAAAATTTACTAAATATCCAATGTCTTGCGTGAGCCTGGAGATGCTGGAGGAATGTGTTAATAGCAGATGGCAACAGTCACATGACGAGACCCGTTTGCAAATTTACTTTTTTTACGCACAACTCTATCATTGGAGAAGCATTCTCGGAGGTCTTCTTATTTCTCAAGGCTCACGAATTGACGATGGTGAAAATACATTTTCCAAATAATCTCGGGAAACAGAGAGAAAATTCGAAGTAGCAACAATGCGTCATCGCTGCGTGATTCTTCGTGGGTGCCATATCGTGCAGCGCAGAAATGCCCTTCTATACGAAGGGAAATGCAAGGTTGACCCTTCTTTACTCATTAAAGATGTTTTAAAATTATTGAAATTTTATTACTTGAAGCAAATTTTTGTTACTTCATTATTTTATAAATAATTGCGTTTTCACAGCACAAGTATGCAATTATGTTCAAAGTGATAATTTTACGAATTGACCTTGAAAGTCGTACTTTATTTTGGAGCATTCTAGGGAGTTCGGCGTGAGATATTAGCATATCGAAGATATTTCAGAACCTAACTTTCAAATCTGTTCAGTTTGCAGATCTGATCCGCTGTGGAGGATTAGTGTTTGCCATTACTAATTTAAAACTCTGTGAGATTGGTGATCGGTTGCCCAATGGAGCTTCCCGGCTTTCTTCTGTGGTCATTACTTCAACCGCCCTACTGTACATGTTTATTTTTGCCCGTTTTAGAACAAAAGCACTCATTGTATACATTCCACGAAGTTTTGTATTACCGTCTACTATTGCAAAGACGTCACCATTGGACGTTGATAATACAATTTGTTCTTCGGTTGGCATAGGCAGACGTTTCGAAGATCCTGCTCGCAATTCAATTGGTTTATCGCGAGGAAAAGTGTATTTTCGAATTTCAAATCGTTGTAGCGGATTTTTGTGGGGAATGAGCCGCATAAATCGAAGTTCTTCAAATGTATGTCCAAGTATGCATACAGAAGAATGCCTGCCAGAAGGAGATCTTGTCCTGCCACGAAGTGGAGGCTCTGCAGGAGGCAGTGCTGCGACAGAAGAATGTGGTCTGACAGGAGAAAGAGTCCTTCCTGGTAACGGAGTTCTTGCAACAGGTCTCCTTTCGGGAGAACGTACGTCAGGAGAAAAAGAAGGTCCTTCACGCGGAACATTCGGGATAGGGTCGCCATTAGGCAAACATTCGAACTGCGAACTTAAGTCTGCAACAAGAAACAGGGCTGTTTATTTTCTCAAAGTAGAAAATCGTATTTTGGAATGGGTGGTCCTCATTTGCTTGCATTGGAAATCGTTTTCGCCATTTTGATGCGAATACCCAAATATAGAGTTTCCTCTAAATTTAAGCCAAATCGGTAATATTCAACTATCGCACAGTTAGCCAGGAGATAAAAAAATGTAAAATACTGTATTTGTTTTGTAATATCTTGTAGATTATTGCAACAAAATAAAAAATAAAATATGAAAAGATATTCAAGTTTTTCAATTTTAGAAACTTGTACTTTATTGTTGATATTTTTACTTTTCCACCCAAAGATAAAGTTGTCTTAAAACAAAAGCATCGCCTATTTTGTTTTGAAGCACTTGAATATCTCTTTTACACAAATAGAATGATTTGGCTGCCAGATTAGATAAATGTGGTCGCAAAAGGATAATGTTTGCTTAAAAAATATTCTGGTTGAGACAAATGAAATTCCTTTTAACATCAAATGTAGAAGGAAATACCATTTGTGAACAAAATTAGCTATTTATTTTTATTTGTACTTTTTCAAAATTTTGTACTCGTTTTTACAAAACAAGTACAAATTTCAACAAAAAATTATAGCTGTAGACATTTTGTACATTCTTGAAAACATTTTCTTTCACCAGGGATTATGCTTTATAATTAGAAAGTTTTTCAGATTGAATGAACATAACTTAAAGTCTTGAAAAATTTTCAGTTCGAAATTTTTAAAAGTAAACAGTTTTTGGCTTAAAAAAGGAAAAATCCAAAAATGAAAACTGATTTTTTTACTTGAAAAGGGGGGAATTTATTGTTTAAATAGTTTTGAGGTTGAAAGGGCTACAAGGAGAAGACTTGAAATGTAAACAATTTTTGGGCTTGAAAGGGGGGAAATTAAAATCTTTTCAGCAGAGAATAACGAATTTTTTACTAAAATATGATAGAAATTTTTTAACAAATTTTCAAGGTTGAGAGAGATGTGTGAAACTGGATCAGCGAAATAATTCACGCCACCCCACTACATTTGCTAATTGTTTGTGGACTGTACATTTTTTCTGAATGAGAAATTCCGCAATGTGACGGGGGTTGGTATGACCCGGAAGGCTTACGAACTATACAGTTGTTCGGCTTGAAAACGGGGATATTTGAATTTTCAATAGAAAGAGGGAAAATATAGTGAATGAAGAATTTTCAACTTAAATGGAGGACAATTTTTTGTTGCAAAATTTTCTACTGTAAAACAGGTGAAACGAAAAATTAAAAAAGTAACGACTTTTTCATTTGAAAGGAATAACATTTCAATAAAACGGATTTTTTACTCATTTCTTTAGTTTTTAATGAAATAATCTAAAATGTTGCCCTTCATAACTACTTTATTTTCAATCTTACTTTCGCGGAATGAATTCTGAATTTCTTTGGTTATTTAGCTTTCTTTCCGTTTTTGAAATTTGTTCCCAAACTTTTCCAGACTTTTTCTAAAATTTTAAGGCTCTAATATCCATCCCAAATGCCTTTAAAATTATTTTGATTTCCTGATGACTGGGAATTTTTGTAAATAAATGCAATTGTGATTTGGAATGACAAAATGCCATTAGGAGTTATAATTTAGACTTTAGCACAGGGAATTTTCGTAAAAATTATTATTTTATTTGAAACAGAATTTTTGGCGTGGAACATGAATTTTGGACAATAAGTTCAATTCTGCAGAATTCTTTGAAATCTTTAAAAATGTTTTGAAATCTCTTTAAATCTTTCAACCTTGTCTGAATTGGCTACGATCTTTTGAACTCTTCTCAGTTGATCAACACAAATTACCCCGTTAGTATTTCAGATGTTTGGATAACGGGTATTTGGATAAATTTTAATTTGCGCGAAAGCTTAAAAATTTAATTAAAATTATAGATATATTTTAGGCTTATATTTACTAATATAATTGAGGACAACCGCAAAGGACAAAATACGACTAGAGACAATCCTCATCTTTTTAAACTAGAAGAGAAACTAATTATTGTCGTGATAAAGAATTTGATCAACAATGTAATTATTGAATATTTTAGTACTTCATTAGTTCACATAAAACATATACCCTGGGGTCGTTATCTCTTGGGTTATATACTTCAAGCTTAACCTTATCAGATATTTATATTGTATTAGGGTTTCTGATGTTTAAACAGCGTATTTTCGAAATAAAATCAGAATTGTCAATTTGAACAAGAATTCTCTATTATGACTAAGTTAAGTATGAAAATATTATTGTATGTAAGGCAGATTTCGCCTCGCCGATCTCTTGCGCAAAGTGTTCTCTTATCAACGAGCAAGCGGCTCTGCATACGACGCTCGAAATTTATGGTATCCCCATTAAGCCTAACGGAGACCTCATGGCCTCCATGGAATCTATACAATCAATATAATCACGATTCTATCAAAAACAGGAATAAAAATGTAAACATCTGGCTTCTCTTAAGACGGCTTGGACTTATTTCTTCTAAGCTCTTTTGATGATACTGAATTATTCTTTTCTGACATAGCGCAAGAAACCTTAATTAAAAAACTCTTCGAGGTGAAATCAAATGCTCATGGATCTGATGGTATTTCAATTAAAATTATTCGCCTTGCTTTACCAGTCATTGGCCTTATTCTTTTGCATATCTACAATGCATCCCTGCAGGTGAGAATATTTCCTGATGCCTGGAAAGAGGCGATTATTCGCCTTGTTCTTAAAATATTTAACCCTACCTCTCCCAAAGACTTCCGTCCTATATATCCATCCTGCCTGAACCCTTCGAACGCATTGTCCATCAGCAACTTACTGCACGCATTGAAACAAAAAATTCAATGGACCCAATGCAATATGGGTTCCGTGCCATGCATAGCATACTTACGACATCACTTAAAGTAACTTCTGACCTTAAAATTACAATTGAATGAAGGGCAATAACGGTTGTTGTTTTTTCTCACTTTTCTAAGGCGTTTGCTACAGATAACCATAAGCTACTATTGACTAGGCTCAAATCGCTGCACCTCTCGAATATGATTGTTAAATGGTTTGAATATTATCTTAGTAATCGTTCTGAAAGAGTACAAATCAGCAATGGCGAGCTGTCTAATTGTGGGGAGGATAAAAGTGCAGTGGTGTTCCTCAGGGATCCACGCTTGCACCCACTTTGTTTAATATTTATACCTCTGAACTTAGTAGCGAACTTCGTCATTGCAACTATCGTTGCAAGCTTCAACTTTCCGGGCCTACTGCCAATCTTAAGAGCTTATTTCAAAAGGTACAGGCGGATATTAATCTGGTGGTGCAGTGGGCCTTGACAAGTGGCCTTACTCTTAACCCTGCTAAAACTATGGCTATAATCATAGGGCCTTTTTCCTCTCCATCACTTGAAACAATTGCAGCCCTACCTCCTCTCTTGATCGATGGACATATTTCAAGAAAAACCTTTAGAGTCATTCAGCTTGAGCGTACGTTTAATGTTATGCTCAAAATTAAATGAACATATTACTCAGTATAGAGAAAGAGCAGGACTTCTTAACGTTGCCAAAAAAAGACAATTTTTTATGGGTAATTTGCTTAATAGTCTATTCAGTAATGAAGCTCCGCACTATCTTCTAAACCTCTTTCATTTTATTGACAAAGATCAACCGACACATTCCAAACTCCGTGAGAGGAAAATAGTACTGAAAATTCAGCCACACCACTCGTGTAAAATGCAAAGCTCTTTTTATTATTCGTGGTACTCGCCTTCGGAACAAACTACTTTAACCATTGGAAATGCACCTTCACAATATCACTTTAGAAAATTCGTTTTTGGTTATTTATTCAACACATAAAATCCTACCCTCGTGATCACACATTGGTAACGCTTAAATCCTTAAATTAAAAATATATCTGAGTTTGTGCATAAATGCGTATTTACTTTTAAGTGAGTATATCTTCGTATGCATATTTGCGTATGTATATTTATAGTATCCTTCTGTTAATATCCCACATCTAATCATGTGTATTATAGTTTATTCCTTCACTCTTGTTAAATACCTATTTTTGAATTCAATCGTCAAATCCATCGCCGTTACATTTCAATTTTAATATGTATCACCTATTCCTCATAGGGCCCTAGGAACTTTTCATAAATAAATACAAATACAACAACTATTTCCCATATTTTTTAGATATTCTAATCCAAAACCTGAAAAATGTATAGGAAAAATATTATGCACTTCACAGATTTCTGCCGGTAGTGTAAAGTTTGTGAGTAATGTGTACAGTGTGTGCCTGCAGAAAGAAAATCTTTCAGATGTAAAGATATATCAGGGTGGGGTAGAAGAGCAGAAAAGGAATGGAGGGGCAACTTCGAAGCGTTCTGCAGGGCAGGGTCGCGCCCAACACCGTAAGAGCGAAAAAGATGGCAATAAAGCATTCTTAGGGCTAATGTTCTAGGTACTCAGCGAGTGCATGGCACACTCGGCACCTATCGCTGGGAACTTCTTGACGTAAAATGTGGTGATGAAGCAAAAGTTTCTTCTTTCGACAAGGACTGATCTTCTACATTTCTGTAAAAGTTGCCGTGCATTTTCCTGTCGAGTTGCTGTTGGTGGAATTTTTCAGTCTGTGCTTTTTTCACTTCGGCTTTTAGAAGTGAGGAATCTGGATGGAATAATGCACTCTCCTCACAGCTGATGTTGAAATTAAGGTTATTCGCAACGATCTTAGCTGTACTCAAAACAATTCAATCATTAACACATTGAAAATTCAGAAGTCCGCGTCCGCCTTCACGGCGTGAGATGTATAATCGCGGGTCGGACGAATTGATATGCAAGCTCTCACACGCATATGCATGATCTTACGCGTGGCGATATCGAGGGCCGTAAGCACGTTCATCGTCAATTGAACCACTCCAAACGAGCATAGAATTGGAACGGCAAGCATGTTAATCGCAGATACTTTGTTGAACACCGACAGAGTTGAAGATCAAATTTGTCAAGGAGAGGCTTCGGAGAGACTCCATCACTGATTTTATGTTCTGAATGCCGTATTAAGGGACGCGCAAGTATGTATAGATCTACCCAGTAATAAAAAGTCTAATAATACTTATATCCACAAGCTCAGGGTCCTCGAGAACGCCAGTAATCTTTCCTTTCTTCAGATTGATCTTGGCACACTTGTCCAATCCAAAGTCCATACCAATCTCTCCTGTATATTCTTTGATGATATGCAAAACAAGTTGAAGTTTTCTTGCGCCAGAAGCATAGATCTTCAGGTCATCTATAGAAATACATGAGTGAACTTATGCTCGCGATAATTAGTGTCGCCGCATAGGTATCTAGGAGAATTGCATAATTCGGGAGCTATGAGCAGAAGTGTAATGCAAAAGAGCAGAGGGCTCATGGTAATACCCGGGAAGACGACCCTCTGGATGATTTCCAGATTAAATAGTGAATCTAGTTTTCAAAGGGGAATCAATCTCTATGTGCATCTCACTACGTGCGTGTGTATGAACCTTCAAGCTTTCCAACAGACGGATTCTGGTAGTCAATCCAGGCCATTAACTGGGCGCGCTGATGGGCTGCTTCGTCTTTGCAGACGCCCTTGTCAATCAGCAGTTTCTCTCGGCAGCCTGCTACACTTTTTTTTGAGCCACGTTGTTCATACATCTCTCTCCACACAGACCTAATTCTTGGAACAATTTTGTCGATTAGGACAGCTGTAAAGATCTTATACAGCCTATTCAAACGAGTCATTGGCCTGTAATTCGCTGGGTTGGACAAATCGCCTTTCTTTGGTAGGAGTATAGTGCGTCCTAGTAGAAGCCACTGGGAAATAGGCGTTTCCGACTTTAAATAAAAAGTGAATATGTGGGCCAAATGTTAATGTGTAGAAATAAACTTCTTCCACCAGAAATTCCTGATAAAATCTGGTCCTGCAGCGGAAGAGTTCTTTGTGTCCCTAAGTGCTATTTTCACCTTTCCGGCAGTGATTGATGGACTCTTTTCCTCAGATGTTATTAGGCTGTCACAAAACTCCTTGATGCGCATGATATTATTATTATTTTCCTTTAACTTTAGTGTTTTCGGGATCATTTATGCCTCTCTCAAAAAAATCTCCATCCAATCTTCTTGTTCAGTTGATGCAAGAGTCTTTTGGTTTTTTAATCCATCGTAAATTTAGCCTCCGATTTGAATCAGCCAAAGCTCTCGCAGTACCATAAACTGAAAAATTGATTGTCCAGATTCGGATAGGTCCGAAATCCTCCGAGATATCTTCACGAAGGGAGGCATCCATTTCAGGCAGGACTTAAGGCTTAGGAGAAACCTGGATGTTAATGTTCCTTCTTGTCCTGAAATCACGATCATCTCTCAAAAGGTTCCTGCTTTCCACGGTTGGTTTTATTGTCGCTTCGTCTGCGGCTTGTTCATACAGCGGTTGGGGAAGCGCACCGCGTACATATCCCTTTTTCGTGAGGTAGGCAGCTTGATTTCGCAAAGACCATAGAGTGTGCATACGCGACATATATCCTCCATGAACTGGGATATTGCTGGCATCGTAGCAGTCTAGCAATTCGTCCTTGAGTTAATTCGTTTACTTAATGTGAGCTCTTTTCCGTTTAGTCGTCGTGTTTCTATCTAAATTATTTTCAGCACCCCGAACTCTGTGGTGAATGGCACTGTTTG
The DNA here is from genome assembly GCA_932195095.1 of Andricus curvator. Taxonomy (NCBI): domain Eukaryota; kingdom Metazoa; phylum Arthropoda; class Insecta; order Hymenoptera; family Cynipidae; genus Andricus; species Andricus curvator. The sequence goes on along the minus strand of CAKNYM010054208.1, from coordinate 278,444 downwards.
CCGATCCATCTGGTGTCATATTGTTGTTCCCACGAGCAGCTAGAGAAAGGGTTTGTTCATTCTGGTAGAGCCCTGCATGAAAGGGTAAAGCTGCATACATCGAGAGGTCGCCCGGTATCCCAGAGTCACCGTTCAAGACACCTCACCCAGGTGAGGTGTCACAAACAAATTGTGGAATTTTCAAGCCAATAAAAACAAATTTTCAATAAAATAGTTGAATTTTTAGCACAAAATATGTTTTGTAAAAAATTCAGGGAATTGGCTAAAATTTTAAGAATATTTATAAATTTTTAAAAATTCCCAAAATTTCCTGAAATGTTCTGTAATTTATGGTAATTTATTCGTAAACCGATAGCAGGTACTTGAGTATAGGTTAAAGGGTTAGTGTTTGTCGATATCCCGTGAAAGGTGGAATTTAGGTACACCTACTGATGTTATATTTCCTATACTTAAGTGTCCAAAAAAAATGTATATGTGAGTAATAAAATAAAATGGTGATGCAAGTTTGGGAAAAAATTAACTTGAAATCAAGCCACGGATCAGAAAATTGAAATTTTATTTTGTGTTAGCTAGAATTTATTTTTGATTCAAGAATCGACTACAGTACAATTTAAATTATCTAGAATTTTGAACTTGAAATAATTGCAATTCTATTCAGATTGCAAGATTTACATTTAAGTTAAGTAGATTTACATTTAAATTAGATATAATTACATTTAAATCAACTAGAAATTAGTTCAAATTGCTACAACTTACTCATGATTTCTTAGAATTCCACCTGCATTAACAAGAATTCTATTTGAACGTCTAGATTCCGATTTTGAATCAACTAGCATTTAATCAATTGATTTGTGTTGTTGGTAAATTTCGAGAAACTGACCCAAGAGAATCACCTTGAATTGCTCAAATTTCTGCTTCCACAAAGGGCAATCTGTTCTTGTATATCATTTCGGTCACCAATTGTCCTCTTCTCTTGAGGGCGTTGGTATCCAACTTGGATTTTTTTATATGTACGGCACTGGCAATTGGCCTTCGATTTTGTTATATTTGTTCTCAGGTTTTTTAGAATAAGAGAGACAAAATTCACCAAATATTTACCAATAAACATATATAAATATATTGATCAATCAATAATATCGTTGTTGGAGCAGGAATATGCTTTTTCATTCTACGTACGTTCCCCTTTGTGATTGTAGTTTGCGCTGAGTCTTCTATTATAATTTTGAAGTGGGATCTATCTTTAAGCTGTTGAGTTTTGTTGTACCTATGTGTTGTTGGTAAATTTCGAGAAACTGACCCAAGAGAAATTTGGCGTCCTAGCAATTTAGGAATATGATTAAGATCTAGATTGTGTTGGTGAAATCAATCTCGAAGTATGGTGACAAGGTTGAATGCTACCAACATACAACACAGTGAAAAATAGTAGTGTTACAAATTGGCCTTTAGAGGGAGCACATCGTACTTTTTTCTGAACATTCCAGGGGCTTCAGCGTGAAAAATTGACAAGTCGAAAGTATCTCTGAATCTAACTCTAAAATCTGGACACATTTGCAGATCTGATCAACTGTGGAGCATTGTTGTTTTCCCTTACTATTCTGAAACTCTTGAAGATTGGTGTTTTTTTACCTAATGGAGTTTCCTGAACTTCTTCTCGGGTCATTACTTCAACCGCGCGGGTGTACATGTTTATTTTTGCCCGTCTTTGAACAGCACCACTCATTGTATATATTCCACGAAGTCTTGTATTACTCTCAAATATTGCTAAGATGTCACCTTCGGATGTTGATAATACAGTTTGTTCTTCGGTTGGCATAGGCAGATGGCCAGAAGCTCCACCTCTTAATTCAATTGGTTTATCGCGAGGAAAAGTGCATCGCCGAATTTCGAATCGCCGGAGTGGATTTGTGTTGGGAATGAGCCAAATAAATTTAAGTTCTTCAAGCTTATATTCAAGTATGTTTAAACAAACATAACTGTTAGGTGGTGACCTGGACCTCTCGCGAAGAGGGGTCTCGGCTGGAGGAGGAGAGACGGAAAAAGAATGAGATCTGACGAGAGGAAAAGTCCTTTCCGGATAATGCAGTTTTGGAAGAGGTATAGTCCTTTTGGGAGAATGAGGTCTTCCATGGGGTATAGTCCTTTCGGGAGAATGAGATCTGACAAGAGAAAGAGTCCTTTCCGGAGAATGAGGGTTTGCAAGGGGTATGGTACTTTCGGGAGAATGTATTTCAGGAAAAAAGGAAGGTCTGCGACGAGGAACACCAGGTATAGGGTCGCCATTAGGCAAACATTCGAACTGTGACCCTAATTCTGCAACAAAAAACAGAGATTCATATTTTCTTGAAATAAACAATTGTATATTGGTAAGGGTGGTACTTATTTACTTGCTTTGGAAATCGTTTACGCGATTCTGATCCAAATTCCTAAAAATAGTATAACCCTACAAATTTGAGCCAAATCGGTCATATGCAACCATGACCCCAGGTACTTGAAGTTTCCCATAAAATAAACATTCGATGAACTGCGCAATAACTTTTAATTTGCGTAAATTTTTCAGTTTTTAGAGTTTTCTAGCCCCGAGCTGAAACACTCATAGTTTCGGTCAGGTGTCCGTTCACGCTTTAAACGTAATTTAAACTTCAGGACAGTGAATTTTAGTGAAAAATTATTATTTAATTTGAAACAGAGAGTTTTTGACACAGAACAGTAATTTTAGAAAATAACTTCAATTCCGCAGAATTCTTTAAAATCTTTAAAAATGTTTAGAAATCTTTTGAAACCTTAAAAAATCGTTGGAAGTCATTACGATCTTTTGAACTCTTTTCAATTGACCGGGACAAATGACCCAGTAATTATTTAAAATAATCGGATAGTTGGACAAATGGTAATTAGAGAAAAGCTTAAAAATATAATTGAAATTATGAAAATATTTCATTATCAAATTTACCAATAGAATTGAGGATAACCACCAAGGATAAGACAAGAGTAGAAACAATCATCATCCTTTTGAATTAAAGCAAAAACTGATTAATGTATTAATAAAGAATTGTATTAAAAATGTAGCTGATGAATATTCTGGTACTTTATTACATCATATAATAAACATCCTCTGGTCTTTATCTCGTAGAATATAGGCTTCAAGCCTGTCCTTATCAGATATTTACATTTTAGTCACATCATTTTCAAGGGAAAAAATTTACTTACTAATGTCGTTAAAAGTGATAACCCAATCTCTATAAGCTTTTACGATTTAGCGAAATCCGTCATACACATGGAAAATTTATATATTGTCTATACTATAACGGACCATTCGAAGCTTTGAAAAACTAATACAAATTCTACAAAAGCAGAGTTTTAAAAAGATTTGAATGATGCTGAATGATTTTTGAAGATTTCAAGAACGAATTTTGAATTTTAAATCAGAATTGAAATTATTTTTTTAGACTCCCGGCATGGTGAGCCTCAACCAACTTTAGTCGAAAGATCTTTGAAGTTAGATGATATTTATTGGATACTGTTTGATTTTACCATGAAAGTACTTTTAGAAAAATTTTCCAATAGAAAATGTTGGTCCTGAAATTTTTGTTTGAATTGTGAGCTTTCATTTTTTATTAATATTTTTATTTTTAAAATCATATTAGCATCATTTGATTACAAACTGGGATGAACCGGTGATTTAAGGAAATTTCAACATCTTTTACTGTGATAAAAGTTTTTTTACAACCTTTGTAGATTATATAGTTCTCATTTTGGAACAATATTTCATAATATTTTTTTACTTAGCTTTCAAAAAAAAAGAAGCATATTATATTTAAAATCCAGAAATTGGAAAAATATGACTAAAAATTAAAAAAAAAGCGCTTCTATGATTTTTTAAATCGTGTATCAAAAATATCCGAACATCATCCAAGGAATAAATTCTGCAAACAAAGTCTAGTAACATAATTTTTTACTAAACTCTTGCACTAAAGAAATATCTCACCCTTTGCAGATTCAACAGTTATAAATTTACACAAAATGGTGTAAAAGTGTTTTGAATCTATTTTTTATTTTCAACAATCCCGGATTAAAAAACTTTTTTTATCAAATTCTAGTTTGTTTGTAATCACAACTATGAATTAATTATATTTGCTTCAAAAATGTTTTACTATCATTCAGAAATTTGGGAAATTCAGAAATAATGATATATGCGATTATATAATAAATACTATATCTTATAGGCCTTATATATAGGATTGGAGACGTCAAGCTGAACCTTATCTGATATTTATATTTCATTAGCGTGAGTTTCATGGTAAAAAATGTACTTACTAAATTCTTTAAAACTGATATTAATATTTATATGATTGTTAACAATTTAGCAATATTTGTCGTTTACTTGGAAAATTTATATAATATCAATCATAAAGATCCATCTGAAGATTCAAGAAACTAATATCAATTCTACAAAACGGGGATTCAAAAGATTTTTAAAGATTTCAAGAAAGTTTTATTTAAAAAAAGTTGAAGAAATTTTGATTTGTAACAGCAAATTTTGAAAATATAATTATAATATTGAATTTGAACAAGGATTTTTTGAGATTGTTTTCAAAAATTTCCGTTCCATGTAAAAAATTCACTGTTGCAAATCAAAGAATTATCCTTTACGCAATTCGGTGTTCTGAAGTCAAATTATAATTCATTGCGCATTTTTTTTTATATTTAATTTTTGTGTCAGAATTTAATTCAGTTCATAAATTCCCTGTTCCAAGCCAGAATTATATTTATTTACAGACTTTTCCATCATAAGTCAGGAATATAGTAACTCAATTTTTTTTTTAATTTGGAACAGGCAAGTTTCAAATTTTTACGAATTCTTACATGGAAAATAGAAAATTCTAATTCTTTACGGAATTCTCTGCTTAAAAGATATAATTATAATTCTTCATGAAAATTTCCTCTCCCAACTTTGAATTGTTTTTAATGCTTTTTTAAAATACAGAATTCGCTGTTTTCTTGAATTTTCAATAGTTGAATTTTTTATTTTCTTCCATTTCGTACAGTTTATTTTCCAACACGTCACAAAATCAACCTTTTAAGAGTTTATTGGATGACTATTAACTTGCAAAAGAAATATTTACTAATAGCAAGATTTTTTCGAAAAAATCGATTTTTTTCAATGGGCTCTTCGTATTGAATTCATGAGATTAAAAAAAATCCCAACTCTCATCCTCTCCTTGTGAAAGACAATATTTATTTCAAAGCCTCGTTATTGACTAAGTTTACCATGAACTTATTGTTTACTGTTGATAAGGCATATTTCGCAACTTGAAAGAAGAATTACGTTAAGTTTGCATACCTATACAATGAAACTTTGCTGGTGTCAAACTTTATTAAATTTTTATCTGGTTACTATTTACTCACATAATTATCTGAGTTTCTCAAGTTATTATGAGAAAACTTGAAAATTAAAACTGATTAAGACTCTTTATCAAATTATGGCAGATGTGTTCATATGAAATCCCATCTAATACAACGCTGCTAAAGGCTGGTAAACTTCTCAGCATAAATCACCAACCAATTGAGACTGTCGGTTTCCATTCTCTGCCCCCCCCCCAGTAACAGAAGGTTTGGTGGGTCTGACGTTACAACTAGAATTTCACCGTACGACGAATCACTACTTAACTTGGACATGATTTCGACTCGCAAAAAAAATTTCGCGCATAAAGGTGGTAGTTGGGTGCACAATCTAAACATGAATAATACAAACAATGGAGTAGCCTCGGAATGGACTGAAACTTTGATTGACGAAATGCATACACATGGTAAAGGTAAAGGTCGAGTTTCAGGCGATGAATGGAGACTGGGTGTTTGGAATACTAGAGGAGTGAATGATCTTAAGGTAGGAGAATTACGAGAATCCATTCACATGAGGAAACTAGAAATTTTATGTGTACCTGATACGAAGAAAAAGGGTTGCGAAAGTAGAAACATAGAAAATTGGGTGTTGAAAGGCGGTTTTGAAATATGGTCAGGAGTAGGTTGTGAGTCACATGGTAGTCAGGGGGTCGGTTTAATTATGAATGAAAAAGCAAGACAGCATCTCAAAGATCATGATTTTGTATCACCCAGATTGCTGTGGGCGAGAATGAAGGTAGGAATCAGAAGATTATTTATCATAGCGTGCTATGCCCCAGTTGATAGCGATCCGAGAGAGAATAAGAATAAGAATAATTCTGCTAGGAGATATGAACGGATGGGTCGGCGTCCAACGTCAGGATACAGATACAAAAAGGGTGCTAGATAAGTTTGGGGATCCAACAAGAAAAAATTATAACGGGGAAAAATGAGTGAGATTATGCTTCAAAAAGGGTCTATTTATTACAAATACTTTGTTTCCACATAAAAGGATCCACACGTACACCTGGCGTAAAGAAAATAACCGCAGTATAATTGACTTCGTTATTGTGGATGAAAGACTGAGAGAACTTTTCAAAGATACAAGAGTCATGAGGGCTTCCGAATGCAATACTGTCTCCAAAATAAACTTAGGGAATGTGCCTGTAGGCGATGCTAACTGCCGAGCATGCAAGCAAGAGCCAGAAACACCTGGACATGTTCTCAGTGGATGCTCAAAATATGCACGCTACGGGTACATAGAGAGACACAATGCGGCTCTAAAAGTGTTATTTTAGCATCTTAGGCACTTCTATGGTATTGAACTATTGCCCGGCTTGTCATACGCCCAGGGGGATCTCGAGTCCGTTGTGGAGAATGATCAGTGTAAGATCTACTGGAATCTTTCATTCTCCACCACTCAACGTATCAGTGCTACGAAGCCTGATATTGTCCTCCAAGATCTGAAGACCAAGATCATTTACGTGATTGAATTCTCGGCACCAGACGTTGTTAATATTACGGCAAAGGAGGAAGAAAAACGGGAGAAATATCAAGCAGTTCTTTCCTAGCTGAGCATGCGGTACCAAGGCTACAAAGTCCATCTTGTAGTTCTCATAAACGGCTGTCTTGGAGGTATGAAAGCTTCATCTGGTCCGTCAACGCTGTTCCTCATAACATTCTACAAAGATTGGTAACTCTAAAAAAGTATCCAGAGATGAAACCTTCATCTCCAACTGTCCCGTCTGCCGCGTAAGGTCATCGGCGGCTGGAGACCTGACTCTAAGGAACAGTATTGCACGATGTTATCTCGCTTAAATTTCCTGCTCTTGTTTACCTTCTATGACAGAAGGAGCAGAAGTGGATGACGTACACGTTCCAGATGCGTCGGGATTGATTACTTTAAGGAACCATGATCGTAGCTTCCGGAGCCTACAACTTCTCATAATGATATTAACCTACTATACAGCTATTATACAGTAACCTATTATACAGTAGTAATAAATGTAGAATTTTTAAAGCCTTATTCTTAATAATTAAATATTAGGTGATTTTTTTTTGGCTTTTTTTTTAGTTCAACTGAACCCCTACAAATTGTTTCGTTTGCCGAGAAATTTATCTCTGATTTGCTTCAGAATTAAAACAAAAATATTTAGAGGTCGCTCAAGGCCCTTCTAGGGCAAAAATGGTTATTCTTAATTAAGAATAAGTACACAAAAATCACAATTTTGTAAAAATCCAAGATGGCAGTACAGAAAAATTAAAAAAACAGGTCACTTCTGCAGTTTTCAATTAAATATTTTAAAACATTGCTACAAAAATAATGTTGACTTTAGAAAGCATCTGATGCTCCCAGAAGCCTAACATTTATATATCGGAATTTATCGGTCTATATGCACTTATACCTCATTCCACACCGACACGTTTTTTGTTTAGAAGGGGTAACCTGAAATTTGAACAACTTTTCTATTTGAAAGGAGAAAAATTTAAAAAGTAAGCAATTACCTAATTTCCAAATACGTTTTCATGGTTTTTTTGTAGAGAGAGGGAAAATGTTAAAAATATTGAGTTTTTTTACACAAGTGGGAAAATTGATTTTAAAGCAATTTTCTACATGCAAGTAGTAAAACGGCGATACCGCGCTGAAAACACCAGTTCTCGTAAGATCACTGAAGTTAAGCATTGTTGGGCGCGGTTAGTACTTGGATGGGTGAATCTTCAGGAATACTGCGTGCTGTTGGCCCGTCGTGGGTGTGGTGGGCCCACATTGGTAGTAAATATCCACCTAGAAACACTACCCGAATCGGGTAGTGAGGCAATGAACTTTTTAATCATAGAAAACAATCCATTAAAAAATTTTTGAACTTTTTTACTGAGAAGGGGAATTTGTTATTAAGAAGAGGAAAATATGAAAAGTAAAAAATTTTTCGATTTGAAAGGAGGAAATTTTAACTTTTTTAGTAGAAAGAGGAAAAATCTAAAAAAATAACGAATTTTTTACTCGAAAAGGAAAAATTTTTTTGAAACCAATTTTCGGGATTGAAAGAGAAGTTCTTTGGAACCACCAGTTTTCAAGCATTATAGTCCTCCACGGCGTCTTTCAATAGCAGATTGTTTCGGTTCTTTAGGAGCTCACCGCTAACTACTTTTCAACCATTGTACTTTCCGGGTGATTTCAACACAGCCTCACGCCGTCCGGCGTACCACTAATCCTCGACAGGCATCATGGCCACCATACGGTCGATTTCTCCATCCTCGAACATACGGGATAGTGCATCCGGCATTTGGTGTACGATCCCTTTCGATGGAAAATTTCGGAACTAGATTCTAGGACATCCAACGCCCAGCGCGCCAATCTACCTGTCGGATTTTTGTGATTGTACAGCAATCGGAGGCTACTGTGGTCCATCACCACTGAAAAGTGGTACCCTTCAAGATAGTACTCAAACTTTCCAATGGCCCATACTACGGTCAGGCACTCTTTCTTAGTTTTCGAGTAGTTTTGCTCCGCTTTGGACATCACTCGATAAGCGTATGCGATCACACGCTCCTGCTTGTCTTGAATTTGGGTGATAACCACCCCCAAACCAAAATCACTTGCGTCCGTTTGGACGCAGAATGGTTGATTGAAGTCGAGGTGCGCCAATACAGGCGATGACACCAAGGCTGTTTTTGTAGTCTGGAAAGCCTCTTCCTGCTCGTCTCCCCAACAGAAATGGTAATTTTTCTTGGTTAGACGAGTGAAGTGGCTCACAGATTCTAGCGTAGTCCTTGATGAATCGCCTATACTATGACGTAGCCCCTACGAAACGTCTGCCTTGTTTAACGATTCTGGGTCGAGAATATTCAAGTATGGAGCGGACCTTATATTTGACTACTAACAACCCATATTTATTCACCTTGAATCCCAGAAACTTTACTTCCGTCTAACAGAATTTACACTTTTCTGGGCTGAGCGTCAACCCGGCTTCGTTTAAGCGCCTAATGGTTCTCTTCACAATTTTTTGCGACGACGATCACGTCATGTAGGTACGCTAATACGTGTGGTCTCATTTTCGGGGTGATGACCTTGTTCATCAACCGTTGAAAGTTTGCTGGAGCCCTGATGATACCAAACAGCATGCATTTGAACTGGTACAGCCCTTTTCCTGGGATAGCAAAAGCCGTGATTGGCTTACTATCTTTGCTTAGACGGATCTGATGGTAAACTTTGTTCAAATCTAGGGTTGAGATGCATCGAGCGGAATTTAAGCGGTCCAAGATTTCCATCATAAACGGAATCGGATACGCATCTTGCTTCGACTACTTATTGGCGTGTCGATCATATGCTCGACAAATTTCGCGGCGGGTTGCTTATCGGGATTCAGCTTTATTATACCCTTCAAAGACTGGTCTATCCTAAATTTTTCCGCATCATCCAGCAAAGTGATGCCTTTGCAAGTGTCGATATCATTCTCGCCCGCGGGACCAAACGCAAATCGGCTCGCCAGCCAGCCACAATTACTTGTCACGCAAATCCAGAATGAAACCGAACTTTTACGCAAAATCCATGCCTAGTACGCAAGTATCAGTTAGCGCAGGTATGATTTTTAAATTAATTGAATGATTGGTTCCTGAGAAGGTGGCTGGCAGACACGCCTCGCCAATGACAGCCTCAATGGTACCATTGGCCATCATTCTGAGTCAATTTAGGTTTATTTTTAGAAAATAAATTTTAAGTTAATTCAGGTTCAGTTTCTGAAAATAATTTCTGAGTCAATTCAGGTTGAATAGTCGAATTTAAAGGGGTTTAGTCAGGTATATCACTAATAGCAGAAATTAGTGTCTGTCCTGAAATAAAAGGAGTGGCGTCGAGCCTGAGGCAGCCCTTCTTTAGTGATTTCGCTGACAATAAGCAGAATCACAAGTCTGCCTAACTTGGCCGTGCTTGCCACAATTATGGCAAAACTTAGCCCATCGAGTTTCACACTTTCTCCAACCGTGATCAGCTCCACCACAATTGAAGCAGGGTGTTTCAGCCTTTGGTTGGACTCCGTTAGTTGGTTCAGAGATGGACTCCGTCTTTTGATGAGGCCTGCGCCAAGCCCTTCTCACTATGATTCTCGCCCTTATTTGTCTTGGGCCCGGGTTTATTATTATTATTTCTAGCTTGATTACCATTTCCCGGATTAGGCTTATCATAAGCGGAGGCCTTCGTTCCCAGTTTATCCACCAACGTATTTACCAAGAATTCAAGAGAGGAGTTGGCACCGCTTAATGTGGTGCCACTGGTATTTTTACCAGTTCCACGAGAAAGTTAAGTGTTTTTGGCATGAGCTAATTCAGGGAAGGATGAATCCTCCATACTTCCTTTATCTAAATGCGTCGTTCTTTCTACTTTCACGGCAAGCAGCGTTAACTGTTTATAATCAGAAAACTCAAAAAGGCGAAAAGACCTTTGAAGATCAGGCCTTACATTACAATGAGCCCTGTCAATCTGTTATTGCATGGTAACACGGCGTTAAAACTCTAGAAACAGACCCTGCAAGCAGGTCAGAAAATCAGCTGTCCTTTCTTCACGACCCTGATAACGAGTGATGACTTGTTTCTCAAGGCGCCATGGATTTCAATCAGCCAAAACTGTAGCCGAACTATAAACTGAATAACTGTTGTTTCAGAGGTATGTATATCCTCACGAAGGAAGGCATACATTTCAGTCTCAGGGAGTGCCTGCTTTCCGCGGTTGGTCCTAAATGTCGCTTCCTCCTGTTCGTCTGCGGCTTGTTCATGCAGCGGTTAGGGAAGCGCTCTGCGTTTATTTCTAGTTTGCGAGAGGCAAGCACCTTGATTTCGCAAAGACTGTTACTGAAAGTGTTAAAGCTCTGGGTGTGTCTGGCAGCACAGAGTGTGCATACGCGCCATACAGCCTTCGCGAGCAGGGATAATGCTGGCATTGTAGCAGTCCAGCACGTCAACCGTGAGTCGCTTTGTTAACCTAATGTGAGCGTTTCACTAATTCGTCGTCGTGTTTCCATCTAAATTATTTTCAGCACCCCGAACTCTAGGGAGATCGGAACTGTTTGCCAACCCATTGTCGGGTGATGTGCGCGTTCGATCGTTCTTAACCGCATCTACAACTTTTTGGTGGTTTGGTGGTGTCATTGTTGTTACCACGAGCAGCTAGGAGAAGTGTTAGTACATCCTTAAAGAGTTTTACATGCAAGGATGAGGCTGCATACTCTGAGAGGTCGCCCTTTATTCCAGAGTCACTGTTTAAGACACCTCAGCCAGGTGTCATTTAGCTTTCGGCACGGTTGTTACGCCTCCGCTTGGTTTTTTTTCTTTGGACCATCCCTGGACAATTGTCCGCGACTGCTTGTTAATTATTGTAACCATATTCAGCAGAAAACCTTGGCCCTTTGGTTTGATTCCAAAGTAACCGAAAATACATAATGATCACTATACTGGCGAACCCCCCTCCCCCCAACCATGAGTCCTTCGCGAAAAATGGGTATTTTCACACTAATATTAATATTTCTTATCAATTCTTAAATTTATATTCAAAATAATAAAAAACGCGACAAAAAAATTGAAAAAAGTTTGGCTATATTTTCTCAATGAGTAAAATAATATGCTGGGATCGACAGACAGCTTTTATCATTTTTCCCGTATATGGTTCAATTGGATTAAGATGTCGCGTCTAATTTTTCTGATTATCAATACATTACAAAATGTTTAAATGGCGTGGGACTTCTAATTGTAATTTCGAATTAAGGAAATATAGCGAAAATGGGGAAGGTAGGATACAAAAGTAACAAAAAAGTTACTTGTACAAAATATATTCACTAGATAAATTAATTTTTGTGTTTGAATGGGTTTCTAAAAGAAAGGTACGTCTGTGTTAATAAATAATAATAATGGTTTTTTCTGATTGTAAGAAATGACTTCTTGAAAATAAGAAAAGACAGAAAGGTTGAAAAATACAAGGGTGAAAGATATTCATCTGAGTTTTGTATATTTCCTAATGGAAACGTTTTAGAGAAATTCATACAACTGGCTCGAAAAAAATATAATAAAAGAAGTTTATGTCATAGGTAAGGATCCTAATAATCTAAACAATTATTATACGTGTGTATAATTTTCTTTTTAATATAGGCTAGAGTCGAATTACATTTAAAACAGTAATAAGTGTTGACATAAGAGACGAACGCTGTTCATTCTTTGCAGATTACTCTCGTCTTCGCTGTAACAGTAGAAAAAAAGAATTTCATCATCTGAAGTGTCTAATTTCGCGTATGAAATGTCGCAAAAACTATATTTGAATCTTTTAATTCTTTGTGGCATTTTGTCTCAAGGAATCATTGGCACCTTCTTGGAAAATAATCATAGTAAGTGAAGTTACATTATCAGTAAAAATTAGGGAGGAGCGACGTAAAGTAATTTTGTACTATGAAATTGTGTTAGCCCGAAAACGTTATCTTTGCAAAAGATCTAATTCTATTTACCGATCATAATGTTATTTTTGAAATCAATTTATATTTCAAAAATGTTTTATAAGATTACTATTGTCCCAATTGACACTAGAAACATGTCTTGAGTGATTTCAAATCATTTAATCAAAATTTTGTTGTTACTTTTATTTGCATTAAAATTTTTAGTTTTTGATTTTCACCAGCACAATTAATTGAATGATTCAAAAATTCGGGTTATTCGGAATGAAAATGTAGAATTTATCGATTTCAACCTCAAGATATAGAAGAAATCCACAAACCCTCAATTACAAAGTTTCCTAAAAAAATTGGGAAAAAATTGGGACAAGGACGTTTTCATGGTAAATACCATCAGAAACCCCATAAAAATGATGATTTTTTCCGTTTATCTCAGTAAATACAAAGAATTTTGAAAAATGTTTCAAACAAAAGTTCTAGCTAGTATAAAAATACATCTCTTTTGTATCACACACTTTTTGCCTAAAATTATTATTTTCCGAGAAAAAGAGGATTGCGTTGGACAAACAATAAAAACAAGAAAACAGTTACAGATATGCGTTCGGTCACGCTTGTCCCTTCTTTTCCTTTATTTCTCGTTCCTTTCTCGTAACTAGTCAGTCAATGTGTACCCCCTTCCCCCAACTTTAACCCGGAAAAGGGGACGAGCGTAACTGAACGCATTTTCGTAACTAGTCAGTATACGTGTCGCCCCCCCCCCCCCCGAACTTAAACCTGGAAAAGGGAACGAGCGGAACTGAACGCATTTTCGTAACTAGTCAGTATATGTGTAGCCCCCCCCCACACTTAAACCTGGAAAAGGGGACGAGCGTAACTGAACGCATTTTCGTAACTAGTCAGTATATTTGAAGCCCCCCCCCCCATTAAACCTGGAAAAGGGGACGACGATTGTGACTGAACGAATTTCCGTAACCAGTCAGTAAATGTGTACCCCCCCCCCACACACACTTAAACCTGGAAAAGGGGACGAGTGTAACTGAACGCATTTCCGTAATTAGTTAGTGTAGCCCCCCCCCCCACTTGAACCTGGAAAAGGGGACGAGCGTAACTGAACGCATTTTCGTAGCTAGTCAGTATACGTGTAGCCCTCCCCACTTAAACCTGAAGAAAGGGGCGACCGTGATTGAACAAATTTCCTTAACCAGTCAGTAAATGCGTAGCCCCCCCCCCCCGAACCTAAACCTGGAAAAGTTAACGAGCGGAACTGA
>CAKNYM010054208.1:206244-259026 GCA_932195095.1 Andricus curvator | reverse complement strand
AACTGAACGCATTTTCGTAACTAGTCAGTATATTTGAAGCCCCCCCCATTAAACCTGGAAAAGGGGACGACGATTGTGACTGAACGAATTTCCGTAACCAGTCAGTAAATGTGTAGCCCCCCCCCCACACTTAAACCTGGAAAAGGGAACGAGCGTAACTGAACGCATTTTCGTAACTAGTCAGTATATTTGAAGTCTATCTATTTGGAACTACACCCAAATTTTCTAAAACCTCGTTATATCACACTAAAACCTCGAACACGATACTCATCCCATGAAAACGAACGATCACTCAGTCAAAATGATCGTCTCGTCACGATCGACTTTTCTCATTACAAATTCTTGATCTTCATTACATTTAGTTCCAGCTGAATGCAATTCGAGCAAACCTTGATTTTGGTGAAAAATGATCGACAGGCATCACTAATCAAAATAATGAAAGGCTAATGTGCCGAAATGTTGTAGACATTTAAAGTTATTTTTGATACAAGACATTTGAATAGGAAACTAACTTCGTACTGATTTTAAAGAACCGCAAGGTGCTGTCTCTATACAATTTGCCATACTTTTGAGCCATTAAGTTCTATTAAAAAATTCAATAATTTTTCGCTCTGAAGTTAGCGTTTCTTTTTAATTCTAAGATGAAAAAAGCTGGGGATTCTCTGTGATGACAAAGCTTTTCATATAAGTACAACATTTCTTTTTTTTTGCTCCAACCTAATTAATATATCTGGGATAAAACCTGTACAGAAAGACGTATTTAAAAACACTACTGAACTTAATTTGTTATACTTTCAGTGAACTCTTCAAATCTACACTGTCGCAAAAAACGTACAGTTCATCACGCAGATGCTGTTTTTATTACCAAAATTCTAAAAAATGGTATCAAAATTTGTACAGGTATTATAGTCTCACCTAAACATATCTTAGCTGCTGAAATGTGTGTATGCGACCGCAGAGCGAGGTACACAGTTGAATCTGGGGCACTGGATGTAAGTCCTACTCAGACTCACTATATCGAAGACATATATAAGGAGAGTTATTCTGAATGTCTTGTTCTTCTTCTCATTCGTCCATTAATTAATTTTGAAGACCCATATTTGAATCGACAAATGCCATTTTATGAAGGAAATATATCACCACACCTCCCGCATTTAAATAGTATCGCTTGGGACTCTACCGACGAAGTTCAAACTACGACGCATGTAGCGATAATTAGCAGAGACCGGCTCTCTTCGGTTCCAGCAAACCAAGTCTGCACTGGTACCATGAGTGGAAATCGTCGCTTAAAAATCAATGGTGGAGATATTGGGTCTGCTTTAGCTGTGGGTCATCATCTGGCTGGTGTTTTCATTCGTCCCGGAAGTACTGGTGATATTTTTACACTCGTAAATGTGGGCAGCCGACACCATGCGTGGATCATGCAATACATTCATCCGTATGTACAACACGAAGTTAATAGACAGCATCTACATGATTACACATAAAATACTAAGACTTTATCCGCACTTTGATGTAAATATTATCGGCCACAAGAGTTTCGGCCTATGTGGTTGATTACCTCCAGCGTCGTTTGAAAGTTAATAAAAGTTTTCATTTTTCATGAAGTAAAAAGCCGAATTCATCCCATACCCATACGTAAAGGTAGAAGCATACAATTATCTGCAACAAAATTTAAAATTATTTTTTTCTGTGCAATACTCACGCAATCGATTTCTACATCCAGACTCATCACAACAGCATTCATTTTCTGCTTCTTCTTTAACCTATCTGTAAAGAACGATGCTTGGGAAAAGTTTTCTGCAGTTGCCTTCCCATCTGGACAAAAATCCAATTCAATGCGAGCGCTTCTAATAAAAATCTGGCTGCAGGCAGCCGTTAAAAGTGTACAATTTAGGTTCGAAGTTTAAATTTTTTTTTGTAACTTTTATGTAATCTCAAATCAAGCCATTTCTCTGAAAATATGATATAAACTATATGGTACAAAATCGACCCTTAACATTTGAAAAAATCTTTAAAATACACTAAATGAAATACTTCAAATCTTTTTGTAGATGTAAGAGGCATTTCATGTTAAAAATTGACAAAAAAACTGTCAGAAGTAAACTAAAAACGTCATAACGGTGCGTGCTCTTAATTATTTGAAATTATGCCGAATTTGCTATATTAGGTAAAACATCCCTAAGATAGAAAATTTATTTTCATTGTTGAATAACATCTTTCAATATGAATTCCTTCTGAGATCTCAAGCTACACATTGTATAAAATTTTGCATGACTTAAATTAAAATCAGTCACGTTGTATATATCACAGGAATTATTAATAAACTAATACATATACATAGTAAAATCTGTTCGTGCAAAACAAAGCTTTTTTCCATATATAGATAGGATGGTGAATATTCCCTGATTTTATGTATTTTTATAGCGTCTTTTCAACAAAATATAGATTTTTCTACTGTTTCTTGACCTATGAGGACCAAAAACAATGGTTTCTTTTCACTATTAGTAAAGTCTACGTCATCTGATCACGAAAATTTTCCGCATAATGGTGAACAAAAATCACACAAAATATTTTTCGAAAATTCGGAAAAATGGCGGATATATGGAACTTTGAGTTTTTGAATAACTTTCCTTTTAAATGACGTATCTTGGGTTATGATTGGCCAACTTAACTTTTTGACATCTGAATTAACATATTTTAAGATAAATCTCAAAATAAAAAAAAAATGAAGGAAAACTTTATTTTTTATTTTTAAGAAAAACTAAAAATGAAAAATAGGTTTTTTAAAAAATGCCATTTTTTTCTTCATCAGTAGGGTCATAAAAGTGTCTCTGGAAAAATTAATTATCAAACCACAATCATTTTAATCATGTTTACATTTTTTTATAAATGTAAATAATGAAATTCTGCATACAGCGCTTACATCCAATTTCTTAGAAAAGGCTTTTAATCCTTTTTTATTTCATAAACAAAAAGAAAACAATCTAAATTTCTGACTTTTGAAGAATACCATTTGTTATTCAATATTCAGATTCATTTAAAAAGATCTAGAATCAATGACACAACTATTGAGAAATGTTTATCAGTAGAACTGCAGAAGTTAAAACATTTATTAAATTTGTTATAAAAAAATAAGTGGATGAGAATAAGTTCATGGTGATTAGCAATGTTTGGTCACTTAATTTCAACAAGATTTTTACAATTTATAGACAAACGGGGTTTGTGAGTTGGATTAATGAAAATTTATAATTTGTATGATTATTATTTAGGTGAAAACGGTACTTGCTTTATTATTCACTATAATGTTAATGATAGCATATTTTTTGTAAATATTGACATTATTATCGATTGACCAAATATGATGGCAATGAGTCATTGGCAGTTGATTCTAACATAGAAAATGTTTTTTTAGTTTATAAGATAAGATAATACGACAAGAAAACTTGATTTATAACATTTTTTATAATAATAATAATTGTTAGTCATTGCCCAAGAGTTTCAACAAAGGTTGAAATTTATTTATTTGTAGTTCACTATGTTGAAAAATTACCTCTATATCTCAAAACATAGCCGAAGAGCTGATTTGTTAAATAAGTTTGTTTAAACAATTATTAAATCATAATTACAGAAAAACTTAGATTTGTTTGTATACAAAATGGTATTTTTTCTCATAAATAGAGGGAATGGATAATTGTTTATAAAATTTATTTAGTTATTTGTTTATAACAATTTCAATAGATGTTTAAGCTTCTACATTTCTACTGAAAAACATTTCTTAATAGTTTTGTCATTGATTCCAGATCTTTTTAAATGAATGTTAATTAATTTGTTCACAGACACTTTTATTTGTCCTGAAACAAGTATAATCAGATGTGGAAAAGTTAAATCGGTGAATCGGAACACAAGATGCGTATACCATTATGTATACCATTAAGCCATTTCCCTTTCGGGGTAGGCGTGACACTACCCGATTCGGGTAGTGTTTCTAGGTTGATAACTTGTAGTAAATAACTACAAGTGTGGGCTCACCACACCCACGATGTGCCAACAGCACTCAGTTTTCTCGAATGGTCACCCATCCAAGTGCTAACCGCGCCCAACGCTGCTTAACTTCAGTGATCTGACGAGAACTGGTTTTTTCAGCGTGGTATGGCTGCTGGCGTAATTTAAAAAAAAATTGTCCAAAAACTCAAAGTCTTATATCTCTGCCATTTTTTTCGAATATTCGAAAAATAATTGATGTGATTTTTTTCACCACTAAGCAATAAAATATCCTGAATTACAGCCAAACACCATTTTTGAATATTTTACTTTATGAAATATGTTATTTAAATCCTAGATAAAATTTAACAGGCTCCATATGTACGGTAAAACTTAATGTTCGGATAAATTTTTATTTTTATTAAACTGGCAACATTTTCAATGAAATGTTGATGAATTCATTACATTTCCTCTTTCCAGTTCCTTGAAAAGCTGCAGTCTTACAAATAGAATAATTTCCTAAGAGTAGACAGTTTTTTTAGGTTGTGACTATATACAATTGGTTAGGCTTCAGGCCATGTGACGAGTGGGTCCCGTGACCGGATTCCTACCTTACCGGCACTTTTTTATTTGTCAACTTATTTTCACACAAAAAATTGTTATAAAATTTTTTTTTCATGCTAATACAAATTTAGGACCAGACCAGCGTTTCTTAGTGCTTCTTATTCATTATCCCAAATTTTCATCTCGATGTGGCTATTCGTGTGAAAATAAGTTGACAAATAAAAAAAGCGATGGTAAGGTAGGAATCTGGTCAAGTGACCACTCATCACATGGCCTTAACAAAAAATTTAACATCTCTACAACGTTTCAAAGAAAGTTTCTTCCTCGTTCTTAAAAATAGCTGTATACGGTAATTATAATATTTCCATAATTTTAGTTAGATTAATGATGGTGTTTTGAGCGATGTTGTTTGTCTGAGTGATATAAATTTATAATAATAATATAGGTAGGAGATTAGTTGTTGAATCCTTTATTGCACACGTTCAGTAGCCAACGTTTCGAAAACATATGTTTTCCTCATCAGGACAACAAAATTTTTGAGTTCATCAACATCTTAAAAGTTTCTATAGATTCCTATTCCTCTTCTTCATTGCTATGTAAATATATAAATTAATTTTAGTTTTAATTAATATCATTTGAGTACAATTTTTTTTAGGTTAAAAAATTGTAATTGTAATATTTACCTTAAAAATCTTCATTATCCAGTTAAATTTTGATAAAAATTATTGATTACTTTAAATTGTTTTATATATTCTAAATATCATGCTTACAACAATAATAATTTAGTTAATTTAGTTAAAATTATATCAGAGACATAACAATCGTTATGCTCCATTTTGGCGAAGAGAAATTGAGAAAAAGAGAGGAAGAGAAATCTTAACAAAGACAGAAATTAGCAATGACGTATCATCAATTTATATTATAAGGTGCTATAGTTTCTAAATAAATCTAATTACTATATTGAATTGAAGGAGTTAGAAAATTAAACATTATTAACAAATTTATAAATTGTTTTGAAATTTAAAATATTATTATTCATAGAGAAATTCATCAATTTGGAATTTTGAAAATTCAAATAATTTTTTTATTAAATTAGAGAATCCATAATTATATTATATATTGGAGTTTAATGATTAAGATCAGAAATTATATTCAAACAATTATTGCTGTTTTTCTTTATAAAAAACATTTCTGCTATTAATCTTTTAAATTCATTAGATTCATGATGTAAAACTATAACATTATCCCAATCAATCAAATGTCCAGTTTCAACCTGATGTTTTGCTATGACTTTATGGTTTTTAGGATTTTGTCTAAAATTATCATGTTCTTTTATTCTTGTAGCAAGTAATCTACTAGTTTGACCCACATAACATTTTTCACAATTCAAACATTGAATTTTACATACTACATCAGTGAGTTGCAATTTATCTAATATATCTTTTCCTAATTTAATGAATTTATCAAGTTTAGAGTCAATTCTAAAATTTGCTGTAATATTAAAATCATTTAAAGTTCTTTTAATTTCAAAAGATAACTTTCCATGATAAGGAATTGATACTATTGGTTTAAAATTTAAATTTCTAACTATATTTATATTATTTTGGTTGGATAAAGAATCTTAAATTGATTTAATTTTATTATTAATATGAGTTTAAACGAATTCTGTTGGGTAATTATTTAAATATAAATTTTTTAAATAAATTCAATATTTGAACTGTGCAATGATTCATCTGATAATTTTAAAGCTGTGTCAATAAGATTTTTTACTATTGAAATTTTATGTTGTATTGGATGGTTTTGAATGAAAATTTAAATATCTACCAGAATAAGTTTTTTTGCGAAACCAATCTGTAATAATATTACCTGAATCAGTTTTTATAACTTTGACATTTAAAAAAGAAATAGAATTATTATTTTCAATTTCATGTGTAAATTTAAGTCTTGGATGATAAGAATTAAATTGATTTATAACTTAAAATAATTTATCTTTCGGTAATACAATAAAAGTATCATCTACGTATCTAAATAATGTGTGCAAAGAAAAATTTTAATTTTTTATGACATTTGATTCTAAGTCTTACATAACTAAATCAGCTAGGACTGGAGAAATTGGAGAACCCATAGGTGTTCCAAATATTTGTCTGTAAAAATTGTTATTAAATTTAAATACTGTTTGTTCCATTAAACTTCCACTTCGAACTGTAGTTTCATTATTAAACTCACCTACTTCTAAAATGGCTAATATGTTTAATAGCATTCTTAAAAAAGCATTAATAATACCAAAATATCAAGTAAAAAATTCTTTTGAATTTAAAAATAACATAATTAATAAAACAATTCCATCTGATCATATCATGCTTTCTTTAGATGTATCTTCATTATTTACAAATGTGCCAACTGATTTAGTTATCAATAGTATTTTAAGTAGATGGATTTATATAAAAAACTATACAGATTTACCTATTGATAAATTTGAAGAAGGAATACAATTTTTAATGGAACAAACAGTATTTAAATTTAATAACAATTTTTACAGACAAATATTTGGAACACCTATGGGTTCTCCAATTTCTCCAACATTAGCTGATCTAGTTATGCAAGACTTAGAATCAAATGTCATAAAAAATTTAAATTTTTCTTTACACACATATTTTAGATACGTAGATGATACTTTTATTATATTACCGACAGATAAATTATTTTACATTTTTTTTAAATTTTTAATTCTTAATTAATATTTTTAAATCAATTTAATTCTTATCATCCAAGACTTAAATTTACACATGAAATTGAAAATAATAATTCTATTTATTTTTTAAATGTTAATGTTATAAAAACTGATTCAGGTAATATTATTACAGATTGATTTCGTAAAAATACTTATTCTGGTAGATATTTAAATTTTCTATCAAACCATCCAATACAACATAAAATTTCAATAGTAAAAAATCTCATTGACACAGCTTTAAAATTATCAGATGAATCATTTCACAGTTCAAATATTGAATTTATTGAAAAAAAATTATATTTAACAACAGAAATATACAGAATTTGTTCAAACTCATATTAATAATAAAATTAAACCAATTACAGATTCTTTATCCAACCAAAATAATATAAATATAGTTAGAAATTTAAATTTTAAACCAATAGTATCAATTCCTTATCATGGAAAGTTATCTTTTGAAATTAAAAGAATTTTAAATGATTTTAATATTACAGCAAATTTTAGAATTGACTCTAAACTTGATAAATTCATAAAATCAGGAAAAGATATATTAGATAAATTGCAACTCACTGATGTAGTATATAAAATTCAATGTTTGGATTGTGAAAAATGTTATGTGGGTCAAACTAGTAGATTACTTGCTACAAGAATAAAAGAACATCATGATAATTTTAGACAAAATCCTAAAAACCATAAAGTCATAGAAAAACATCAGGTTGAAACTGGACATTTGATTGATTGGGATAATGCTATAGTTTTACATCATGAACCTAATGAATTTAAAAGATTAATAGCAGAAATGTTTTTTATAAAGAAAAACAGCAATAATTGTTTGAATATAATTTCTGATCTTAATAATTATATTCCAATATATAATATAATTATGGATTCTCTAATTTAATAAAAAAATTATTTGAATTTTCAAAATTCCAAATTGATGAATTTTTCTATGAATAATAATATTTTAAATTTCAAAACAATTTATAAATTTGTTAATAATGTTTAATTTTCTAACTTCTTCAATTCAATATAGTAATTAGATTTATTTAGAAACTATAGCACCTGATAATATAAATTGATGATACGTCATTGCTAATTTCTGTCTTTGTTAAGATTTCTCTTCCTCTCTTTTTCTCAATTTCTCTTCGCAAAAATGCAGCATAACGATTGTTATGTCTCTGATATAATTTTAACTAAATGAACTAAATTATTATTGTTGTAAGCATGATATTCAGAATATATAAAACAATTCAAAGTAATCATTAATTTTCAACAAACTGGAAAATGAAGATTTTTAAGGTAAATATTACAATTTTTTAACCTCAAAAAAAATTTTACTCAAATGATATTAATTAAAACTAAAATTAATGTATATATTTACATAGCAATGAAGAAGAGGAATAGGAATCTATAGATATTTTGAAGATGTTCATGAACTCAAAAATTTTTTTGTCCTGATAAGGAAAACATATATGTTTTCGAAGCGTTGGCTACGGAAAGTGTGCAATAAAGGATTCAACAACTAATCTCATTTCATTTGGTCTGAAGTATTTTAAAAAAATACCTATATTATTATTATAAATTTCCATAATTATTAATCTGCTAATTTGAATTTTCTACATGAATGATGTGTATTAGCTGCGAGAAAGCCTCCAAGTTAGAGACACTGTTTACGTTGATAAGAAAAGACTATCATAGCTGAATTTTGTTCAAAATTAGGCTGTTTATTATCATGACATGTAGGAATATCAGTGCTTATTGACTCAACACAGATTTTACTTACTATGAAGAAAAAAAGTATCTGGTACATTTATGCGAGGGGTAAACCACTCTCAAATCAGCGAGATAACAGGGTGTCTACCCAAATCCCGGAAAAAAATTCCCTGACAATTCCAGGTTTTTTCCAGGTATCTTAAGTTTTTTCCAGGTACAATTTTTCATAGCATTTCATTTAATTTAAATTCAAATATTCCGCATATTTTAAACGCACTGTCTATGGTTATGGAATTTTCCGTAACTCCAACCCCTTTTCTAGCTCGTTCAGAGCTGACATAGACAGTGGCTAATTTTAAAAATTCGACTCGGAATATGTATAAATTTTCGCGAGTTTATTATAAATAATGTTTTTTTCAGTTTCTAGGAATTTAATTAATATTACAAGACATTCTTAAATATTTTAGCACGATCGATTAATTAAATAATTAAATGATACTAAAAATATAATAATTTCTTGAATTTGTCTCTAAAATCCATGAATTTTTTTCCAAAAAATACATTAATTCTCAATCAAACAGTTGGGTTTTTTAACTCAAAAAGATCAATTTTTAAACAATTAGCTGAATTTTAAACTAAGAATGAGCAGTTTCCAACCAGAAATGGAATAATTAAATTTTCAGTTAAAAAATTAATATTCCACCCAGAAAAAAAACAGATTTATTTTTAAAACAAATTCAATTTAACTTTTAACCAAGTAGTTTTATTTTGAACCAAAAAGATGAATTTTCAACTAAAATGATGACTATTTAACTGGAATACTTGAATTTTCAACCAAAAAGATAAATTTTCTACTACAAAAAAGATTTTTCAACAAAATACATCATATTTCAAAGAAACATTTGAATTATCAACTACAAAAAGACACATTTTCAAACAAATAAATGAATTTTGAAATAAAAAAGATCAAGTTTCAACCAAAAATTTAATAGTTGAATTAAAAAAAAAAAAAAGAAGAATTTTAATCTGAAATGATCAATCTCTAACTGGAATAGTTCATTTTTCAACAAAAAATATGAATTCTCAACCAATTGCATTTTCCAACGAAAAAAAAAATTATTTGCAACAAAAACAAAACTAATTTTCAAAAAATAGTTAGATTTTCAAACAAAGTAATGAATTTTCAATAAGGATGATGAGTCTCTAACTAGAATCATCAAATTTCCAACAAAAAGATTAATTTTCAACCCAGAAGATTAATTTCTACCAAAAAAGTCAGAATTTTCAACTAAAAAAGATGAATTTTCTACCAAAAAGACGATTTTTCCAAAAAATACATTAATTATCAATCAAACAGTTGATTTTTTTAACTCAAAAAGACCAATTTTCAAACAATTAGCTGAATTTTAAACTAAAAATGATCTGTTTTCAACCAAAAATGGAATAATTAAATTTTCAGTTAAAAAATTAATATTCCACACCAAAAAAAAAACCGATTTATTTTTAAAATAAATTTGATTCAACTTTCAACCAAGTAGTCTTATTTTGAACCAAACAGATGAATTTTCAACTTGAATGATGAATATTTAACTGGAATACTTGAATTTTCAACCAAAAAGATAAATTTTCTACCACAAAGACGATTTTTCAACAAAAGACATCAATTTTCAAAGAAATATTTGAATTATGAACTTTAAAAGGACACATTCTCAAACAAATAAATGAATTTTGAACTAAAAAAAATCAAGTTTCAACCAAAAATGTAATAGTTGTTTTGAAAAAAAAGATGAATTTTCAACTGAAATGATCAATCTCTAACTGGGATAGTTGATTTTTAACCAAAAATATGAATTCTCAACCAATTGCATTTACCAGTGAAAAAAAAATTATTTGCAACAAAAACTAAACTAATTTTAAAAAAATAGTTAAATTTTCAAAGAAAGTAATGAATTTTCAACTAAAATGATGAATCTTTAACTGGAATAGTTGAATTTGAAACCAAAAACATGAATCATCAAATGTCCAACAAAAAGATTAATTTTCAACCCAGAAGATTAATTTCTACCAAAAAAGTCAAAATTTTCAACTGAAAAAGATCATTTTTCAACAAAATATTGAATACTTGCAATGCAAATAAAAAAAAATTTCAACAAAATGGTTGAAGTTGCAACTGGAATAGATCAATTTTCAGTAAAAAAAATAATTTTCAGCCAAAGAAAAAACTAATTTTCAACAAAATTGCTCATTTTTCAACCGAGGAGATGAATTTTCTATTAAAATGATGAATCTTTAACAACAACAAAAAATTACTTTTTAACAAAAGATAAACTCTCAACCAAGTAATTAAATCTTCATTCAAAAAGATGAGTTCGGAACGAAAAATGTAATAGTTGATATTTCAATCAAAAAAGATTGAAATTTTTAAACAAAAACAATGGAATTCAACCAAAAAGAACGATTTTTCAACAAAATACATGAATTTTCAACGAGATACTTGAATTTTCAACTAAAACCGATCAATTTTCAACCAAAAACAGAATACTTGAAATTTCGCTTAAAAAATTGATTTTGAACAAAACAAAAAAAAATTTTCAAGAAAATAGTTCAATACCCGTAATATAAAGCTACTTTTACAAATGAAGAATCATTGTTATTCGATTTAATATTGCAATTTACAAAAATTAAGCACGTTCTCGAAAAAATTCCCTGACTTTAAAAGAAATTCCCTGACATTTCCAGGTTTTTCCAGGTATATAAAAATTCCCTGACAATTCCAGGTTTTCCAGGTTTTCCAGGTAGGGTAGACACCCTGGATAACGTTCAGTGTTATATGGACGTTGTGCTCTGATTTTTCGATATCGGTGACGCTAAAGTAACTAAAATAAGGAATCTGTCTTATGAGCCCTGTTAGAATAACATCAACGCAAGAGGCGATCGTTATTCGTAAAGTTGGAATTACTCTGTCTTTCTTGTAAGCTAGCGATAAGCTCGTTGTCGCTAGCGGCGCTAGAAGTGCCCAGTCCGATAGCTTCTCGGATGATATTTTCCTTACAAGCTAAGAACCGTTCCTTATAGGTTCGTTGATACCTCGATTTTGACGCTAAGGGAGCGTTCACATATTATCTAACCTTATTTTCGAACTTTTTTAACCCCCCCTTCTCCATGTAACAGACCGTAACATTTCCTTCGGACCCCCTCACCCCTAACCGCAGTTACGTAACATTCTTTGTATTATGTTTAAAAACATAATAGATGTTTTCTAAATAAAAATAGGTTTTTCAAGATGAAGAGCTGTATAGAAATAAATAAAGCAATATTTTTATGTAACACTGAAGGCTTTTTGAATATTTTTTTTAGTCACACAAATAATGAAATTACTTACAAGAAAAGAAGTATTATCAGTTTGTTTTTAAGTTTATATAAATATAAATTTTATAATATTCTGGAGAAAACTAGAAAAGATTTTTGAATATTTAAAACCCCTCAGATTCCTTTATATTTTTAGCTAACTCGAATTTGTCTTGACATTTTGAAAAATCATTCAAAATGTAAAGAAATTGCCTTAAAATCTTCAAAATTTTCCTAGGAATTTTAAGAAAATTTGTTCATTCACTTAAAACCTTTCAAAACTCTTTCAAACCTTCTAAATTTTTGGTTTGAAATCGATAAAGAAAAATCTGAATTTTTTAAAATCTTTTACAGTTTGAAATTCTTTTTCAATCTCTTAAAATCTTCTAAATATTTTTTGAATTTACTGGAGTTTTTTTTGATTTTTTATTCATTCCAAATTAAAACATTTTTCTTTAAAATCTTCTACTCTTTTTCGAAATTTAGGGAAATCTTTTGAAATGAAAATTCCTCAAATATCTTATAAGTTTTTATTATTTTTGAATCGTTTCAAAACGGTAGGAAATTAATCTTCTTGGTAACTAATTTACCTTTTTGGTTGAAAATGCATATATTTCGTTGAAAATTAATCTCTTTTTAGTAAAAAAAATCAATCTTTTAGGTTCAAACTTCATTTCTTTGGCTTTAAATTTTATTTTTTATTGAAGATTAATTTTTTTAACTGAAAACTTAACCATTTAATATTTGGTTGAGCATCAATCTGCTTCAGTTGAAAATTCATCTATTTGTTTGTAAATTTCCGTATTTTGTTAAAACTTTGTTTTTTGTGGTAGAATGGTAATATTCTTGGTGACTAATTCACTTTTGCTTGAAAATTCAACTATTAGGTTGAAAATTCATATATTTTTTTGAAAATTATTCTTTTTTCGTAGAAAATTAAACTTTTTGGTTGAAAATTCATTTCTGTCGTTAAAAATTAGTTTTTTTTTATTAAAAAATACTTTTTGTAATTAAAAATGTAACTTAAGTTTTTGTCAACATTTTTTTTATATATATTTTATCTTTTTGTTAGAAAATTTATTTGTTTGGTTGAAAATTCAACTTTTTCGTTGAAAATTTAGTTTATTTACTTAAAAACTTTTTTCTTTAACTGAAAATTAAACTATTTCATTCTTCGTTAAAAACTTAACTTTTTTAGTTGAAATTTCATCTATTTTGTTAAAAAAAATTGTCCGTTTTCGGTAGAAAATTAACCTTTTTGGTTGAAAGTTCATGTATTTGGTTACAAATTATTCTTTTCTGGTAGAAAATTAATCTTTTTGGTTAAAATTTAATTTCTTTTGTTGAAAATTAGTTTTTTTTTACTGAAAATTTAACTATTTTGTTGAAAAACTTTGCTTAAAAACATATTTTCCTGATTGAAAATTAAACCATTCTATTTTTTGTTGAAAATGTATCTTTTTTTAGTTTAAAATTCATCTATTTGGTTGAAAATTTGTCTTTTTTGGTAGAAAATTCATCTTCTGGGTTGTGAATTCAACTATTTGATTACATATTTATTTTTTTGATTGTAGATGTATCATTTTAGTTAAAATTTCATTTCCTTTATAAAAATTTAACACATTTTTTTTTAAATTCTTTTTTCTATTAAAAATGTAGCTGTTCCATTTTTGTTATAAAATTGATCTTTTTCAGTTGAAAATTCACTTATTTTATTAAAAACTTGTCTTTTTTAATAAAAAAATCAATTTTTTTGATAGAAAATGCATATTTTTGTGTTGTAAATTCATCCTTTTTTTTAAATTCGTCTTTATGACTTTAAAACACAACATTTAGGATAAGATTTTGTTTCTTCGTAAATTGAACAATCTTTCTTTGTTAAAAATTCAGCTCTTACGTCGAAAATTCGTATTTTTTGGTTTAGCCGTTTTTTTATTGAAAATGAAAATATTGTTTGGTGAAAATATCAACTATTACACTTTGTGTTGATAAATCATTTTTTTTATCAAAGATTTATCAGTTTGTTTGAAAATCTAACTATTTTGTTGAAAATTCCCTTTTCCTTAATTGAAAATTAATTATTTCAACTGAAAATGTTATATTAAAATTTTACATTAATAAATCTTAAATTTTTGTCAGTTCTTTTTTAGAGAAAGATTAAAAATGTTACATACTCGAGTTAAAAATACGGGGGGGGGGGGTATTTTTAATACCCCATGCCCACATAACAGACCGTTACGAAACAAGAACCCCCTCCCCCTTTTTAATATTACGTAATTGCAATCTTTTTTATTCCGTATGCCCATGTTATACACAAACGGTTTATACACTGGCCCGACGTGTTCCGAGTTTAGCCGACTCGTCACGAAGAGTAAGACTCGGAGAAATTCACACGTTGTAGTAAGCGATCGAATGCTATTTTTCCTTATTCGACGCTTATCCCATCGTTATTTCTCTTAGCGGCGCCTTGCGTACGGCTACACTTGTGATTTTTTTCCTTAGCCGTTGATTTTTAACGATTTTAATCGTATGCGAATCATTTCATTTTATGCAATAAGAAGCTTATGTTATACATAACAAAAAAATGCTATCGACAGTTACACTGCGTTAAGCAGAATAAAGCTATGCTTATTTTAACACCGTCTACAGATTTTTGATTTTAAAAAATCATGATTTTAGAGTGGTTTACCCCTCGCATTCATGTGAAAGAAAATTAATAATTGTTGTTTCTTACTGCAAAACACGAATTTTTGTAAATGAAGAAAGACTGAAAGGTTGAAAAATATTTATCTGGGTATTGTATATTTCTTGATGGAAGCGCTTGATAGGAAGTTATTGCTTCTTGTTTATTAAAAAGATGAGCATTAGATAAAATAACATTTTCGCAATTAGGCATTTTCACTTCAGAGTCAGCTCACTTCACTTCGTTAACTGCTGAGGGGAAAACAATTAATCAAATGCATATAATAAAATATTAATAATCATTATTCATTATGAAGATATTACAAAAATAAAGTGTTGTCTCATGCATTTGGTCCACTGTTTTCCCCTCAGCACTCGACGAAGTGAAGTTAGCTGATGTTTGAAGTGAAAATACCTAATTATTAATTTTATTATTTGAATTTCAAATCTGGTGAATAAAACTGACTCAATTAAATAAAATTCTATATTGTGAAAATAGAGTTTTCTTTGAATTTATGATATTGCACATAACTGTGACATTTTTCTAGACTGTTGCACTTTGAAATTAAATATCGCAAGAAAAATATAATTTCTTAAATTTATTTAATAAATAAGGATCCTAATAGCCTGTATAATTATTATACATATGTATCAATTTTTTTCAATATCCATTAATAAGACAAAGGAACAAAATGTAGATCGGGTTTTAGGAACAATGTGTTTAAAATTAGAACTATAGTCAAAAAATATTTTTTGTAGAGAATGTTAGGTTGATCTTTTTATATGAAAAATCAAAATTGAGGAATTAAAAAAAATGTTAGTTTAAAAGAAAATATTTTTGTCAAGGTATGATTTTCATCCACATTTGGACCCAGAGCCCAAAGTCGGATCAGTCACAGAAGAGATTAAAAAGTAGCGTATCATCGAAGAGAGGATGTTCAAAACTAAGTTCGAGCATTAAACATTTTTGAGACTTTACATTACATTTCAAAGAGATGTAACACCTGGGAACCTTTTTCTCGAGATATAAGAAAATTATGACTTGCTGTCCATTGAAACTGAAGTCATAATTCATACATACATAAAACTAAAAGTAATTTTATTAATAATTAACTGAATCTTAAAAAATTTATCTTTCGTGACTAACAAAAATTCTAACTTAAAGAAAAGATATATGTTTCAGTTTGAATGTTTTATTTGCATTTAATATCAAAAACTTTACATAAAAAATCACCATAATTTGCATACCAATAGGATATTTTTTTTAATTTTTAAAATTCGAAATTTTCGACCTTATTGAATATATTTTAATTCGAAAGGGCTTTTTAAAATGTTCAAATATTAACGGATACCAGTAAAATTGAACATTACTTTTTCGAATGAAAATATGATTTATTTTGGAAACTGTTGCTTCAGTAATTTGGAATTTCGGGAATTTAATAATTTCGTCAATTGGACATTTCTGAATTATCCTAGTATCGTTTACTTTTACTTTCAAAATATTTCAATTTCCTGCATAAACATTTTCGGTATTATTGTTTTTCTTCTGGCTAATTCGAAATTTCAGAAATGTTTATTCCTAACAAATTTTATATATGAAGGAATAGTTTAGCGAGGACGAAACTTGCAGAATATCTCCCCCTATGTCACTTTTTAATCTTTCTGAACAATGTACACCATTTGGATATTTATTTCTTAGTTTTCAAATTTCTTCAAGGAATTTAAAAAAGTGACGATTTCAGTGCAAGCTAATAATAATAATAATAAAGTAATAGTAATAAAGTCTTTGTACCATATTTTTTATCCACCAATCTCACGAGCAGATAATATATTATTGAAAAATTCTATTGTTGTAAATCATGCAACAACATTTCCTAGATTTATACTCAATGTATTTTGATACGAATAACTTACTTAGAATTTGGTGTAAAAATAAATGTTTTTTAACAGAATGCAACGATTAGAATTCTTGTAGAGAATGTTGCGAAAAAAATGAGCTATTGTTTATTGAGATTGGATAAAAATTGATACATAATAAATAATTAAATAAATAATTAAAAAAATAATTAAAAAAATAAATAATTAAAAATAAATAATTTTTGCTAAAAGCTAATTTGTTCTAAAATATATATTGCTGCCTCTTTTAGAATGCACTGAAATTGATTGCCATCTTACAAAAGTGTTCCTATTGATAAACTGTTTAAGATAAACAAGCTCAGATAATGAAAAAGAAACAATAAAAACGACTGAAGTCGTTTATCTATTTTGAAGAAAATTTTCCTGGGGCATTCATTTTGACAACAGAAGCTAATGTTAAATTAGAGCATGACTTGTGAATGTAAGTTCTCCGCGTTTGAGTATGGAAAAATACATCAAACCAATTTTCGGATTGTTGACTGCATGACGCTTGCATAAATGTATCACTATTTAGTTCATGGGATATTTATGAAAAACAGTTACAATGTGAAATTTATTTAAGACTTTATTATTTTCTTTCTTTTGACTTACAATTGACTTGAATTAAATTGTAGAATTCATAATAGAGACGATAGAATATAAACCAAAATTCATTGATATAACAATGTGATGAAATTTATACTGTTATTTGATGCCATTCTTAGGTGGCCCGGATCCTGAATTCGTGTCATCTTCAGCAGTTTACGCTGAAACATATAAGCAAAATAAAATTAAAGAAAAACACTTTCTACATTCTCCTAATTTATATTATTTAAACAAAAGAAATATGTCTCAAAAATTTAAATTAGTGAGCATTCTATCAATCGAATTACACTGAAAAGCCCTGAGCATTTATACGCGGGAAAATAAAATTTATCCGTCGCCATATAAATTCGAAAGCGGTCTAGTAGAATTGTCAGCAATTTTTATCCATCGATCGATCAAAATGGTTTTTAAGTTTAAATAGATTATGTGTGTAAATAGTTATCATTTTTCATTTTGAAGTAATAACTTGTTAATAACTCATCTTGGTAGTGGGGGTAACGCATATTATCTACAATAGGGTGTCCAAAAATGTATTGCAAAATTTTTTCACCCTGGAAGGAAAGTCCCCTCACCAAAAGTTTCCATTTCCGGAGAAAAAAAATTCCGAATTTTTTTTTAAATTTGAAGTTTCCAAAAACTTGAAGTTTCAATACTTTTCGAAAATACCCCGTTTCAAATAAGAATTAAATTTCTTTTGAGAAATTCCCGGCTCCAATGCAGAATTTAAATTCTTTTCGAAATTTCCCGTTCTAGGTCAGATGCTGTTAATATTAAAAAATTCCCGGTTC
This sequence comes from Andricus curvator, assembly GCA_932195095.1. Lineage (NCBI taxonomy): Eukaryota > Metazoa > Arthropoda > Insecta > Hymenoptera > Cynipidae > Andricus > Andricus curvator. Next base: position 240,714 of record CAKNYM010054208.1, on the reverse strand, counting down.
CAATCCAGAATTTTAATTCATTTCGAAAATCAACACAGAATTAGAATTAGAATTCTTTTGAAAAATTTCCTGTTCCAATCCAGAGGTTTTATGGTATAATTTTCGAAAATACCCCGTTTCAACTCAAAATTAAGTTTCTTTTGAAAAATTCACTGTTGCGAAGCAGAATTTTAATTCTTTTCAAAAATTTCCAATTATAGCTCAAAATTGATAAAAATTTGTATATTTCCTGTTCCAACTGAGAATTTATTTAAATTTAAAAATTCTGTTTAAAATTAGAATTAGAATTCTTTTCAAAAATTCCCTGTTCCAATCCAGAATTAAATTTCTTTTTGAAAAATTTCCTGTTCCAATCCAGAATTTTAATACTTTTCGAAAATACCCCGTTTCAACTCAAAATTAAGTTTCTTTGGAAAAATTCCCTGTTTCAATTCAGAGTTTTAATTCATTTCAAAAATTTGCAATTCTAGCTAAAAACTGATTCAAATTTGAATATTTCCTATTCCGACTGAGAATTTATTTAAATTCGACGATTTCGTTTCAACTCAGAATTAGAATTCTTTTGAAAAATTCCCTACTACAGTACAGAATTTTAATTCTTTTCGAAAATTACCCATTTCAACTCAGAATTATAATTCTTTTGAAAAATGCCCTGATCCAATACAGAATTTTAATTCTTTCGGAAAGTTTCCACGTCTAGCTCAGAATTAAAATTCTTTTGAAAAATTCCCTGTTTCAAATCAGAATGTTAGTTCTTTTCGAAAATTTCCGGTTTTAGCTCAGAATTAATATTCTTTTGAAAAATTCCCTGTTCTAGTCCAGAATTTAAATTCTTTTCGCGAATTATCCGTTTGAACTCAAAATTATAATTATTTAAAAAAATTCCTTCTTCCAATCCAAAATTTTAAGTCTTTTTGAAAATGTCCAATTATAGCTCAAAATTGGTTGAAATATAAATCTCCCTGTTCCAACTCAGAATTTCTTCAAATTTGAAAATTCCGTTTAAACTCAGAATTAGAATTCTTTTTAAAAATTCCCCGTTCTAGTCCAGAATTTTAATTCTTTTCGCGAATTACCCGTTCCCAATCAAAATTAGAATTATTTTTAAGAAATTCCCGCCAAGGACTGGGGCGGACATTGCAAATAACAAAGTCAAAAAGACTAAAAAATGTATCGATTTTTTTTGGCGTTAATATTTGGTACTTGAATAAAAAATATAGTTCACTTCATTAATTTTTCTTGTAATAAAATTATTATTATAAGAAATTATAAATTTCAAAAATGGCTCTTAACGGGAAATTGGTCGGGGCCAGGTCGGGTGACGATCGGGTGGCCAGATCGGGCGACAGATCTGTCTCTGATCGGGCCGTGTGTTTCATCAGCGATCGGGCCCAGGTCCGTTTTCCAGATCTGGGCCAGATTTGGCCTGGTCCGGGCCCGGTCTGGGCCATAGCGAAATTTCTACACGGGAATTTACAACTTTAACAATATTGTCATCGTATGGTCGTATGTCACGTTTTTTTTAAACTGCCCAATTTATTATTTATTTTGAAGAAAAGATCAGTTTTTTTAATAAACCCTTTTATTAGGTTGTGTAACTTGAATATAAAGAATTTTCGAGCCAATAAAGAGGATAAAATATGGTGTTTAGGTTATTTTAGTTTGATAAAATACATATATATTTCCAAATGTAATACTTACGATAATTAGGAAGAAAAGGTAGACAATCGGGAGCTGAAGACGGACGTGGTACGACTACTTTGGATAAATACAGGGGCCATTTGGCCACAGTCTGGGGCAATCGTCGGACAAAGTCAAAGTGCATGTGGCCAGCAATATAGCACAGATCAAACAAATTGCCAAGAGAACCCTCATGTTGAATGTTTATCTAAAAGTTAAAAAACATGTTTTATACGATTAAGTACTATTAAATCTTTTTTTTTTCGTGAGGAGATTTTACTTTTCATATTGGTTAATTGATCATTCTTGTGACTGACTTCATTGTATGAATCATTCAAAATTTTATAAAATATCTAGCTCAGAATCATGATGAATAAATTTATATTTAAAGATGTTACTTACCATTAAATAAAATTAAATACTGGAGGGAGGTCTCATTTATATAGTAAATTCATTTCAACTTAACATATTCAAGAGTACGCACCTTTCTGATTTTTCAATTTTCTTTTGAAAGCTTTCTCGTTTCTCTGGAACATAAATGAAAGGAAATATATTGCAACGTATGTAGTTTTATTTTGAAACAAAATAAAATATTGCATTCAAATTTGGAAAAAATGACTCGCTGGAGTTAGTATTTTCAAATGGATAAATTATTTAAAAAATATATTTTCGTTAAATTAACATTGTTGAGTACTCATTTAAATAATTGAAAACATGTTCAAGAATAGAGAACGAACTTCTTAACTCACCTCTCTGGTTATGATTAGGTCGAATAATGTGATACTATGAACGACTTTCTAGATCAAGAGCAGCCTGGTATATACTCGAAAAAGTAGGTGAATACGAATGTAGAACAGGTGCTTGATGTTCCCCTTTCTTCTAAATACGATGATAACGCTGAATGTAAAATGTTTATTTTGGAATTCTTTTATGGAACTTTAGTCACGCACGTGAACTATATCTATTCTTAGTACTCAGACATTTGAGCAATTTATTTTCAAGACTTTTTATGATGAAAAAAAATCAGAGTTAAAGGCATTTTAAAAATTCAAAAAAAAACAAACGAAAATGGAAATTTTAAGCCAAACAACGCACGATATTTAAAAAGTCAAAAAAAGAAAAACGTTACTTTTTGAGAGCCCTACAAGATTATCATAATAACTTTTTGAATTTTCTTCCAAAATAGAAAATTCAAATTTTGATCGCACAAAAAATAATCCAAAATTATATTTTGCGGTCAAACTATGTGAAATGCGAAAAAAGATTAAGAGGCAATAATTGTGCGCCCCAAAAAGATCTACAAAGGACCCCGCACCAAATGTACAGAAAAAAGCCTTATGATAAAAAATTCGAAAAAAAAATTTTTCTTGTATTTTCGAACCTGCAAACTAAAAATTCAAAAGAAAAATGTCAGAAAAATGGACAGTTTTTAGACAAACACTTGTCCAAAGTTTCGGTTTTTACATGTATTTTAATGGAAAAATGCTTATTTTAGCAAAATGTTTTTTTCCTCAAAAACGCTATGATAGATTTGACTAAAACTTTTATATTTTGACGATCAGGCGTACCGAATCAAAAGATTCATACCCACGAACTAGAAAGATTAACGATTCTTTGGGTATACAGCATGTTTTTGGGGGTGTTTTTGTACCCTAAACATCCAAGTAACATATGTAAATCATCATTTCTTAGTAACTAAAATCAATAGAGATTTTTATTCAACTGCTACGGTATGAAACGACTTTGCAATAAGTGGAGTAAGCGTACATAGCAAGAATATGTTTTAACCTAATTTTAGGGGGTGTTTTAACATCCCTTAAACAATGCGTCTGAAGTTCGTAACGCATTAATCAATAACGAAAAATAATTTTATTTTTAAATGCATGAGAGCTGCTATTTTATGACAGAAAATAGTTGCGTACAACCCTAAAAACTTCTTAAAGCACTTTCAACCCCTCATCAGATATAAAACTCACCCAGCTACCCCTAAATATTTTTAAAATTCAACAAAACCAACCTAATTCAAAAATCCGCCCAGTTGTTGCTGATAATAATTTCAATTGATGCCAAAGGGGCACACATGAAGTCTCAACCCTTCAGCACATGTAGAACTCACCCCAGCCACCCCCGAATATTTTAAAAGTTCAATAAAATCACCATAATTTCAAAGTACACCAGGATTTTTCTGAAAATGTTTTCAGTTGATGCCAAAGGAGCAAAAATATGTTTCAAAACCTCAGCACATATAGAACTCACCCCAGTCCCCCCTAAATATTTTTAAAATTCAATACAATCACCCTAATTTCAATTGAAATTATCATCAGCAAAAACTGGGCGGATTTTTGAATAAGGTTGGTTTTGTTGAATTTTAAAAATATTTAGACTTTGATGAGTTCCACATGTACTGAGGTGTTGAGATTTTTTGTGTGAACCGTTCGCATCAATTGAATAAATTATTATCAAAATTTTGGCTCATTTTAGAATTGGGGGGTTTATACTGAATTTTAAAAATATTTATGGGTGATTGGGGTGAGTTCTACATGTGCTGAGGGGTTGTGACATTTTTTTGCCCCTTTGGCATCAACTGAAAAAATTGTCAGAAAAAACCTGGCGTACTTTGGGATTAGCGTGATTTTATTGATCTTTTAAAATATTTGGGGGTGGTTGGGGTGATTTCTACATGCGCTGAGGTGTTCAGACTTTACGTTTCCCCTTTGGCATCAACTGAAAACATTTTCAGAAAAATCCTGGTGTACTTTGAAATTAGGGTGATTGTATTGAATTTTAAAAATATTTAGGTGTAACTGGGGTGAGTTCTATATGTACTGAGGGATTGAGACACTTTTTTGTCAGTTTGGCATCAACTGAAAACATTATCAGAAAAACCTGGCGTATTTTTGAATTTGGGTGATATTATTGAACTTTAAAATATTAGGGGTGGCTGGGGTGAGTTATACATGTGCTGAAGGGTTGACACTTTATGTGTGCCCCTTTGACATGAATTGAAATTATTATCAGCAAAAACTGGGCGGATTTTTGAATTAGGTTTGTTTTGTTGAATGTAAAAAATATTTAGGGGTAGCTTGGGTGAGATTTATATCTGATGAGGGGTTGAAAGTGCTTTAAGAAGTTTTTAGGGTTGTACGCGACTATTATCCGTCATAAAATAGCAGCTTTCATGCATTTAGAAATAAAATTATTTTTCGTTATTGATTAATGCGTTAGGAACTTCAGACTCATTGTTTAAGGGATGGTAAAACATCCCCTAAAATGAGGTCAAAACATATTCTTGCTATGTACGCTTACTTCACTTATTGGAAAGTCGTTTCATAGCGTAGCAGTTGAATAAAAATCTCTATTGATTTTAGTTACTAAGAAATGAGGATTTAATAGTATACTACTACTTGGATGTTTAGGGTACAAAAACACCCCCAAAAACATGCTGTATACCCGAAGAATCGTTCATCTTTCTAGTTCGTGGGTATGAATCTTTTGATTCGGTCCGCCTGATCTTCAAAATATAAATGTTTTAGTCAAATCTATCATAGCGTTTTTGAAGAAAAAAAACATTTTGCTAAAATAAGCATTTTTCCATTAAAATACATGTAAAAATCGAAACTTTGGACAAGTGTTTGTCTAAAAACTGTCCATTTTTCTGACATTTTTATTTCGAATTTTTAGTTTGCAGGTTCGAAAATACAAGAAAAAATTTTTTTTAGAATTTTTTATCATAAGGCTTTTTTCTGTACATTTGGTGCGGGGTCCTTTGTCCTGAATTCATTTTGGATAGGACTTTTGAATGGGACAACCAACACAAGCTATGAAAAAAAAAATAAACAAAAGTTGTTTACTCAAAGAAGAGCTACAAATTTGTTATGATTTGTTCTTGATAGTATACGTATTTTCTTTTTTAATTGTAAAAAATAACACGAAAAATAAAAAAATTAAATGTTTGGAAAAACAACACAAAAAAAATTAATAGACAAAAGTTATTCACCCCAAAAAGATCTATAAATTTCTTATCATTCATTTTTTGATGGAACGCGCAGTTTTTCTTTTAATCGTGAAAAATGAAATTAAAAATTGAAATTTTTGGACAAACGATACAAGCTACGAAAAAATATGATTCGACACAAATTGTACACCCAAAAAGATCTACAAATTTGTTATTACTCACTGTTTAATAGGACGCGTAGTTTTTGTTTTATCCGTAAAAAAAACCGTTGAAAAAAAATTGTGAAAAAAGAACACAAGGTACGAAAAAAAAAATAATAGACGAAAGTTGTTTTCCTAAAAAAGAGATAAAAATTTATTATTGATCAATTTTTGATAGGACTCGTAATTTTTATTTTATTCATAAAAAACAACATTAGAAATGAAAAATACATTTTTTTGGACAAACGACACAAGTTACGAAAAAAGATGAATTGACCAAAATTATGCGCCCAAAAAAGATCTACAAAATTCTTATCAATCAACTTTTGATAGGATGCATAGTTTTTGTTTTAATCGTAAGTAATGACATCACAATTTTTTTTTGAAATTGTGAAAAAAGACACAAGGCAAGAAAAAAAACCTAATAGACAAAAGTTGTTCACGCAAAAGAGATCTTCAAATAATTTATTAATTATTTTTTGGTAGGATACATATTTTTTTGTTCAATACGTGAAAAATAACATTGAAAATAAACAAATTAATTTTTTGGGAAAATGGCACAAGGTGCAATAAAATATTAATCAAAAAAATTGTTTTTTTTATAGGCTGCACACTTTTTACATTATAAAAACAAGACTGATTACGTAACATTTTTAATTTATGTATTTTCTGCAACTTTGTATATTAAAATTTCTAAATAAATAATTTTACTTTATCATAAAATTGATTTCTAAATGCTTGTAAACATTCTTGATAAAAGAAAAATTTCAAATTGTAAGTGATTGTTTAATGATGGACACAATTCTGTTCTTAACATTTCACTACCACACTATAATTTGTAAACTTTTTTACATTCTCAAAGAGATAAGAACAATTATATGATGGGCAAAAACTTATTTTGAAAAATTCGAAAGAAAAACTGATCATTTACCCAATTCTAAAACAACTATTTATTTGTTAAAATTTTTTAACCACTCAAATTCTTGCTGAAATCACAGCCCCACGAAAAAAAGTGTCTTGATCTAGAAACGAGACCCATCATTTTCTATGGATTTTAACCCGTTGATCACGAATTCTTTTTTTTTCGAATTACTTGATTTTTTTGTATGAAAAATAGGCAACAAGAATAGTTTGACGTGTTTTGTGCTGAATTTTGTAGGAAAATTATTTCTTAAGTTCAATAACTACAGAGAAATTTTGCCTGGAAAAAGTCCAAGCAAATATTTGATTCAATTTTTTGTCAAATTCTCCCCTTTTAATTATTGTTAAACTGGGATATAAAGATTTCTTGTAAAACCACCTTTCATTAAAAAAAAAATGATGAAGACTCTTATTGTATATTTCAGCATTAATATAACCTACTTTTATCGAGAAAGTGATACTGGATCAAAAAAATATATCTCCCGATATTATTTGTTAATTTTAGAAACAAATTATTCAAAAAAATCCCCATTACGAAGATTTGAAGTCAGCAAAAAATAATTTTATCTCTTAATTGTCCTTCACTTATGTTGTCAGATAGATTTATAAGAATTTAGTGCAGAAAGTTTGTCATTTAGTATTATTTGTTAATTTCATCAACAAATTGTATGAAAAATTGTCAGCCAGCGTTGGCAGTGACATGATGTTATGCCTGTTAATGTCTACCGTAATAATTTGTTTATATAATTTGTTTCTAAATGTGATAAATAATATCGAATAATATATTTTCAGCACTAAACTTTACTGGCAATATAATTTAGGGACAAGTAGGAGATAATTTTTTTTTTACTTAAAATGTCAGCACTGCAAATTTGTTCAGATGATTTGATTCTAATATTAACAAGTAATATCGGGAGACATATTTTTTTGATCTAGTATCACTCTATCGATGAAATTAAGTAATAATACTGCCGAAATATCCTTTATAAATAAGAAATCTATTATATTCAGTGTTTGTTGATATAACTTGTTTATAACAATTATCATTACAAACCAACAATTTGTTTTCACTTCACGCACCACTAAGTATTAAACCCAAGTCACGCTAATGGAAACAAATTTTCCAAGAAGATAAAACAAAATTTGCCGCTTCGACGATATCTCTAGAACAAGAAGAGTCTCCATCAATTTTTTTAAAATGAAAGGTAATTTCATATATATCCTAATTTACCAAAAATTGAACGGGGAGAATTTCGCAAAAAATTGAACCAATAATTTATTAGGACGTTCTTTCAAACAACATTTTACAAGTTTTATGTTTAGTTTTATAGGTTCAAAATCTATAATTTCATCTCTAATACCTACACATTTCAAAAAAATTCAGGAAACGGTTCCGGAAATGTCAACAATTCAAACAAATCCAACCCAAAAATTAAATATGGCATAACTCCCAAAATTAAAAAAAATTGTCAACCTTCGGGGCCAAAATATATCTTATATAGCACTATATTTTCACTAGATCACAACGAAAAAATGAAAACATTTACATATAATTTTGAAAATGGAATTCAGATATTCATTTCAAAACACAACAAACTTTTTAAAAACTTATATATGCTTATAACTTATATATATATTATAACTTATATATATTATTATAACTTATATATATATATATATATATATATACATATATAACTTATATATATGCCAACGGCCATGCCACGCTGAAAAAACCAGTTCTCGTCAGATCACTGAAGTTAAGCAGCGTTGGGCGCGGTTAGTACTTGGATGGGTGACCATTCGAGAATACTGTGTGCTGTTGGCATATTATGGGCGTGGTGAGCCCAAACTTGTAGTTATTTATAACTAAAAGAAAACTATTCACCTAGAAACACTACCCGAATCGGGTAGTGTCACGCCTACCCTGAAAGGGAAATGGCTTAATGGTATACATATAATTACGAATTATAGCCAATATTTAATTACATAACCTTAAAATAAATGATCCATTTATGTTACTTAATAAAGAAAAATTAAAATTCAATCTGTATTTTATTTAATATTGTGAAAAAAATTAATGAGTCAATAATCAATTAATCAGTTCACAACATAAAGAGCATTGAACAATTATTTTTATTGAAACATTCAAATAATGTTTACTTTATTAATAATCCTTTATACTGATTTTCGAAAAAATTAAAACATATTATTCAGATATGATTTTGAAAATTAAATTCAGATACTCATTTAAGCATTAATCTATCATTTTCATCTAAACATTCAAATAATTTTTGTTTTAAATTTTTTCTAAATTGTTACTTTCATTTCTAAAAATTTGATTTATTCGTAACCTTTTTTTACCAATTTCAGAAAACATATTTACATATATTTTTGAAAATTAAATTGAGATATTTGTTTCACAACATCAGACACATTTAAAAAATTATGTAACTGGAATAGGTGTATTTTAAATATAAATAAACTTTTATTATCTAAATTATATTTGATATTAATTATATAACGTTCAAGTAAACAATCAATTTATGTTACTTAATATTTTTCCTAAAATAAATTTCAATCTTTATTTAATTTAATATCGCAAAGTAATTAATGAGCTTATAATACTATAATGTTCATTAAAACATTCAAATTATTTTTACTCAATATATTTTTTCAAATTTGAACTTTCATCAATGAAAATTTGATTTATCAATAACCTTTTAAAGACATTTAAACAAAATCAAAATATCTGCACATATAATTCTAAAAATTCAATTCAGATACTTGTTTAACAACATCACAGACATTTAAAAAGATTATATAATTGTGATAGAGGTATTTTAAAGAAAAGTAAGCTTCTATTATAAAAAGAATAGCCCATATTCAATTACATAACCTTTAAAGTAAATAATCAATTTATGTTACTTAACTGAAAAACAATTGAAATTCAATCTTTATTTAATTAAAAATTTTGAGCAAACTTAATCGACTAATAATTGATTCATTAGTAACCTTTCATATTAATTTCAATAAAAATTGAAACATATTTACATATCATTTCGAAAATTAAATTCCGATAATTATTGCACAACATCACAAACATGGACAAAAATTACATAATTGGAATAAAGGTATTTTAAATATAAATAAACTCTTATTATACAAATTATAGCCGATATTCAATTAAATAACCTTGAAGTTAATAATCAATTTGTGTACCTAATTGAAACAAATCAAAATATAATATAGGGCCAACGGCCATACCACGCTGAAAAAACCAGTTCTCGTCCGATCACTGAAGTTAAGCAGCGTTGGGCGCGGTTGGTACTTGGATGGGTGTCCATTCGAGAATACTGCGTGCTGTTGGCCAATAATCAATCAGTTCACAAAATAAGAAGCATTAAACTATAACTTTCATTAGCTAGAAATAAGATTCTCACTTTTTTATTAAATTGAAAATTCAATTTCCTTATTACCGTCCAAAGTCGAAAAAAACATGCTTCTCGAGCGAAAAAAAGTCTCCCTCTATTTTTACGGAACTTAATAACATTTTTCAATGAAACTTTTCAGGATTCTATCCAGCACTGATTGGACGAAATTGAGAGGCATTTTAAAATATTCTTCAACTGTATATATGTGAATTTTGAATAATCTGAAAACAAATGACGAGCTAAATAAACTAGTGCCAAGTCTATTTCGTAAGGACCTACTTATTTTCAAAATTCATCATTTCGAGAATATTGACCCTTGAAAAAAATTGCAGATATCCTTTCTTCAGATTACGTAACAAAATACCCTGTATTTGAGTTTCAATTCACTGTACTTTGAAATAGTTCCTTATATCGGTGTAAGTTATTTGAGCATTATTTTTTCCAGTAATTGAATTTTATATTTTCTTCATTTCAGTCCATGTTTCGGCAATGCAGCAGTCATCCAGTTCTAGTAGTGCTTCGCTGGAAGAAAGAAGAGAGGTGGTTGAAGATAAATATGCAGCAGACCATGATTTCGCAGTATCCATGTCGGTAGATCAATCTTTTACTTCTTGTATAAATTCAGATTCAGATCCAGAAGCTACTTCATGTGAACCGAAGCGAAAAATTATGGCACTGAAGCTTGCCTCAGCTTTGGCAGTGCTAAAGTAAGTAACAAATAAACCAAACGTATTTTAGTAGCTGCCAGCGAATCTCTTGGCATTGATCCTGATAGTGTTGTTTTCAGTCGAGCTTTAATTCTTCTTTACTTCCATCTCCAACAAGGCAAGGAAATGTAGATCGGTTGTCCGTAATTGTTACTGATGAAGACAAAGAAATTCTTCTGGGAGTTCCCGACCTGGAGAGTGGATCAGGAAAGGAAGAAGCTGAAGCTGTTTTTGAATACCTTCAGAAACGGAGTTTTACTAACCTTATACAAGGAATTTGCTGCGGTACGGAAGTTTCTAACACTGATGTAAGAAACGGTGCCTGTACTTTCCTGGAGGATAAAATAGAAAGGCAACTTATATATTTCATTTGCGAAAATCATATTCCAGAGATACACCTAAAGAGTGCATTTGAAGTCATGTTCGGAAATACAATAGGTCTATCCGTTCCGTTCTTTGAAAAATTTCAGGTTTAGACTGCCGGAACTCTGAACCTGGAATCAACGACCAATGTATGAAAAATGCCATAAAAAATAAGGAACAAGATATCCTGGTTTTTCTAATGGAGAGACTCACTGACGATCACTATCGGGAGGCTACAGCTCCCTGTAGCTCCTTGAGCTGGCGCTAATATTTTTGGGCGGCATCTTAAAGCGGGGAATTTCTTGTTGTTGTCCAGGTGCTATGCATCAGACAGGGTGAATGTTAAAAGCCATTTACTGCCTAAAAATGTACATCTTGAGAAAGGAATACCTCATTCCTCCTGCAGAAGGCAGATTTTCATTTTCCTGGTATTGATGTACATTAAATACTGTGTTGAAGCTTGAGGAACAGACAAAGCACTGGTCCAGGATCTGCAATTATTAAAGGACCTGCACCTTTATGCCGAAGACGATAGAAAAGTTTCTGAGACCCTCTTAAATAAAATAAGAAACCACTTGTGGTACTTGACTCCACAAACAGCGTTAGCCTTTTTTGACGAGATACTAGTGCTAGGAAAGAAAAATTAGATGCGAAAAGCTTTGGAAAAGGAAAACCAGCATCCTGAGAACTCAAAGTGTCTGCCAGCCTCATTCATTCATGAGATTCCCGCGAAGGATATCGACGATTTTAACACAAAATATAAAAAGATTTTTTTCACTCTTTTTCGAATTAAGACATCCTTTTTCAGCAGAGACGTGAATTTTTGGGAAGCTGATGTAGAAGATCAGCAAGGTGCGGTTGCAGTCAGGATATTGCGAGTCGTCAACGATGTAGCAGAACGAGGTGTAAAATGGATACCTGACTTTAATTCTCTTCTTACTAAAAACGGAAGTCAGAAACAATATTTTCTACAAATGAAGGGCGGAAACCCTGATACTGTTAAGTGCCATTTTCCGAATCTTTCAGGGCGATGGAAAAACGTTATAATTCACATGTATGTGCATGGAAATTGCTAAGAGTAGCATTCAATTTTCATGTTCCTTTTTACCAAATTGATTATATCATGGAGTTTCATCCACGAACTCTAATGTCCCACAAAGTTATTTTTGCCTAATTAAGAATTTTTTGAAAATGGCAAACAAAAATTTGTTCTTTGTTGAATCCTCTGCACACATTTTTGAAAAAAATGGAAATGTCGAACCTGAAATTTCTAAAACTTGAATCAAAGAAACATGCTTTTATTTTGTTTAGAAAAAAATAATTTTTTAGTCTTATCAAGTCGTCAAAAACGCTCAAAAAAACGTAAAATTGACCGTTTTTGAACGCTTGAAACATTACTAAAAATTATGTTTCAAAAAAAAAAAAATTAGAGCATGATTCTTTGATTCAAGCTGAAGAAATTTCAGGTTCGAAATAGCTAACTTTTTTCAAAATGTGTGCACAGGACTCAATCTAAAAAAAAACATGTTGTTTTGGAAATTTTCAAACAATTCTGATTTGAGCAAAAAATTTTTTTCCAATTAATGATTTGTTATTATTATTCATTAGAAAAAGCTGTTCATAACAAAATTCGCCATAATTTCGAAGCAATAGGGAAATTTTTTGGAATTTATAAAAATTTAAATTTTCAAACCAAAAAAGAGAACAGAAGATATTAACCGATTTCAAATTTACTCTTTTTTTTACTTTTTTCAAATGTTAACTCACAAATTTTTTTCGCTTATTTCTCCGCGTTCATTTCTATTTTATTAAAATCCGCGAGAGTTTTTCCTGCAATAGAATCATTGAAAGGGTGAATATTAATTCCCGGACTAACTCAAGGCAAGCGCTCTTAAATGGTGCCAGTGCAGGAATATTCTTGCACCCAAAATAGTGCGGGAATGTTACATTCCCGCGCGCTAATCTCACAGTAGAGGAATCTGGAACGTCGCGCACTCTTTACGGACACGGAATGTGGCCATTTTCATGCATGTGTTGAAAAAAAAAACTTTTGCGGCTTTGCGGTCAAAAAATTCTTCATTATTCAAGTCCAGTTTAGTCGACGTTTCGGACTGGTACCAGTCCCTGTTCAAGACTCTAAGGAGCTATACAGAGGTTAGAAACGTGAATGCTTTCCTTAAGAGTGGAAGAACAATTAACATACCATGTTGGATCAAGGTCGAAAATAATTCCACATGGAATAATTTAGAAGTTGGCTTAAATAATTCAATGTTTCGGAAAGTTACATATTGAAAATTGACATCTATGCCTGGAATAGTAGATGAGTCCATGCAGGTTAATGAAATTAGTATAATGATATTTAGTTATGAAAGAGCTTAAAATTATGGAAATTATTGAGAGATTATTACCTTGAGTTTATATTTAAATTGAAATTGTGGTTCTTTTCTGTTAAATAATCGATTAAATAACCTTAACTGCTTTATAAACTTGAAATTTGTTTGGAGGTTATGTACTGCGATGAAAATATTTTTGAGGAAGTAGGTTATTGCAGTCACGTGCAAAACATAGTTATGGCATGTTTTTCTAAGGCTGTTTTAGTACAAAAATAGTTTATATCTCTTTTATGCTCTTTTATTCTAACGATGAGTTTTCTTTGAGTTTGACCTATGTAGACCCATCCACATTGATTACAAGTTAATTGATAAACGACGTGCGTTTTATGGACTTTTTCTATGAGATCTTTTTTAGATTTATATAGTTTCTGAAGTTTGCTACCAGTTTTGGAACTATTGATTGCTTTGAGTCTTTAAAAATGTGTTTGATTTTTTTGAAGCAAATGTCAGCGTATGAAACGACAATCACTTTTTGCTATTATTGTGTTATTATTAACATCAAGGATATTATACAGTTTAAGTCTTGTTTCACAGGCTATGAGTTTTTCTGGATATCTATTTTGCATTAAGGTTTTTTTAACTATAGCTAAATTTTCTTCATGGAATCTTTGATCAGCCAGTTTCATGGCTCTATCTTCTTATCTCATTTATTTGAGAATGGTTATCACTTTATTTCGTATATTTAGTGGCATAAGTTAAGCTTTAAACCTTAACTGTACACTTGTAACTGTTGTCCGTTTTGTTAACTACTACTAAATGTATTTACTATTATATTTTTATTTTCCATAATCCTCATGTTTCACTTGATTACTTACATGTTCAACCCTTTTGAGCATTTACATTCGAAATTTATGAAAACATTAGAAAAACCGTCCTCAATATGTATACTCTACCTCTGCAGCCGGATTTTTATTAAAAGCGCACGCATTTGCTTTGACTTTTGGCCAAGGGAGAGGGAAACTCCAAAAAACCTTTCCCGAGCGTAGCCGACTCCTGATAGGTTGAAGTAAAAGAATAAGACAAAGAAGATTGTTTTCAAGTGTGTGGATGTGGAAATTGATTGTGTCGATGCTGACCATTCACTTAGTTCCGTACTTATGGATGAATGTGTTCCATGATCCACACATAATGTGCTCTGTCACGATTCACGCGTGTGAAAACATCAGGAAAATCAGGATGTAAAAAGTTTCCAGGCTGAGCCAGAATACCAACCAGACGATAACCAACAGCTAAAGTAGTACCGTAATCTCCAGCTTCGAAGGTTAAGCATCTTTGTCCACGAAATTGGACAGCACACATTTTGTCATCTCTAACCGAATAAAAATGTTGTCTGTAGATATTTCTGCACCTCAGCAGGTCGACTCTTCGTACTCTCGTCATTCTTTGAATTTGATTAGTAGAGTCCCAATTAATAGCAATAAAAAGCGGGATGTGTGGCGATAGAGATTCTTCATAAATTGGCATTTGTCTATTCATAGATGTTCTGCGAAACGAATGGTTCAATCACAAGCAATACAAGATTTCCTGGACGTCTTTCCTTATGCATATCTACAACATTATGAGACCGAATAGGACTGATATGTTGTGCACCAGATATTACTGTGTACCTCGCACCAATCTCCATTACACATACTTTATTAACTAAGATATGTTCAGGCGAGACTATAACGCCTGTACAAATTTTTTCACCATTTTTTAGAACTTTCGTAGTGAAGAGAGCATCTGCGTGATCAATCTCACGTTTCTTGCAATAGTGAAGATTTGATGAATTCTCTGAAAGCATGATAAATGAAGTATTCATGAGGGTTTTTCAAATAAAGGATGGGTCTGCAATCTGCATCCAACACCAGGGTACAGAAAGGGTGCTAGGTAATTTTGGGGATCCAAGAAAAAATGATATCGGTAAAACATTAGTTAGCTGATGCTTAGAAAAGGGATTATTTATTACAAATACTTGGTTTAGGCATAAAGTGATCCACATGTACACCTGATGTAAAGGAGATAGCCTCAGTATAATAGACTTTGTTTTTGCGGATGAAAGACTAAGAGAGCTGGTAAAATATACAAGGGTCGTGATAGGTTCTAAATGCAGTACTAATCATTACCTTTTAGACTCCAAAATTAACTAAGGTCAGGGATGGAGAAGGAAGAGGACTAGAAGACCGAAAAAAATGCGAATCAAGATTGAGAATCTACGAATAACGGAAGTGCGAATAGATTTTAAAAATAGGATAAGCGAACGTACAGATGAGGCAACTTACAAAGAAGCACATAAAAGAAAGTTGAACATCACCGGCCTTAGCGATGAGGAGAGAAGTAGACTTGAAAATAATTACAGACACAAAGGGAGGAAAGTAAAACTACTAGTCAAGGGAAGTGAAAATGAAATCAAAACAGGAGAAGAGAAGAAAGTACAAAACGACTTTGCAGAAAGCAGCACACTGTTTTATAAATGGGTATTCATCAATATGAAGGGAGATAAAAGTACAGAGTTAGGCAACATGAGAAATAGCAAGGGTGAAATTCTATATACGCTTAAAGAGACTCTTTTAAGGAATTATTTTGAGGTGACGCTATAGGGCACCACAACTGCGATATAGAGCACGAGACGTTAGAAAACCCAATTGAGAAAGACTGTATCTCTGAAGTTAGGGGTATAATTATGAACTTAAAAATTGGTAAGGCTGCTGGTGATAACTGGAAAAAAGTGATTATCGTACCGATCTGCCAAAAGAAGGGAGATAAAGGCAACTGCAATAATTACAGAGGTACCATCTAATTAAGTACGGTAACTAAAATATATATTAAAAAATACTTATACGAAGCGTAATAAAAATAACAGGAAAAAAGATATGGGAAGCTCAAAGTGGATTTATGCCAGGCAGATCATGTACGGATCAAACATTTAGCTTGAGACAAATCGCAGAATAAAGTTTGGGAGTAGGGTAACAAGTTTTCTGTGCATTTTTTGATCTAGAAAAAGCGTTCGACAATGTGGATAAAAGTCCTGAAAAATCATGGAGTCAATGGATGGCTTCTACCAGCAAGTCGTAAATTCTTTTAACAAAAAAAATTCCATTTTTCAGCAAAAATTTACAAGATAAAAAACGTGTACAGTTTTTTGATTCACGAACCGGAAACACAGATTTTAAAGTAAACGAAAAGAGATACGAAACAAAAATTCAGAAAAAAATTGTCATCATTTTGCGTTGGAAGCCCTCTTGAATTTTAAGCTGTCATCTTTTTTTATTTGCATAATTATAGTCTGGCAACGTGGAAATAAATAGCATATTGTAGTTATACAAATTTTTCTTGTGCATATTTTGCTTGATAAATTTAACTTATTCAGACAAATGATTTTAAAAAAAGATTAAAGTTACACGAAGAGATTGCATGCAATTACTTTTTGGTGTCTATAACTCATTTTGGTCAAAAAAAGTAAGCACACTCTACAACTATATTTTAATATATTGCTTTTTGGAATTTTGATAATATTTTTATAATGCGTTTTATATAGTAAAACTTTTTACTACTTTTCAAGTTTTTCACTAAATAATAATAATAGAAACCCTCTATCACCGAGTCTTGCGGAAACCTGTTAACATATGAATTTTCTTCTTACATCTGGTCACGATTTTAGATTTTTAGTCTTTAGATTTTCAGTTCTTTACTAATAATGAGAATACCCGAAAGAATTAAAAGATTCAAGTATATTTCTTGCGACATGCCGCACACGAAATTAGACACTTTAGATAAAGAAATTATTTTTCTTCTACTGTTGCATCGATGACAAGAATAGTGTGAAAACAATGAATATCGTTCGTCTCTTATATTCACACTTATTTGCAGTCGTATTTGCTTCTTATTGACCTAAAGTATTAGTGTGAGAAATGAAGGCTAAGATATCACTGTAAACGCAAGTCGACTTTAGCCCATATTAAGGAAACAATTAATACTCACGCATAATAATTATACAGGCTGTTAGGATCTTTACTGTAAAAACTAGGATTTGGTTTAGGACTTAATTTAGGATTAAAACAGTTCACGCAACAAAACAATTGCCCTTCAGTTTGAACCACCATTCTAATAGAATAAGGTCGACTTTTGGACTGAAATTGGCTCGAAATGAGAATCATCTCTCATCAAATAAATCAATTGAAGGAATTCAAGTAATTAATGAAATTCAAGGAATTCACAGAATTCATGGAATTTACGAAATCCACGGAATTCATGGAATTCACGAAATTCATAGTATTCACGGAATTCACGTAATTCATGGAATTCATGGAATTCATGGAATTCATGGAATTCACGAAATTCATGGAATTCATGGAATTCACGGAATTCATCGAATTTACGGAATTCATCGAATT
The DNA here is from genome assembly GCA_932195095.1 of Andricus curvator. Taxonomy (NCBI): domain Eukaryota; kingdom Metazoa; phylum Arthropoda; class Insecta; order Hymenoptera; family Cynipidae; genus Andricus; species Andricus curvator. The sequence continues at coordinate 222,688 of CAKNYM010054208.1, read as the reverse complement.
CATGGAATTCAAGTAATTCAAGTAATTAATGAAATTCCACGAATTCACAGAATTCATGGAATTCACGTTATTCAAGGAATTCACGTAATTCAAGGAATTCACGGAATTCATGGAATTCACGGAATTTACGGAATTCAACGGCCAACGGCCATGCCACGCTGAAAAAACCAGTTCTCGTCAGATCACTGAAGTTAAGCAGCGTTGGGCGCGGTTTGTACTTGGAGGGGTGACCATTCGAGAATACTGTGTACTGTTGGCATATTATGGGTGTGGTGAGCCCAAACTTGTAGTTATTTATAACTACAAGAAAACTATCCACCTAGAAACACTACCCGAATCGGGTAGTGTCACGCCTACCCTGAAAGGGAAATGGCTTAATGGTATACATACATACATACATAGTATTCACGGAATTCACGTAATTCAAGTAATTAATGAAATTCAAGGAATTCATAGAATTCATGGAATTCACGAAATCCACGGAATTCACGAAATTCATAATATTCACGGAATTCATAGAATTCACGTAATTCATGGAATTCACGAAATTCATAGTATTCACGGAATTCATAGAATTCACGTAATTCATGGAATTCAAGGAATTCACGGAATTCATGGAATTCACGGAATTTACGGAATTCATAGTATTCACGGAATTCACGTAATTCAAGTAATTAAAGTAATTAATGAAATTCAAGGAATTCATAGAATTCATGGAATTCACGAAATCCACGGAATTCATGGAATTCACGAAATTCATAGTATTCACGGAATTCATAGAATTCACGTAATTCACGGAATTCACGAAATTCGCGGAATTCGCAGAATTCACGGAATTCATATAATTCACGGAATTCACGCGATTCATGGAATTGACGGAATTCATGGAATTCACGGAATTCATGGAAGTCATAGAAATCACGGAATTCATGAAATTCATGGAATTAAAGTAATTCAAGTAATTAATGAAATTCAAGGAATTCAAAGAATTCATGGAATTCACGAAATCCACGGAATTCATGGAATTCACGAAATTCATAGTATACACAGAATTCGCAGAATTCACGTAATTCATGGAATTCACGGAATTAATGGAATTCACGAAATTCATAAAATTCACGGAATTCATAGAATTCACGTAATTCATGGAATTCACGAAATTTACGGAATTCATGGAATTCACGGAATTCATGGAATTCACGGAATTCACGAAATTCATGGAATTCACGGAATTCAAGGGATTCGTGGAATTCAAGGAATTCACGAAATTCAAGGAACTAAGGGAATTCGAGGAATTCACGGAATTCGTAATAATATTGAAGTTTGGAACAATTGAAACAATGCACCCTATGAATCAATTTAGTTCGCTGTTTCGGATCATGTATCAATCTGAAGTTAGCAAACGAAACAAGGCGGAAACTGGTACTAAAATATACTTTTCGTGACATCATATTAGAACGGGCAAAAAAGGATGACCGATAAAAATAAATGCCTTGTTTTCAGTGTGTTCATCACATAAACTTAGAAAATTATATGGTTATCGCCAAATTTCCTTTTAAAGTGCAAAAGATTAGAAAATTGTCACATTCATGTGCATCATAAAATTGAAAAAACTCTACTTTTACAACTTAAAATTTAATTTGAATGCTCACCTTCTTAATGAATAAACAATTTTACTATCATCAAATGAATATCATTAAAAAATATTTCAACCTTTTTGTCTTTCTTCATTTTTAAACTGTCGTTTTTTGCAAATAGTAACAAAAATTATTCTTGATAATCATTAGCCCAGATGTACCTTTATTTTACGAATTCATTTAAAATAAACAATTAAAGATAACTTTCTTCGTGTGATTTTTACATTCTCTCTTCCCCATGTTCGCTATATTTCCTTCATTCAAAATCACAAATCTAAATACCTGCCACTTTAATATTGCGTAATACATGAACAACCTCAAAAATTGTACACGACATCTCAAAGTAATCGAATCATGAAATCTATCAGAAAATGATATAAAATCAATGAAAAAATTCATTTTAATCCATAAAATACATTTTCTGATTCACAAATTGAAATCTTGGAGAACAAATTTTCGATTAAACTCCGCGTAGCAAAATAAATTTTTTTTTTAGTTGGTTTACCTTATTTTAATTTGGCCTTTTTATAGTATATATTTTAAATGATGAAGATATGACAATAATCAAGATACTATTCATTAGGAATTTTTAGGTATATAATATTATTATTAATAATGTAAAAAAAAAATCTGCCAAACTTGAGTTCTCGCGTGATGATTTGATTTGATTCTCAAATCTTCAAAAACTGTAATTTGGTATTGAAACAGACATATTTTCATTGTGTTGTTCTAAGAAAATTTGTAGACATAATTTAGGCAAAACATTTTGTTGAATAAAATTGTAGCTTGTGTCGTTTTTCCGAAAAGTCAATTTTTTTATTTTAAATGTATTTTTACACAAAAGTTTATAACAAATTTCAAAATCTTTTTTGGTTTTTCATTTTTGTCGTTTCTTGTGTGGTTTTTTCAAAAAATTGATTTTTTACTTCAATGCTATTTTATACGAATAAAACAAGAACTACGCGTCCTATCGAAAAATTATTCATGAACAATTTGTAGCTCTTTTTTGGGTGAGCAATAAGATGGTTGAAAAATTCATTGGATTTTTTTTCTCGAATTTTCATGCATATCGCCCGGTAATGTGTTCGAATCCAGACAAAAATCAATCCATTTTTTTGGTTCTGAAAAAAATTATATTTAGAGTTGGCGCAAGCACCATAAAGTCTAACACGTATTTCCCATAAGAAAAAAAGTTTTTGAAATTTTATTTAGAATCGTCAATATTATAGGGTACCAAAAAAACTCTATAAGTCAGAAAATAGGTTATGCAACTTGTTTATAATATATAAAATAATACTTTATACTGATAATTATATATTTACATAAATTATTTATATAATTTGTTATTGTTTTTAGCCATTTTCTTTTAGAATAGCATTAGAAACGCGCGACTTTTCAAACAAAAAATGCACTTTTTGTTCAATTTTCAATAAGAGGGATGTTATAGTTAATTAATGTTAAAAAGAATATTTGTTTAAACAATTTATTTTCATGGTTGATAATATTCTCTTAGAATAATGCTAGAAAATTGCATTTTTTTCAAACTTTTCCACCTTCGGTCCAATTTACAGTTAGAGTGAGGTGAGTAATCAATTAGAGTTGAAAAAATTAATTGCTTGAACAATTTAGAATTATTGTTGATAATATTCAATTTGAATAATACCAGAAAATTGCGGTTTTCTTCGACATTTTTTAACTATTTGTCCAGTTTTTAATTGGAAGGAGTTAACAGTTAATTCAATGTAGCAAAAATAATTATTTAAACAAATTATTATCATTTATAACTATTTTATTCTTTATTAATGCTAGATAGTTGCGACTGCTTCTGAAATTTTTATCTTTTTACCCACTTTTTACTTTATTAAGTAATTCATAATGCAAGTTAATAAACACAGTCGTTTAAACAATTTATTATTGTTGATAACTATTTTCTCTTCGATATGTGCTGAGAAGTTGCGGTTTTCCCTAAACTCTTAAACTTCTTGTCCACTTTTCACTTCATGAGTATTATTCAAATTGAATATTATTAACACTAATAATAAATTGTTCGAACAATTATGTTTCTCAACGTTGATTAACTATTACATCACTCTAATTATCAATTGGACAAAAAGTGGAACATTTGTGAACAAACGGCGACTTTCTAACTCTATTCTAAGAGAAAATTGCTAAAAACAACAATAAATTGTTTAAACAATTTATGTGAGCATCTAATAATCAGTATACAGTAGTATTTTATATACTAAAACAATTTGCATTAAAAAACCGCAAAAAAATCATAAATAGCGCCAGACAGTCGCAAAACCCATTTATTCACTTATGGGGTTTTTTGGGGCCCTATAAAACATACTTATTGGGGTCATATTAAAAAAGTAATATTTGATTCATATTCTATGGCTAATTGTGAAAAGAAATGTTGACTTTCAACTCGATTCAGCTAATATCGACGATTCTGAATAAAATTTTAAAAGACGTCTTCTTTTCTTATGGGAAATACGTGTTAAATTTCATGGAAATTTCACTGAATTAACTGTTAACTCCTTCCAATTAAAAAGTGGACAAATAGTTAAAAATTTTCGAAAGAAACCGTAACTTTCTGGCATTATTCAAATTGAATATTATAAAAAATAATTCTAAATTGTTCAAGTAATTAATTTTTTCAACTCTAATTAATTACGCACCTCACTCTAACTGTAAATTGGAGCGATGGTGGAAAAGTTAAAAAAAAATGCAATTTTCTAGCATTATTCTAAGAGAATATTATCAACCATAAAAATAAATTGTTTAAACAAATATTCTTCTTAACATTAATTAACTATAACATCCCTCTGATTGAAAATTGAACAAAAAGAGTTATAGAGTTTTTTTGGTACCCTATAATATTAACGATTCTAAATAAAATTTACAAAAACGTCTTTTTTTCTTATGGGAAATACGTGTTAAATTTCATGGGGCCTGCGCCACCTCTAAATATAATTTTTTTCAAACAAAAAAAAATGGATTAATTTTCGTGTGTGAGCAACTTTTAAACATCAATTTTTTCATAGCTTGTGTCGTTTGACCAAAAATTAAACTTCTCAAATTTTGTTTTATTTTTTACGATTAAAACAAAAAATATGCGTTCCGTTTTAAAATGATTGATAACAAATTTATAGAACTTTTCTTGGTTGTATAACTTTTCTCTCTTGATTTTTTTTTCGTACCTTGTGTTGTTTTTGCAAAAATTTAATTTATTTATTTCTAATGTAATTTTTCACGATTAAAACAAAAACTACGCATCCTACCAAGAAATGATTAATGAAAAATGTGTCGATCTTTTTTGGGTGAACAAATTTCTGCTATTTATTTTTTTCGTATCTAGAATGGTTTGACCAAAAATATAATTTTTGATTTTTCATTATTTTTTGTGCGATCAAAACTTGAATTATCGATTTTTCAAAAAAATTCAGAAAGTTTTTATGATAATCTTATAGGGCTTCCAAAAAGCAATGGTTTTCTTCTCTTGCTCTTTTTCATATCATGCGTTGTTGGGCTTAACATTTTCAATTTCGTTTGTTTTTTTGAATTTTAAAATTGCTTCAACTCTGATAATTTTTTTTTATCACAAAAAATCGTGAGGATAAATTGTTTAAGTTTTTGAGTACTATGTAAAGCGGTACATATAATTTTCAAATCTTGAAGAAAATGGTCCCAAAAATTTTCAAAATGCTCTAACTTTCTCAATTTTTTACCCAAAATAGCTGCATAGTCCTTTCTTTTTACACCGTTAAAAATTATTCCAAAGCACAATCCAATCCGATAACGACGACAACAACGACCTTCTCATTGAGATGAGAATGTAAAAATAGAAAATTCTTATTTTGAGCCAAACGACGTGAGATACGAAAAAAGTTCCAAAGATGAATTGCAGCTTCCAAAAAGTCATACAACATTTTTCAAACCATTCTTTGATAGTACTTGTCATTTTGGTTTTATTTATCGAAAATACTATGAAAAAATCCGAAATTCAAATTTTGAACCAAACGACGCAAAATACAGAAAAAAAGCTTGAGTCGCAATTATATGTTCAAAAAGGTTCTAAAAAATTTCTAAAAAATTTTTATAGTGAAATTTGTTTCATTATCATAATTTGAAGATGATGCACCAATATAAAAGATTCTCTGATTTGAGAAGAATCGATTCCTCTATAATATTATTATATTTTATTCAAATTGTAGGGAATTTCTTGTCATTTATGGGCAAGAAAACTCGAAACTCAAAGTTTTAGCAATTTAAATCAAGTTTTTAGGTTTTGGGTCTAAGCAAACACAGACAACAAAGTATTTTTTTCTGAAGTTTGTCAACTCTGACGTTTCTCATTATGGCTGAGTCAGGTGTTATTATGGTGAGTGACAAATCATTTAATATCCCAGTAAATATTTTTTTCTAAGTGGGACACTTTCACAACATGTTTATAGTAGTATGAAGTTTCAGTACATTAATAAGGTTTTCACAAACTCATGCTAATTGAAAAATGCAGAAGATGCGACCTCAAACCTCAAACTGCGTACAATACTGATATTGTATTTTGAACCATAATTTTTCTTATTTTTTTTTTAACACAATCACACAAATATTTTTCTAGAAAGTTTTTTTTATTATTAGTGCTCGTATTTTGAAAAACATTTTGTAAAAATGTTGTAACTTGTGACGAAAATTCGTAATAAATAAAAGTATTCATGGATGAAAATTTTCAGTTTTTAGATCAAATGAATATAAATAATAGTTTTTTAGAAAAATGTTTGAAATGAAAAGTAAATATGTTTGAAGTCAAAAAAAAAACTTTTAATAAATTTGAATCTGTTTTATTATAGATGCACGTATTTAAGCCCAGCTAAGCAGGGGCGATTCTTGACGATAGCAAAGAAATCAAAATTTAATCACATAGGTGGGCCACGGAGAATCAGCAGTTTCTCGCTGACCCATTGCGCCTTTTCAGCGATATTATTGACTTCTTGAAACAAAAGTTACGAGTTTTAACACCTATTGAAGGAAGGCACTGAGAATATCATCAGCTTCAAGTAGCTTTGCGACAACCTCATAGCATCTGAGGAGAAATATTCATCAATTACTGCCGAAGAAGTGAAGAAAGCACTTAGAGCCATGAGGAACTTCTCCACTGCAGGACCAGATGGTATCAAAAACTTCTGGTGGAAGAAGTTCACTCCTACACATCAACACCTAACCCGAATCTTTATCTCATAGTTGAAGTCGAAAAAGCCGATTTCGCAATGACACGTATTACAACGCACTATACTCCTACCGAAGAAAGTCGACTTGTCCAACCAAAGAAACTACAGGCCTATAACTTCAGTAAACATGCTGTATAAGATATTTACAGCTGTCCTGAATGGAAGGATTGTTCGGAGAGTCGAAATTGTGTGGAGCAAGATTTACGAACACCGTAACTCGAAAAAGGTGTATCAGACTGTCGGAAGTACCTGCGCTCTTAAAATGAACCAGTGAAATCTCACTGATTTCCAGTGAAATCTCACTGGTTGAAATAGCCAGAAGTGTGTCACTGACAATCAGTGAGAATTCACTGGTTCATTCAGTGAAGTTCCGGCACTGGTTTATTCAGTGAGGTTCACTGGTTTCTCAGTATCAATAGTCATCTGTTCGTACGCCTTGTCGCCTGTCAGCTGTTCAGGTATGGCACTTATCATTCATCGCACTTTTGTGGTAACAGTTGTAAAATTATCTTTTGAAAATGAACTTTATTTTCACAACAATAAATGAAGGCCGGGCTGCAATATAATGGGATATAATATGTTGTGCCTGATTGTGGAAAGACTCGTCGTTATGTTAACGTGTCGTTCGAAGTCAAACCCAAGTGGTCAGGGACCTCCCACTATGATTATATCCCCTGCTCATTGCAGCCAGGCGTCAAATATGTATAAAACAAACACTAGTACACAATAAGATTAGTTTTCACTCGAGAAATGCCAAGACCTGACCGGCGACGCGCGCGTACCAGACGACTGGAGGTTTATGTTTTGCCCGCGTGGAGCGCTATATCACTGGTTCAATCTATCATTTAGCGTCACTGGTAGAATCAGTAGCGCTATATAAGTTGAATCACTTGTTCGTCCAGTCAAAGTGGAAAATTACTGGTTCACCAGTGATAATTCAAAATACTGATTCAACCAGTGACAATTTCACTGGATCAGTTTAAGAGAGTGCTAATTGACAGATGCATCTGCAAAGACGTTGCATTCTACAAGCGCTACATGTCGACGACCTGAATTGACTATCGGAAAGCTTTCGATTCAACATCCCATAGATTTAGATCTAAATCTAAATCTAAAATGATCTAAATCATAGATTTAGATAGATCTATGGGAAAGCTTGATGGTCATATTTTTTAATGAATTTATTTTTGTGTGCATTCAAACAAATTTTCAGGCGATATGCATAAAAATTGAAAAAGAAAATTTCCAATGCGTTTTTGTACCACCCTAATCCGCATTCACCTAAATTCTCGAGAATATATAAGGGTCCTCTTGATCTAAAAGACATTTAAAGTATGACATTAGTCGATCAAATCATAAGCAGAGAGTATCACTAGAGTTGAGTCAGAAGGTTCGTTCTCTATTCTTGATCATGTTTTTAATTTAAATAGGTACTCAACAATATTAATTTAATGAAAAGATATTATACCTCATTGTCAACGGTTTTAAAATTGAGATATTTCACTTTTTTTAAGTTTTTCACAACGTATTCAAGTTTTTTTTTAACTGAAAATTGAAAATACTCTGTTTTTTAAAAGAAAAATTCATTTCAAGATAATGACTCTAGCGAGTCATTTTTTAGATTTCTATGCGCTATTTTATTTTGTTTCAAAATAAGTTCATGAACTTGTTTTCAAAATATTTCCTATCTTTTTTGAACTCGTGCTTTTGATAATTTTTATTGTCGCTGCTTTGGAGTTCCGTCCATTCTGCAGATAAAATTTTGTATACAATAAAACTATATGCGTTGCGACGCATTTAACTCTATTCCAGTTCCAGGAAAACACGAAAAAGCTTTCAAAAGAAAATAAAAAAAAATAAAAAAGGTGCGTGCACATGAAGACTTTAAATTGAAAATAAAGAAATTAAAGTCTCTTCACGAAAAAAAATAATTATTTTTTAGTATTTTATCGTGTGAAACATGTTTTTTAACTTTAACATAAACATTTAACATGAGGATTCTCTCGTCAATTCATTTGATACTTGCTATATTGCTGGCCACATACCATATACATATATATAATGGGTCCATATCATCTCACATGCGGCAAGTCACACCTGCGGCAAGTCACACCTGCGGCATGTCACACCTGCGGCATGTCACATCTGAGGCATGCCACATCTGCGGCATGTCACATCTGCGGCATGTCTCATCTGCGGCATGTCACAACTGCGGCATCTCTACCTAGCGGCTTCTCTCCCGCGCGGCATTCCGCACAGTGACATTGACATTTTTGCGGCATGTTTCGCCAGTGGCAAGCCTCCCTGTGGCATCTCTCACCTCAAAACAATTTTCTAAGTCCAAATGAAAATGGCGAAACTGCAGCAAGCCTCACAGGACTAATTGTCAAATCTGCGGCATCTCTCACCCGCGGCAAGTCTTCCCAGCGGCATTTCTCATCCGGGAAAAATTTCCAAGTCCACATTAAAGTGGCAAAACTGCGGCAAGTCTCACAGTACCAATTGTCACATCTGCGGCAAGTGTCCCAGGATGGATTGTCACATCTGCAGCATGTCTCACCAGCGGCAAGTCTCCCCAGCGGCATCTCTCCCCCAAGAAAATTTTCTAAGTCGTTCTAAAGATGGCAAAAGTGCGGCCAGTTTCCCCAGCGGCATCTTTCCCCCATGAAAATTTTCTAAGTCGTTCTAAAGATGGGAAAAATGTGGCAAGTCTCCCCAGGGGCATCTGTCGCCTATGAAAATTTTCTAAGTCGTTATAAAGATGGCAAAAGTGCGGCAAGTCTCCCCAGAGGCATCACTTTCCCAAGAACATTTTCTAACTAGTTGTAAAAATGGCGAAACTGCGGCAAGTCTCTGCAGCGTCATCTATCGCCCAACAAAATTTTCTAAGTAGTTCTAAGGATGGCAAAACCGCGGAAAGTCTCCCCAGCGGCATCTCTCCCCCAAGAACATTTTCTAAGTAGTTCTCCAGCAGTTTTGCCATCTTTAGAACTACTTAGAAAATGTTCTTGGGGAAGAGACGCGGCTGGGGAGACTTGCCGCAGTTTTACCATCTTTAGAACTACTTAGAAGATGTTCTTGGGGGAGAGATGCCGCCCGGAAGACTTGCCGCATTTTTTCCATCTTTGGAACTAGTAACAAAATTTTCTCAGGCGAGAGATGCCGCTGGGTAGACTTGCCGCAGTTTTGCCATCTTTAGAACGACTTAGAAAATTTCATTAGGCGAGAGATGCCGCTAGGGGGACTTGCCGCTGATGAGAGATGCCGCAAATGTGACAATCCATCCTGGGACACGTGCCGCATATGTGACAATTAGTACTGTGAGACTTGCCGCAAAAGCGTCAATTTCACTGTGAGAAATGCCGCGCGGGAGAGAAGCCGCTGGGTAGAGATGCCGCAGTTGTCATACGCCGCAGATGAGACATGCCGAAGATGTGACATGCAGCAGATGTGGCATGCCGCAGGTGTGACATGCCGCAGGTGTGACTTGCTGCAGAGAGACTTTTCGCGTGTGAGATGATATGGACTCCATATAATCGAGGTATGCCCAAAAGTCCCCTGTCTTCTTACTTAGTAGTCGTACCACTTCCCTCTTCAGCTACCGATAGTACATTTGGAAATATATATATATATGTATTTTATTAAACTAAAATAACGTAAGGGGTCATCATGGCTCAGATGGTAGCGTGCTTGTCTCATGTTACAACACTGCAGCCTTGGTAGGCACGCTGGTGCGGGTTCGATTCCCAAAAAAGGAAGCAAGGCTGGATATGTTTTCGGAACGCTTCGCTTCTGTCCCTTGGAATACTACCTTACAGATACCCTACAGCTTATAATTAACCCTATAGTACAGTCCCCAATGACCCTGGCAGTTGAAGCGACTATAAACATTCAAATAATAAAAAGAATAAGATAACCTGAACACCATATCTTATTCTCTTCATTGGCTCAAAAACTCTTAATATTCAAGTTACACAACCTAGTAAATCGGTTTATGAAAAAAACTGATATTTTTTCAAACAAATAATCAATTTGAAAGTTAAAAAACGTGACAAGTAGAAAATGTTTTACAAAAGAACACGATATTGTAGCATTCTCAACTTTATTGAAACTTTACAAAGACAATGTTGTTAAAGTTGCAGATAATATGCGTCACCTCCAATACCAAGATGACTTATTAACAAGTTACTACTTCAAAATAGAAAAATAAGAACTATCCACACACATAATCTATGTAACCTCAGTTACCATTTTTATTGATCGGGGGATAGAAATTGCTGACTGTAATTTGTACTACACAGCTTTCGAATTTATCTGGCGACGGATACATTTTATTTTCGCGCGGATAAAATCTCAGGGATTTTCAGTGTAATTAAATTAGTAAAATACTCACTAATTTAAATTATTGAGCTATATTTATTTTGTTTGAGTATCTCCATATGGAAAAGTTATATATAGTGGTCAAAATGATATATAATAGATTTAATGCTTTCACGATGATTCATTATAATAAAAGGAGGTTTTTCGGCTTTCAATCGTTGAATCGTGACTTCACTCGCCAAACAATTCCGACCAGTTTCCGCGGAAGGGCGCTCTGGCCAATCACAGGCATCTTACAGTGTGTATATGAGAATAACATAACCTGAAACTGTAGTTTCAGGTCAGCCCTGAAGAAGTGAACTGCAATATTCACGAAACTTCGGCAAGATTAAAGAACTCCACGGGGAGAGTTTTCTTACTCAAACTGACACTTTTAGTAGGTTCAGGTCTTCTCAAGCTAAGCTACTAACAGCTTTCTTGAAACGACGCAGGGACAACATCGTCCCAAAATTCTTACAATTGAAAAACCATTTGAGAACATCTGAATCTAAATCAATTCTACATAAAAGTTTGCTTTTCTTGAAAGAAAGAATACAACACAGCAAGTTTGTCTTGCACACTACCTCCAAAAAACTATTAACACTTCACTTTTTCTTATCAAACACCCTCAGATTTGACATTTGGTATACATTGGACCGCATATAATTTGACCAATTCAAACGTATTGAAAATCTTTTCACTCAAAAATAAAATTTGGCAAGTTACTTCCAGTAAAAAGCACACACCAGTAACTAACACAGTAAAAAACATCTCTAACCCACCTCCCAGCAATGAAATGATTTCAGCCTTGTCTGAAGGACATAATTTTGCAGTAGCTCCCTCCAAAACTCAAAAAAAAGAAATCAACAGTACTTTGGAATCCACAATATATACCCTTCAACCCGAAAAAGCAAATAACATACGACGTAGGACGGCCACCATCTTACGAAAAGCCCAACTTCCCTCCTCAAACTTAACAAATCAAGCAAAAACAGCAACTACAGAACTCAATTGAAATAAAGACATCATAATATTCCCCGCAGACAAAGGCAACACAACAGTAATAATGAACAAAGAGAACTGTAGCAACAAAATCATGGACCTCTTAACTGACAATACACATAAAAAAACGTACAAAAAACCCCCCAAAAACAATAATTAGCAAAACAAAACTCCAATCTCTCAAAAACTTTACAGGCTCCCAAAAATCCACAGAAACAACATTTCACTCAGACCGATCGTCAGTGCAATACTCTCAAAACATGTCAACAAACCTACTAAAGAAAGAGAGAGAAAAACAACCACTTGCTCTTGTGGCAAAGTCTATATTGGAGAAACCGGGAGTGCGGTGAGCCAACGTGTAAAGAAACATGAGATTAAAGTCAGGCCACAACATTTCGCTCTGGCCAATCACAGTTGAATAAGAAGTGAAAATTTGAATTTAAATTGTGACAAGTCGTAGCACTATTATAGACACAAAAATTAGTTTTAGAAAGTTTTTCAACTCTGACGTTCCTCATTATGGCTGAGTCAGGTGTTATTATGGGGAGTGACAAATCTTTTAATATTTTAGTGACTATTTTTTTTAAACGTGACATTTTTGCAACATGCTTATAAAAGTATGAAGTTTCAGTAAATTATTAAGGCTTTTAAAATTCAATGGATATTATATTTAAATTTAATCCCGCAGAAATAGTTCACAAGTTCGTTTTTCTCGGTGTGCCATCCTCAAAGACTATAATTTCCAATGAAGCTGCCTATGCAGCCACACAAGCCAATAGCTTTAGTAAATATGATATATAAGATCTTTACGGCTGTCTTAAATGGAAGGATTGTTCAAATACGCTAAATTCCACCAGCGCTACGTGTTGATGGCCTACATTTAATATCGGAGACCTTTCGATTCAACGTCCCAAAGATTCGTCATCTGCCTGTTGGAAAGCTTGATGGTTCGTCCACACATAGTGAGATGAATAGAGATTGATGCCCCTTTGGAAAACCAGATTTACTGTATCATCTGGAAAATATCGTGCACAAAAAAACAGCGTCAGCGTCACCTTCCTGAGGGACATCTTTCAGGACGAGAAAGTACACGGAAACTTTCACAGAAATGTAGAAGATCACCCCTTGTCAAAGGAGCCAACTTTTACATTCTTCAGATCACCAGGACTTAATTCAGGCACATGAAGCGGCCGTAAGATTGGTTTACTACTATCTTTGTCGTCCTTCCGATGTTGGCCAGGACTCTGCCCTTGCAAACGCTCGAGGGAGATAGTCAGTTGTGCAAAATGAGAAGTGTTAAATTTTTCTGGAACTACGATTTTCAGACAGCAGTCTCCATTGCACATTCGAAAATTGACGTCTTTCTACAGGTCATCGAGCAGCGAACTATATTCATGATCAAATTCTCGACTCTAGCCGACCAAATTATCACTGCCATTATTATCATTATTTCCTGAGATGAGACCGTAAGAGCTCCTGACGCTGGGGTGATATCGTTGCGTCTTCTTGAGAGTCTAAGCGTGACACCAAAGCTCTCTCCATAAGGCAAGGACGGCAGCCACGCTATTGTCTAATATTTCTGACTCACTGATGCAGTTACTTCCCGTGAGTGTTAGACGTTTCCTCGCAATTTCGGGGCACTGACATAGGATATGAATAGCTGTCTCATCATCCTTTCCGCACAGACGACCGAGGAGGCTTTCTGCGAGCCCAATCTTATGTCTGTGATATCCGAGGTTTTCATGGTCTATAAACATTTCTGTTACGATTATGATTTCGTTCCTCCCAAGCTTGAGTATTTTCTTCGCTCGGTTAAAGTTTAGCTTTAAACCCAAGAGTGTTTTGACCTCTCTGTAGCCAGTGGCAAGTCCTCAATCTTTCTGATGTTCATTGGTCAGCCAAATGTTGATTTATTTAGTGACCAACCTACTGGAAATGCCAAAAACTGACTTAGGTCCAGTGAAATTTTTCTTGATGCTAGTTTTGCTAGCCTTTCCGATATCTCATTGCCTTTGAAACCACTGCTGTTTGAGCAGATACGGATGTTTCTTTTGTTGCCATACTTCTGTGCCTTGTAGGCGTCCTGGATCATGGCCATAATCTCAGATTGTAGGACTGTGACGTAGGATCCCATAGGGATTGTGAAGCCCATTTCACTTCTTCGATATACACCGGCTCGTGCTTTCTCCTTGTTCCTGGATTCATCTGTAAACCAGTTGTCCCCATGACTAGGTAGGTGTGCTTTGCCGTTATCCTATTCCTCCTTCGTGGATTGACTAACACGGTACTTCTTGTCGGAGAGATAGCGAGTGGGCGTTTGGTCCCTGAGCATGTTCGGAATCGGCCTACTTGCGATTTCTGCTGGGGTTTGACCCTGCTCCACCAGACCACCGCCACATAGGTTATCCTGCGTCGCAGCATCGCTGTATAGATTCACATAAGCGTCTCCGGTTTCAAGCCCCAGTTTATTCCATCACAGCTTCTTATCTAAGATGACACCCAGATATTTAGCTCGTTCTCTGATTTCCATTTGTTGTCCTCCCAATTTCAGTGTACTCGTTGTTTCCCACTTATACCGTCTCGTGAATACAACTACGTCCGTCTAACTCGGATTGACCCATAGTCCGGACTTCTTGCACAAAGAATTCACTATCCCCAGTGCTTGCTACATTACCCCAAAGAGAGCATCCAGATACTAGTCGCGCACGATAATCAGTATATCGTCCGCGTAGCCTATAACGTGCTAGGCCTGACTCGTAAGCAGATAAAGCAGTTCATCCACTACCAAGCATCACCGTTGGGGCGATAAAACGCCCTCTTCTCGACATCCCGAGTCAACGGTTCAACATAAACTTGTATCACCCTCAGTCGTTGTTAGGTTCCTTTTGGAACTTAAAAGGGAGCTGCTGCGACTGTACCAAAAATATTCGATTAAAATAATTGTCCTTGTGATCGGTGCTCTTAGAGGTGTGAAATTATCACTAGTTTATAACCTTAAAGCCTAGGATGCATATTTTTGGTTCAAATCGTAAAAAAATAATATCGAACATGAACAAATGAAATTTATGGAAAAACGACACGAGTTGCAATAAAATGCAGAATAAAAAAATGGTTTTTTTTTATAGGATGCGCACTTTTTCCGAATATAAAAACAAGACAAGGAAAATACGTCTGTTTTTAATATCAATACATATTATGAATTGTAGTAATATACATTTATTGAAATGCGGTGAGCCCACACTTGCAGTTATTTATAACTACAAGGTTATCCACCTAGAAACACTACCCGAGTCGGGTAGTGTCACGCCTACCCTGAAAGGGAAATGGCTTAATGGTATACATACATATAATATTTTCACGGTAGCTGAGGATAACATTCAATGCAAAATCAGGAACAAATATTAAAGTTATCATGATGAATACAATTTGTACTTTATTTTACAATATATAAATAAGCAATCACAGGCCGATGTACATAAATAAATGTAATATACATTTGATATGATAATGTTGAACATATAATGTAGAAAATTTCGCATTTGGGACAAAATCGAGTGCGAAGCACGAGGTACGTGATGAGAATGTATTCGTTAAGCCGAAGGAGCTTTAACAAAAGAGAATTCACAATCACCAAATTACACTTGTCTATGATTTGACCTTTAATATTGAGAGGACTGTGCACAAATGTGGGGGAAATACAAAGACCGAGCGCGAAGTGTTGAGGTAAATACATTATCGAGCGCGAAGCGCGAGATCCAACAGCCGCACGTCCTAAGCACTAAAGAAATGAAATTCTCTATATTGGTATGTTGTTTTTTGTTAACAGTTGTTAGAAATGCGCAAATTTCGCATTAAAAAGATATATTTAAAAGTGAAGTGTTATAAAGACGAAAATATTTTACAGTTTCAGGCAGAAAAATGATGTGTTCTTATCGACAAATAACAGACTGCGGCTTAACATTTTCTCTTTAACCCTTTTCAGAAGTTCAAATTTTGAAAAATAGAATATCTTTATTATTGAAAAGTGTAGATGAATATTTGTAAAACCTCGATGAATAAAACTAGTTTAATTGATGAAAAATGCAGAAACATTGTTTAGATTTTGAAATTGTAACGGGATGTTGTAAGAGCATTTTTATGTGAATGCATATTTCAGTGCAACTGGAAGCTAGCATATATATATATATATATATATATATATATATATATATATAT
>CAKNYM010054208.1:117336-171395 GCA_932195095.1 Andricus curvator | reverse complement strand
GCGAGAAAGCGTGCTAGGTTGTAAGTTGGTGAGTTTATTGCGCTGACAATCGGTCTGAGTGGGATGATGTTCACGAAACGTCGGCAACATTCATAGTTTCGCACACGATTGAAACCCGAAAAATCTTTAAATTTTTAATTTAAATTTATTATTAGGCAAATTTTTCTATAATGTTTTGAATGATTGAATATTTGAAACTTCGAGGAGTGTGTTTTATCCATTAATTTTCTAACTTTTTCATTTTTATTTTGGACTTTTCCTTGGACAAGCCGTAAAATGTTACTTATGTATGTATTATTTTCTACAAGCTGGCAGTCTTATTCAAAATAATTCGGAAAGAAGAATATTATAATTCCAAAGCCTGCGAGGATAAGAATATTTTAATAACTTCGGTAATAATTCATTCTGGAAATTTGTCTAAAATTGAAATTCGTTTTGATATTTTATATTACGACCTTCGCAAACTACAAAATTAAGTTTATTAATCTTTAGAACACATTTCTTGTACAATTAATATAGTTCATTGCCTCAGTATTTACTAAAGATTAGTACAGCGAGATAAAAATACAATATCCACATTTATTTTTACGACTTTATCCATAAATTGTGTAAAAATGAACGAAAATGTGGTAATTTGTAAAGTATCCAACTTCGAGTTCAAAAATACTTCAACTTGAATTGGTTTTAATCGATATTGTTCAACTTTGGATATGTATATTTCAGTTGTTAAAATATTGACATGTAGAGCACCTCTGGAAGCCTATTTGAATCATAGATTATCATTTACCAGGAATTAATAAAATTAATAATACTTTTATCATTACTAATACTAATATTATTACTAATATTACCTTTTATTATTACGTTCCTATTTCTTGAAAATCTTATCCATTTCTTTTTTTAAAATCTTTTAATAGATTTTATAAGACCTGTGATGCTCTACTTCAGTGAAATTATTAGGTAATAAGATGTGGAAAAATAAAGTAAATTTAAGCTTAAATTCATTATGACTTTTACAGTAATTAATTTTTCTTGAAGTAATACAAAGTAATGGTAATCTCAACAGAGACTGAATGTAACAGATAGTATCTGCAATAGATTGGTCCAAATTTATACCTGTAAAAATTTGATACCTGTTGATCGATCCGCCGCACTTTTTTCGCATTCCGAAAAAAGAAATACGTTATTTTTTCAATTTGATCAACATTAACCCCTGCCCCTGGGCTTTTAAAATTAATATGTGACTTAAGACTGAAAAGCTCGGTTTTATAAATGTGGAAAATAGAAGTACTTCTCAATAACTTTTTTTAAATTAAAGTTCATTCCCCTCTTGAGGAATATTCAAGAAATAATTTTCACGCAATAATAACGCAATTAATTAATTAATAACGCAACTCACAAACAATACTTTTTTTGTGGAAGACATTTTGTAATTACTTGATCATTTGATAATAATTAACAGTACGCAGTGTAATTTCTTAATAATATAGAACTTCATTTGATGATTGATATTACTTCATTGCACATATTTTGTATTATAAGTTAACCTTTGGATATAAGTCTTATACTTGTAACTATTGTCTGTTTTGTTATTTAGTAATAAAAGTATTATGTATAATATTTGTATTCTTCACTAAGCCTTATATTTCACTTTATTATAGACATGCACGTTCTTTTTGGACTTTCACATTAGAAAATTAGAAAAGCATTTCAAAAACTAATCCTGAGAATGTAGACCCGACGTCTGCAGTCTGATTTTGATTACAAGCGCTCGCATTTGCTTATAGCAAAGTGCGTGCATGTGGAAATTGATTGTATGGATGAATGTGTTGCATGATCCACTTATGATGTTCGTTGTTACCATTCACGCGTGTAAAAACATCAGGAACATTAAGATGTTCATTAATACAGCTTCCAGCAAGTAATAAAACACCAACCAGATGATGACCCACCGCTAAAGCAGAACCATAATCCCCGTGGTTTTTGGTTAAGCGACTACGTCCACACATTTGAACAGTGCAAATATTGTCGCGAAAAACAGAAGAAAAATGTTGTCTGTGGATAGTCTCACACGTCGGTGGGTCGACTTTCAAAACTTTCGTAATAGTTTGAAATTGATCAGTAGAGTCCCAAGCAAAAAGATTAAAATGCGGGATGTGTGGCGATAGACGTCCTTCATAAAATGGCATTTCTCGATTCAGTAATGGATCTGCAAAACCTATTAATGGGTAAATCTCAAGCAAGACAAGGTGTCCAGGATATCCTTCCCTATGTATGCGTTGGACATCGTGCATATTAATAGGACCTATATGCAGTGCACCCGATTCAACTCTGTACATCGCTCTGCGGTCGATTAAGCACATTTCAGTAGATAAGATATGTTTAGGCGAGACTATAATGCCTGTACATATTTTTATACCATTTTTTAGAATTTTCGTAATGAAGATCGCATCTGCGTGATCAACTGTACGTTTCTTACGATAGTGAAAATTTGATGAGTTCTCTGGAAGTATGAGAAATTGAGCTCGCAGTAGTCTTTTTGAAATATTTCTTACGATATAGGTTTCATCTTAGCTATATTAGTTAGGTTGGAGCGAAAAAAAAATTTTGTACTACGAAAGTCTAATAGTGTGAAAAAGCTGCCTTGGTGAAAACTAAGATGCCTTTAAATTTTGTTGTTCTCAATCGTTTAATATCTTCCGCCTCCCATTTTCATTTAATTTTCAAATTCTGAGATTTTTAGAATATTGCAGTGAACCCCAACCTTTGTTTACTTTAGAACTGAATGGGAACGCTGTAGATATTTCACTTCCCTAAATCCACAGGTTGCTGTCTTTGATTTTTTCAATTTTACAGGAGAGGGCTTTTAAATTTGAGAATGCTAAAAATTCAGAGTAATAAATTATTGAAGCTAGGATAGAAATATGTGGCTCAAGGGTATGGCGAATTGCTTAGACATAGCACCTCACGGCTCTTAAGGATCAGTAAGAAGTTGGTTTTCTTTGCAATTGTCTTGTATGAAAAAAAAACTTTAAATGTTTACAATGCATAAGCCATTTTAAAACTACGCGTGGAGATTTCATGAAACTAAAATTTGGTGTCATTAGAAATACATTTTATTTCAAGCGTAGATATTTATAGGGTTATGAACAAAAAACTCGAACGCCGATGTTTGAACGATTCAAGTTGAGCCTCTAGTACCGAGGCTTGCAAAAATCCGTTACCATATAAATTTTTTAATTTAAATATGGTTGCTATTTCAGATTTAAAATGTTGTAAAATAAATTCTGTATTAGCTTAAATCATGAAAAAATAATTTTTCCGAAAGAACTGTTCGTGGCCCTTGTCACATTCTTACCCAGACAAGAACTTTTTTTTAAAACATTTTGGTAATTACAAATTTTATAAATTTACCATTTTCAGGCTATTTTCAGGCTATCAGAATTTCATTGTACAAAATTACTTTTCGTCGCTCCACCCAAATGTTTACTGATGATGTAACTTCACTTACTATAATTATCTTCAAGGAAAGTCCCAAGAATTCCCTGAGAAAAAACTCCACAAAGAATTAGAAGATTCAAATAAATTTTTTCTGACATTTCATATACAAAATTAGACACTTGAGATGATGAAACTTTAATTTTTTCAACTGTTACACCGAAGAGGAGTCGAGAGATTTGAAAATTATGAACAGCGTTCGTCCCGTATACCCAACTTATTTACAGTGATATCTGCTGCTTATTGACTTAAAGTGTTAGGGTGAGAAATCGTTACGTAAGCCTACTATATCACTCAGGGAAGTGGTTCAATTAAAACACAAGAAGACGAAAATATTTGTTCAACTCCATTACTTGATTTTTAACCACATACATATCTATTACTCCAGCCTATATTTAAAAAAGTTGATACGTATCTTAATTAGGCAGACTAGCATTATCTTAAATTATCACATACATTTATTAAATTATATTTTTTTTGCGAAATTTTATTTCCAAGTTTTATGCTGCTTTTTCGCAGCCAATATACATTTTTCATATGAAATGAAATTAACCACGTTAATATCTAATGTGATAATAATACCAAATAATAATCTTCTCAATGAACAAGAAGCAATAACTTAAAGCAATGCATTAAAGTGATTGAAAATGATTTATTGCTTCAGCAATAAATCAAAGTGTGAAAAACAGGACGCATATTTATTTGAAACGTTTTCAATATGCTAAATACATTCTGATGCCTATCCGATTCAATTAACTTATTACCGAAAATAGGTTCTCCAATTCAAAAATGTTTATTATTCCTAATGAGGCTTATGCTGCCGTCGTTATAAAGAAACTTGACAACAGCAGTCTGGATCAAAAATAATTTTTTGTATCGTTGGATTCGTTATGAAGAAATAGACTTGACTATGCTAATCATCATTGAAAATTGTAATTGAATCTCGAGATAATGAGGTCTTGATTAGCATATCTACAGCGCATGAGAAGGTTTTGAAATATCCAAAGGAATTATTTTGTAGTAAATGAAGATGAGAAAATAATTTATTTAAAAAAACTTTTCGAAGGTCTGGAAGTTGCCGGAGTGTATATTTTTTAAAGGCAATTAGTGAAAATATTGATTAATTTGTTCACACCAAATCTGAAGGTATAAATTTCATATACAACAAAATCATTTGCAAATATGTAACTCTTTTGTTTTTTTATATTGATACAGCATATAATGTATAATAGTGATCCTAGTTTTTCAATTTCAAAGCGATAACTTTTAAACACGTTATGTTTGTGTAGATGACGTTGTCTATTTCCAAATTTCATGATATTGCCTTCATGTTGTTATGATAAAATTGAGTATTTTCCATAATTCGCTTCCTATTATTAAACCTTCCTATTTGTCACGTTTCCCATTGCTACAATCTTTAATTAATTATTATTGAAGACTTGCCCTAAACAAATAATATTTTTTCACCAGCAATGAGTAGTTTTCCATTATCGAATTAATCAATATTTTGTCTAATAGAATTAGTAATTTTCTACTGGTCGTCAGTTTCTCACCGTTCTTTATTGAGTTAGTAAAATTCCAAAAGTAATTAGTGGAATTGCACTAATTTAGATTCAGAGAGATGTTCGTTCATTCAGAGTCAACAGTCCGAGACATGATCTGTTGCAACTCTCTATTTCACATATCTTTCTTCTCTGAGCTAACTTTTTCATTACCAACTTCAGCATATCAGATATTTTATTCATCATAGGCATGGACATCTTTTTTCTGATAGTATTTATAATATTTCTTTATATTCTACTTTATCTATGTAAGTACTTTCTAGTTATAGAGTTGCTAAATCAATACAATGATTGTTTAATGGAAAGTAGTATTGGGTTTTGTGAAAATGGAGGGAAATTTTTGTCGCTTGAATAGCACGTTTTCCCAAATTTGGACGGTGGTAAAAAGTCCAATTTTCATTACAAAAAAAGAGAACTCAATTTTCACCTACTGAGCTGCTAAATCATTACGAAAAAGTTCGTTTGAAAAATATTATTAGGTTTCGATAATACATTAGTATTTTTAATGAATCATTATCCGCTGTAGATTTTTTTATTAACTGTAGGGAGATTTCCCCTACATATATATTTATATACGTAATATTTTCTATTGATGATCATGATTGCTGTAACTCGTTAGCGGAAAGACATTATTGGATATTTTACAACTCGTAAGGGCAACATATAAAGTGAAAAGAGCTCATTACGTCAAATGTTTGTCTAAAAGTTAAAGAAAATTTTTTATGAAATTTTATATTGAAAACAGGATTTGTATTCTTGGACAAACTGTACCATTGCTATTAGTATATTATACACTTATGTGATATATGACATGATTGACTTCATTTAAAAGTATGCGAAATTTCATTAAAAGTCTGTTACTCGGGATCTCAGCATAAATTCATATATTGGAAGATGTTATTCAGAAATATGAAATTAAAGTGATAAGTATTTTATTATTTCACTTTTTATTCTTAAACGTCATTAAACGCGATTTAAAAGAAAAATTATTTACCGAATCGTCTTCAGGAATTAATTTTGGCTTCGAAACATCCAACGATATGTTTCAAAGACTATTCGAAAATAAATTTTGTAAAAAGTATTAATTTTCATTATTAGTTGAATATTTAATTGTACATTGTACATATAGAAGAGCTTAGTTGATGTTTGCGATTTTCATTCGTTGTAGATAAGAAGTATAATTTTACATTTAATCTTTATCATTGACGCAGCTTATTTTTTTTTTAATATTCTCCAGAATAAATATGATTCGTGGGAGTTTCATCAAAACAGAAGTTTTACATGAGTTGAATTCATCAAGAACAAATAATTTATACACTTCTAAAATAATAACTGGCTATAACTCTCGCAAATGGAATGATATAAAAATCTTCTCAGTAATAAAATAATGATAAAGTAAATGTACAAGGGAAGATAAAATCGGAAACACCAAATATCTCATTTTCAATCAATAATTACATATTCAAGTGTGTGAAAAAATTTACATTTATATTCTCCTTCCAAATTATATACTTCACTTTGAGATTATACCTCGTGCAGGTCTTAAAAAAATAAGAAATATACTCAGTTGGATGCAGAGCTGCTTTACACAGCCTTCAAGGTATGTTTTGCTTGATTGTGAAAAGCTGTATTTTTAGATAAAAACATAGTCTCATTTGACAATTTTTGTTATCTGCCCTATAAAATTACCCCATTTAATTAAGTCTATTTATTGAGTGTTTTTACAGTTGGAAACATGTTTAGGAATAGATGCTGAACCTTTTTACTGAATGTGAAAAATTCTGCTTATAGGGAAGAATTTTTCAGATTCAGTTTCACTAACCTCTTGTTGTACTCTGTGCTGGCTATAAGTTGATCGATTATCGTGATACTAAGAATATCTTCTTAGATTAAAAGGACCCATATATGCTCGAGAAAGTGGGTCAATGCGGATGTAAAACCGCTTCTTTATACTGACCTTCCTCTAAATACGATGATAACGATCTATGTTGAATATATATGCTGGAATAATTTCACGAAACTTTTTTAAAGGATCTTGTTTTGCAATAAGAAATGATAATAAATTATTATTATTATTAACACAGATGTGCCTTTCTTTTACAAGTCCATTTAAACTAAAAAATTATTTTACCGGACTCTTTCAACAATTCGTAATACATGGATAATCCCAAAAAGGTTACACGATATCTCAAAAGAAATAATTTACATATTCTAAATTAGAAAACTCAGGAGATGAAAATAAATTATTGTAACACATGGTAATTACAAGGTGTTTAGGACATTTTTTATGACATTTTTTGGAAGCAAATAGGAATAAATGCGTCGAAATGCCTACAATATTCGTCGTATTTTATTCTATCAGCTCTTTCAGTGTTCTTATTTATTTTTTTAAATAAAGAAACTAAATTTCGGAATGTATACATTTTTTGGATTGTTTCTTCTCCTATTTGGAAAATGTAATAATCTAAATACATTGGTTCGGAATAAACCACACAAAAATGAGTATTCTTCTCTTTGAGCAATATTTCTTTTCTTTTCCATTATAAGTGGAACTTCATAATTTTTAATTGAAATTCGGGCCTGTCAAGACAATAAATAGTTTAACCGTAAACAAAAGTCAGCCATGATAGTGTTTTCTCATCTACGTCAACAATATGCCTGCTGCCTTGGAGAATAATACACGCAATTCATATAAAAAATTCAAGTAATCAGATTAATAATAATGGAAATATTAATTAACGAATTATACTTTTTCGAACAAACAGGAAGAAACTTTCTCTGAAACGCTTTCGAGATAATAATAATTTTGTAAAGCCTTTTAAATGAATTTAGTCACATCCTAAGAGAACTGTATACTATTACGGAATTTTCCGTAAGACCTACTCATTCTCCGTTAAATACATTATTAAATTTTTTATACTTGAAGTATTGGAAAAATATTGAATCATGTATTTGTTTATATGTACCATGATATTACCAATTTTTACAAATAATGTAAAATTTTACATTTAAATTGTTGGAGGACAAGAATCAGTTTATAGATTTCATGAAATTAAAAAGAAGATGTATCCATAGAACATGATTCCACAATTTTGTTTTGAGTTGAACCTATGTAGCTTCCAATATATACTGAATATACATTGTAGCCTAATTTACAGAAAAAAAATATGTACATACAGAGTCTTATAGATCAACTCTAAATTAAAAATGGTCTGTATCATATTTTTATTATTGACAGTATAATTGTCATTTTATAATAGACAGAAACAAACTATATTTAAGAATTTCAAAATTTTTTTTAACGGTAATTAGTTACTCTATGTTAATTTATTTAATTTATTTGATATTTTGACATTTTCATTCATTTAAGACATAGAGTATTGATGAATTTCCCAAAGTTGATTTAATTCAGCCCCAAAATTAAAAGGTTTATTGCAAATACTTACAATTAACAGGATAATGACAGAATGAACTATTTGGTGTATTTTTTCTATTTCAATATTCTTATAAAAATGTTTTGAAGAATGTTGATGCACCTAGAAATAAATCAGAAAAGCAATTCGTGAAATTTGTATTACATACAAAAAGTTAGTCACACTTTTAGATAAGCTTTCTCATTTCCTTTACAATAGATAAACACGCAGCACATAAAATCGAAAAAAAATCGAGGTCTATTCGTGCGTCAAATAATAAAATAACCAAGTCCTCTGGATGTAAAAAGTGCGCTATTGCACGAATTTTATCGGCTTAATTTTTGTTAATGAAAGTACAACCATAAATTAAAAATAATTCCTTATTTTCTGCGAGCGTAAGTCATCGCATGATGGGGCTTATAAATAATATCCAACAAATGGCCGTTGCTCCCAGGGAGATCCTGCGGTGGTTGTTTAACCTTTTTTTAAATTATATATATATATATATATATATATATATATATCTAAAGAAGAAATAATTATTTATATACTGCAGGTTAGGGTGGCCCAAAAATATACATTTTGAAATTTTCGATCCGCACAGTCGCCGAATCGTTCCCTCGTGGAAGCAAATGAATACATTTTTTTTATTAAGGTTGAACCCACACGACAGTTTTAGTTTTCTGACTCTGCTATTCAACTCATTAAAGTCAAGTGTCCCCCTAGGGTTCCAGGTATTGTACAAAAATTGGTTGGCTACAGGCCACAGGTTTGGGCTTGTAGTAGAGAGCTTTATGTTCGAGCCTGCATCTGGAAGTCCTAAACCTTTAACAATAAGCCACTTTGAGTTTAATTCAATTGCCATGAATTCTGCAATTTACGAGTAAAGCTGCTGTTGGGCTGAAATTTTTATTCCTTACTCATTTTTGTAATTGCTTCAAAACTATAAATTGAAAAATAATTGACATTTTTTTATAAATCTGTTCTTAATACCCTCAAAAATGCTTCTTGAAAATTTCAAGTTAAACTATGGTATCTAAGGCTCGCTGCGAGTCTACAAATATTGCAATTTTATGCAACTTTCGAGATGTCTTAATTTTTTTTATAACTTTGTTGATGTATTAAAAGTTGACAAAATGCATCTTTACTGAGAAGAGAACAAGTTTATAAAAGGGTAAATAAATTGGTTTACAGTTTCTTCAAAAAAATTATTCTTGATAATTTGAAACTTTATTTGATGATTGTTATTACATCCTTTCAAATATTTTGTGTTATAAGTTAAGCTTTGAACCTAAGTTGTAGACTTGTAACTATTGTCGGTTCTTCTTGGACTTTGACATTAGAAAATTAGTAACACATTTTAAAAACCCATCCTAAAAATGTGGACCCGAACGTCTGCAGACTGATTTTGATTACAAGCGCCCACATTCACTTGGACTTTTGGCCGAAGGAGAAGAAAACTGCAGAAAACCTTTCCCGAGCGCGGCCGATTACCGATGAGTTATACAAGAAGAAGAAGATGAAATAAAGGTTATAGCAAAGTGCGTGCATGTGGAGATTGATTGTATGGATGAATGTGTTGCATGATCCACTTATGATGTTCGTTGTTACCATTCACGGGTGTAAAAACATCAGGAACATTAGGATGTTCGTTTAGACAGCTTCCAGCAAGTAATAAAACACCAACCAGATGATGACCCACAGCTAAAGCAGAACCGTAATCCCCGTGGTTTTTGGATAAGCGATTATTTCCACATATTTGAGTAGTGCAGATTTTGTCAAGATAACCAGAAGAAAAATGTCTGTGGATAGTGTCACACGTCGGTGGGTCGACTTTCGAAACTTTCGTAATAGTTTGAAATTGATCAGTAGAGTCCCAAGCAAATACATTAAAATGCGGGATGTGTGGCGATATACGTCCTTCATAAAATGGCATTTCTCGATTCAGTAATGGATCTGCGAAACCTATTAATGGGTAAATCTGAAGCAAAGCAAGTTGTCCAGGATATCCTTCCCTATGTATGCGTTGGACATCGTGCATATTAATAGGACCTATATGCAGTGCACCCGATTCAACTCTGTACATCGCTCTGCTGTCGATTATACACATTTCAGTAGTTAAGATATGTTTAGGCGAGACTATAATGCCTGTACATGTTTTTATACCATCTTTTAGGATTTTCGTGATAAAGATAGCATCTGCGTGATGAAGTGTACGTTTCTCACGATAGTGAAGATTTGATGAGTTATCTGCAAGTAAGAGGAATTGAGTTCTCAGTAGTACCTCAGTAGTACCTTGAGGCTCTTTAAGATCAGTACGAAGTGGGTTTTCTCTATCATTGTCTCGTATAAAAAATAACTTTAACAGTTTGCAATTTTGCTATGCATAAGCTATTTTAAAATTACGCGAGGAGGTTGCATGAAACTACCATTTGGTGGCATAACCTCATTGTCGCCAAGAATGTGAGAAACCCTATGGTTTCTGACTGCAAAGAGGTGATGATTAAAACCTTCTTCATTTTTTATCAAAATGGCGCACATCTTTAGAATAGTAATAAAACTTATATATTTTCATGAGACTTACTGATGGTCTAAAACTCTATTTTTTATGAGTGGTCAATTCTGACAAATAAAACCTTTAACTTTGTTTAAAAATTTGCAGTAACTTTTCATCTGACGTATCACAATGAAAAAGCTTCGAGTAGCGAGTCTTACGGTTTGTTAATATGTTGATTGTTTTTGCTTGAATATGATAGCCATTTTAGATTTGAAAAGTTTTGAATGAATTCCGTATTAGCTTAAATCATTAAAAAATAATTTTTCAGAAAGAAAAGTTCGTGGCACTTTTCACATTCTTGTCCAGGCAGCGTCTCCAGGCTATTAGAATTTCGTAGTAAAAAATTACTTTTTGTCGCTCCACCCTATAATACCTACTGATAATATAACTTCACTTACTATAGTTATCGCCAATGAAAGTTCCAAGAATTCCTTGACACAGAATTCCACAAAGAATAAGAAGATTCAAATATATTTTTTCTGACATTTCATACACAGAATTAGACAATTCAAATGATGAAATTCTTGTTTTTTCAACTGTTACACCGAAGACAAAGAGTACTTTGAAAATTGTGAACAGCGTTCGTCTCGTAAATCCATACTTATTATCTGTGATATCTGCTTCTTATAGACTTGCATTTTTGTATGAGAAATGGTTACGTAAAGCTTAAAAAAAAGGTTACGTAATATATCACTCAGAGAAGTGCTTTATTCAATTCAAACACTAAAAGACAAAAAAATTTGTTCAACTCCATTACTAAATTCCAAACCAAATACCTACTTATTACTCCAGCCTATAAAAAAAATGTGATACTCACTTATATTAATTAGACAGGTTGGCAATATTCTGAATTATCACCTGAATTTGTCAAATTATATTTTCAACGCGAAATTTCATTTTAAAGTTTTTTATCTACGTTAACAATGTTGCCTTGGAGGCTTTTTGCAGCAAAGATACATCTTCCATATAAAATGAAATTAACCACATTAATAATTAAGGTGACACGAATGACGAAATTCCAATCTCCTTAATAAAGCAGAAGAAATAATTTGAAGCAATTAATTACAATGATTGAAAATGATTTATTGTCAAAGCAATAAATCAAAGTGTGATTTCTGAAGAAAACTCAATTTCGTCAAAAAGTGGACTTTTAGTACCATTTATCTTTTCCTGCTTCAATTGTGAAAATATTGAATACAGAATGCCTTTTTTTACTCATGCCTATTCAATCCGATTAACTTATTACCTAAAATAGGTTCTTAAATTGAAAAATGTTTACTATTTCTTATAAGGCTCATACGGCCGCAGAGTGAGCTTTTTTTTACCAAATTTTCTTCAAAATTCTGCTTACTGCTCAATTTTTGACTTATTCTAATAATGTTTTTTTAAATACTCGTAACGAATTATAATTTCAAGTAGCACTGCTACTTTTTTAGTTTTCTGCGAAAAACTAACCTAAACAAATATGAACTTGCCAAGGTAGCTGAACCACGAAATTTCGAAACTTTTAAAACCATGAAATCGGTAATATTTTTACACGGAAACCTCAAGCTCACAAACCTCAAACCCACGAACCTCAAATCCACGAACCTCAAACCGACACACCTCAAACGCAGAAACCTCAAACCCACAGAAATTATACCTCAGACCCACCAACCTCAAACCCACAAACCCGTAAACCCACAAACGTCAAACCCAAAAAACTCAAACGCACAAACCTCAAATTCAAAAACTTAAAAACCCCAAGCCCATAAACCTACAAACCTCAAACTCACAAATCCATAAACCTAAAACCCCAAACCCACAAACCTCAAACAAATAAGCCTAAAACCACAAATCCACAAACCTCAAACCCTCCAGAATTAAAGCTCAAACGCACAAACCGCAAATCCACAAACATAAAACCCCCAAGGTTTGTGGGCTTACGGGTTTGATGTTTGTTGGTTTGAGGTTCGTGGGTTTGAGGTCTGCGAGTTTGGGGTTTAATTTTTGTGGGTTTGAGGTTTGTGCGTTTGTGGTTTGTGGGTTTACGGGTTTGGGGATTTGAAGTTTGTTGGTTTGAGATTTGTGGGTTTTTGGGTTTGAGGATGTAGGTTTGCTGTTTGTGGGCTTGTGGATTTGTGGTTTTAGGTTAATGTGTTTGAGGTTTGTGGGTTTGGGGTTTTAGGTTTATGGATTTGTGAGTTTGAGGTTTGTAGGTTTATGGGCTTGGCGGTTTTATGTTTGTGGATTTGAGGTTTGTGCGTTTGAGGTTTGTGGGTTTGAGGTATAATTTTTGTGGGTTTGAGGTTTGTGGGTTTGAGGTTTGTGGGTCTGAGGTTTTCGGGTTTGAGGTATAATTTTTGTGGGTTTGAGGTTTGTGCGTTTGAGGTTTGTGGGTTTACGGGTTTGGGGGTTGGAGATTTGTTGGTTTGAGGTTTGTGGGCTTGTGGATTCGTGGTTTTAGGTTTATGTGTTTGAGGTTTGTGGGTTTGGGGTTTTAGGTTTATGGATTTGTGAGTTTGAGGTTTGTAGGATTATGGGCTTGGGGGTTTTATGTTTGTGGATTTGAGGTTTGTGGGTTTGAGGTATAATTTTTGTCGGTTTGAGGTTTGAGGTTTATGCGTTTGAGGTTTGTGGGTTTTGGGTTTGTGGGTTTGAGGTTCGTGGGTTTGAGGTTTCTGAGTTTGAGGTTTGTGTGTAAAGATATTACCGATTCCATGGTTTTAAAAGTTTCGAAATTTCGTGGTTCAGCTACCTTGGCAAGTTCTTGGCTGTGCCACATGAAATTATAATTCGTTATGTGTATTTTAAAGAAAAAAATATTAGAATGGGTCAAAAAATTTGCATTCAGCAGAATTTTGAACAAAATTTTGTAAAAAAACTCACTGTGTGCCGTCCTAACAGAGAAACTTGACAACAGCAGTCTTGATCAAAAATAATTTTTGATAATTATCATTCAAAGTTGTAATTAAATCTCAAGATAATGTGGTATTGATTAGCATATCTACAGCACATGAGAAGGTTTTGAAATACTCACAGGAATGATTCATGAAAGCTTCTTCGGGTTTAACGAATACATTTTTATCACTTGTCCTGCATTATTATTTTATTCCTTATTTTTGCATTATTCTTCATTATCAGCTATTCATAGCTAACACATTAAATATTGTTGGTATAAGGCTGGCTAACGCACTTGGCCTGTCTATTTGGACCGCAAAGGAACGAACCTAACAAAATTCTGATTAGAAAATTCCTTAGAAAGTTTTCGCGTATTTAGACTACAACTTACAGGCAGATATTTTCTTAAACCCCATTTTTTCTCACTCAGGCTGTCTTAAAACGTCGAGAATTGACGAAAACTGGATACGGAAAAACGATACAGATGGAAACGCTTTTATGAATACCAGTTAAACAAAGTAATATTTTTGTATGATAGTTTTATTTTTTCTTTATACCAACATTGAATTAAAGTAAAGTGTATTGTAAATAATAGAGACGAAAAATATAAGTAATAATTTATTAATACAAGAATGTGGTGAAGTGATATGAGATTTATACTGTTTGCTAGTATTAAGGCTTGTCACCTGGTGGGTTCGTGTCGTCCTAATCAGTTTTCGTCGAAGCTGAAATATAAGCATAAATAAGCTCAAGAACTGCGCTTTTAACATTCTCATCATGTATGATAGTTACAAAAATATGAATATCTCTCTAACGCAGAAAAAACAAAAGTGAATTTTTGTTGCGGGCAATGTTCAAGTAGATAAAGTTGAATTTTTCCGCACTGAAACAAAACAAGATTCAATAGAGTTGACATGGTAACCATTTCCAGTGTGGTGGGTAAATCTTAACACATAAAGTGAATAAATAAAATAGTAAGATTTCAGAATTTCACAAATGAAACAGTAAAAAAGTCGCCAGTTTCCTTTACTTAAGTCATTTATAAAAAGACAATATGAGATGTTAGTGTCTTATTTTATTTCACGTCTGGAACAGACCAATAAAAGTGAAAAATCAGAAGATACATTCCAATGACATACAAACCATTTAAAAGTTCCATTAAATAAATTTCGGCATAAAACTCATTTTTAAGTTTCAAGACCAGTCTGTTCTCATTATCAGACCTTATACCTATTATTTTGATGTATTAACTCATACATCAAGATAGAGGCGGAGACCCCTCCCCTCTCTATCTTATCATTTTTTCACATTATTATACAATTCTTCCCATCCAAAATGTTATTTTTGTCAACAAATCTTGACAATAGTCTTTTCACATTAAGTTCGCTGCAGAACTAAGTACCTATATTTTATGCAAATTTCGCAAACATAAATATGAAAACCTACGTTGGTGTTTTGTAATGTGTTTTCTGTACATTCTATGTTTTTCTAGCATTCTTAACTTGTAATAAGTATGAGGTATGATGATGAGATCAGATTTGTCTGAAAATACAACACTAGGTTTTACCCAGAAATTTATTTTGGAAATTTTTTTAATGGAATAACATTGTAGCAAAGACGATAGCTTTAGATTCAATATATACTAATGAATCTAATTTGTTCAATTTTGAAGCGATAACTGTTGGCGTAGATGACATAGACTAATTTCAAATTTCATAATATTGCCTTCATGTTGTTTTAAAAATGAAATTGAAAATTTTACAAATCCCCGTTCTTTTATGAAACTTTCCTATTTGTCACGTCCACCATTTCTATAATCTTCTATTCATTATTATTATCAGGGACATCGCTAAATAAATTAATATATTTTCACCAGCAATCAGTTGTTTTCCGCTAACGAATTAATCAATATTTTGTCTAATCGAATTAGTAATTTTCCACTAGTCTTTAGTTTCTCACTATTTTCTATTTAATTAGTAGAATTTCATTATTAATTAGTAGATCTGTTGCAGTTCTCGATATTATACATCTATCTTCTCTGTGCTCACTTTTTCATTCCCAACTTCAGCATATCAAATATTTTCTTTATCATAGGCACTGCATGAATATCTTTTTCTTATAGTGTTTCCAATATTTCTTTATATTCTATTTTATTTACCCATTTCGTATTCATCACCTTCTATATTTCTTTGAAATAGTATCATTTAGTTATTATGTGTTTCAGGAAACCAACACCCAATTTTTTTATAAACCTTTTATTACTGGGTAATGTATTTTGAATTTTAAGAATTTTTTAGTGACAAGCAACGTCCTTAATTTCACAATTTTTTTTGAGAATGACCTATAAAATCTTCCCATTTAATGACCTCTATTTATTAAGTGCTTTTACAGTTGGAAACATGTTCGAGAATAGATATTGAATCTTTCTGCAGAATGTGAAAATTTTTTCTTATATGGAACCATTTTTCGGATTTAGTTTCATTCACCTCTTGTGCTACTCTCGGGCTATAAGGTGATCGATTATCGTGATACCATGAATGTCTTCTTAGATCATATAAAAGACCCTTTTGTACTCGACAAATTGTGTCATGGAGGATGTAAAACCGCTTCTTTATATTGACTTTCCTCTAAATACGATGATAACAATCAATATTAAATATCTATGCTGGAAGAATTTTATGAAACATTTTTAAAGGGTCGTGTTTTGCAATAAATAATACAAATAATTATTTCTTATTAACACAGACGTATCATTCTTTTGCAAGTCCACTAAAACCAAAGAATTATTTCACCGGACTTCTTGAACAATTCCCAATACATGGATAATCCCAAAAATGTGACACGATATCTCAAAAGAAATAATTTATATATTCTAAATTAGAAAGTTTACGACATGAAAAGAAAGTACTGTAACACATGGTCATTACCAAGTGTTTAGGACATTTTTTAACTTTATTACATGGTTGTATTATATTTTTTGGAAGCAAATATGAATCAATGCGTCGAAGCGCCTACAATTTTCCAGTTCAAAGATATAAACATTCATTAATCAGAGATACAGCTGGCTCTTTCAAAAACAAAGATTAATTTATATAAACATATATTTTTTTATTACATTTTTCGTATTTTTGTTTTTTATTTTTAAAATAGAGACACTAAACTCATGATTCGATTTCTTTTCCTATTTGGAATATGTAATAATCTAAATAGATTGGTTCAGAATCAATCACAAAAAAAAGAAGTATATTTCTGTTTGAGCAATATTTATTTTCTATTTTATCATAAGCCGAACCTGCGTTGAAACGATATGCATTGAAATTCAGGCATGTCATGATAATAAACAGCTTAAGTGTAAACAAAAGTCAGCCATGATATTGTTTTCTTCTCTGAGTCAAAAATGTGCCTACTGCCTTGGAGGATTTTTCGCTCATAATACACACAATTTAAGAATTTATTAAATTCGAATAATCAGATTAATAATAAATGGAAATATTAATTACCGAATGATGCTCTTTTCAAGAAACAGAAAGAAACTTTCTCTAAAACTTTTTTGAGATGATAATAATTTTCTAAACCCCATCCAATTGAAGTTAGTCACATCCTAAACGAACTGTGTACCATTACGGAATGTTTCGCAAGAACAACCAATACATTATAATATTTTTTATACTCCAAGTATTGGGAAAATGTCAAATATTGTTGATTGATGGAGGACAAAAACCAGGGTTTAAATTCCTTCAAATTGAAAAGAAAAGATTCATTTATAGAAAATTATTTCACAATAATTTTGTTTTGACATGAACCTTTGTAGCTTCCAAAGTACTTTGGAGGCTAATTCACAGATAAAAATATATGCACATACAGAATCTTATAGATCAACCCTGAATTAAAAATGTCCTATAACATATTTTTACTATTGACAGTATTGTTTGCATTTTATAATAAACAGAAACAAACTATATTGACAAATTTCAAAATTATTTTTCAACGGTAATGCAACGAATATTTTTATTTAGCTGAAATTAAGCAACTATTCTTTGTTTTCAGAGTATGCTGTGTCCAATAAACTTTTAAAAGTAACACTATGAATAATTATCTGTACTGTTGTATTTGATTTTATTGGTTTTCGAATTCGGAGATTTTGATTATTCCTAATGAATTTTATAGTTTTTGGGAGTTTCGTTATATTATGATGTATTTAAGGATAGCAAATAAACAAAGTAACATTTCTTTGCGACAGTTTTATTTGACTATGTTCTAACAATTGAATTTAATTAAAGTGTAGCATGGAATTCCTCGCCTCTGGCTAGCATTTAGACTTCAGATCTGTGTTCTCGTCATCAGCAATTTTTTGTTAGGCTGAAATATAAGTATAATAAAATTAATGAATTACTGTTCATATATTCTCATCATTTACGATAGATACAAAAATTGAAATATGTTTATTCAGAGTTAACAACCCGAGTCAAAATTTCAGTCCTACTTTGGACCTCTAAATGTAGGTCTTAATAGGCTTTAGGAGGACCTGTAGAGGGCGAATTTTCTACTTTTTCTTGAAAACAATGACAGATACGGAAAAATGTTAAGATAAAAGTTTGCATATACAAAAAAGTTCTATGAAAATGTTTCTTGTTCTTTTGCGATATCTTTCATAGTTTACGAGAAGAATTCCAAAATTACATTTTTAGGAAAAAAAGATTCTCCCGGCCTCAAAAATGGTTTAGCCCGCATGATGCTGATGAGATGCATTTCTCCTATTAGTAGAAACTTTTCAAAAATATTTAGAAGAATAAAAAAGGTGGGGTTTTCAAGAAAATCTTCTTTATTTGTTTCTTCAAATTTTGAAAACATTAAAAAATATATTTTCTGGAAAACCCCACCTTTTTTATTTTTCCAAATATGTTTGAAAAGTTTATACTAATAGAAGAAAGGCTTATTATCAGCATCATGCGGGCTGAACCATTTTTGAGGCCGAGATAATTTTTTCCCCCTAAAAATGTCATATTTGAATTTGTTTCGTAAACTATGAAAGATATCGCAGAAGAACGAGAGCCATTTTTCATAGAACTTTTTTAGCCGTGCAAACTTTCCTCTTGAATTTTTTATGTATCTGTCATTGCTTCCAAAAAAAGTAGAAAATTCGATTGTAAGAAAAAAGAATTCTTCTGGCTACAAAAGTTATTTAGCAAGTATCAAACTTACAAGATATATTTATTATCAGAATACAAGTTCAAAAAAATTGGTGAACAATTCAAATGTTCCATCAGAAAATCTTGTCCTTCCAACATATTCAATAATGTTATACACAAAGTTACATTAACAAATGCACTATTCAGCCACTCCTTTACAGAAATATATTCTGTTTTCACTAAAAGGACCTTACATTGACTTGACAGTGTTGTGTTAAAAAAAGAATCGATCTTTGCAACACGTCTGTTTTTGTTTCAAACAAACTGTATTAACATATCTACTGTTTGAATCTGGATATCTATTTATACAATTTCCTTCAAACATTCACAAAATTAACACACTAAAACTTAGGGTATCAAATGGTTGCAGCTATTTTGATTTAGAATTTCAACTCAATATGATTCGCTTTAGAGGATCAATGAAAATTAAGGAGAACAACTTCAAGGCGTATTAGCATCAGTATACAAAACAGAATAACAGTTGATGATTTTCACAAAACATTCCTTTCTGCCAAAATCAAGTTCTGCAAATCGATAATCGATCCTTGATCGAGATTTTCTGACATTTGTAAACAAACATCCACAACCTCAGTAATCATAAACTTGAATCAACGGAGCTAAGTAAATGATTTTTTTCAAAATTTGATTAACAATTTAATTTTAAACGATCATCAACAATTGATCATCATTCAGGTAAGAGGTTTATATAATTTTATAATGTGTTGAGTGGTTGAAATTTTATGACAGATAATTGATCTCGGAATTTAAATCAAGTTGATCATGAATAAAGGTATCAAAACTTTGCATCCTTTTGATCCATTTGACGCATCAACTTGATACCTGGTAGTTTTGTGTGAATTAAAACTGGTTTGAAAAATTTTTAACGTTCCACCTCACTATGCGCCACCATACCCGACTCTTTCCTACCTCATTTGTTTATTTTTAATTTAAAAAATATTTAATTTTGTATACATATTACTTTAAATGCATTACTTTACTAGAAAAATCCATATTCTTAATTATAAAATAAGATATTGCAGAAAATTAGGCAATAGATTTTTGTCTTTCTTTAATTTTTTCAATTTATTGAAATAATAAAGAAGTATCTCATCGTCCCGAAATTCGGGACAACTAGTCAAATATTTTTCATAAGCTTGTCTAGTTGTCCCAAATTTTAGATGCATATAGTCCATCTCCTTTTCCAACTCCCTTATTTTTTTCGGGACGAATAGACACAGTCTTATTTTGCAGATATAATTGTTTATAGGACTTCAATTATTTGTTAAAGTACTGTGTCTCATTCATATTATAAATTTAAAGCTGCTATATTCGGTTCATAATTCAAATTCAAAACATATATATTATTATATAAAAACTGAAAAACACTGACCAACATGCCTCAAAACAGGAACTAATTTTGCACACATGTTAATTGCTTCATCATTTTCCTTAAATTTGAAGGAAAATTAAATGGTGGAATTTTTGATGCTCGGTTTAATGGCAAGTCACATTAGTAATTTTGCATATAACATTTTTTGTTTATCCAATCTGAAGGAAGAAATTCCTTCTCTCTCAACAATTTCAATTTTCATCTGATTTAAAATATTAAAATTAAAAAATTTTTTAATTTCCACCAATAAGAAGAGAAAATAATATTTAATAATAGTTTTCAGAAATTATATTATTAATGTTATGAACGTTAAAAAATTACCATTACTTTGCCTGATTATCCATAAGTGTTTTTACTATGTATTGACAAATTAAATGACTACCCCCCTCCCTCAGTAACCGAAGTTTGGTGGGACTGACGTAACAACTAGACTCTCTAGCATATGACGAATCACTATTCAACTTGGACATGATTTCGACTCGCAAAATAAATTTCGCGCATAAGGTGGTAGTTGGGTGTACAATCTAAACAATTAATAATACAAACAATAAAATAGCCTCGGAATGGACTGAAACTTTTATTGACGAAATGCATACACACCATAAATATAAAGGTCGCGTTTCAGGCGATGAATGGAGACTGGGTGTTTGCAATGCTAGATGGGCGAATGATCTTACGGTAAGGGAATTACGAGAAACTACGAACGTAAGGAAGCTAGATATTTTATGTGTACCTGAGGCAAAGAAAAAGGAATGCGAAAGTAGAAACATAGAAAATGGAGTGTTGAAAGGCGGTTTTGAAATATAGTCAGGAGTAGATAGTGAATCACATAGCAGTCAAGGGGTCGGTTTGATTATGAATGAAAAAGCAAGACAGTATCTCGAAGATCATGATTTTGTATCTCCCAGATTATTGTGGGCTAGAATGAAGGTAGGAATCAGAAGACTATTTATCATAACATGCTACGCCCCAGTTGATAGTGATCCAAGAGAAGTCAAAGACGCCTTCTGGGACACTTTAAATGATATAATAAGTACTTGCGATCATAATGAAAGAATAATTCTGCTAGAATATATGAATGCATGGGTCGGCATCCAACGTCAGGATACAGATACAAAAAGGGTTCTAGGCAATTTTGGGGATTCAAGGAGAAATTATAACGGGGAAAAATTAGTGAGCTCATGCTTAGAAACAAGGCCTATTTATTACAAATACTTGGTTTCGACATAAAATGATCTACATGTACACCTGGTGTAAAGGAAATAACCACAGTATGATTGACTTCATTATTGCTGATGAAAGAATAAGAGAACTAGTAAATGATACAAGAGTCATGAGGGGTTCTGAATGCAATACTAATCAATAGCTTCTAGTCTCGAAAATAAAATTAGGGCGGGGATGGAGAAGACAGAGAAACAAAGAACGAAACAAACGCGATCA
Organism: Andricus curvator; assembly: GCA_932195095.1. Taxonomy (NCBI): domain Eukaryota; kingdom Metazoa; phylum Arthropoda; class Insecta; order Hymenoptera; family Cynipidae; genus Andricus; species Andricus curvator. The sequence goes on along the minus strand of CAKNYM010054208.1, from coordinate 149,466 downwards.
AGATTGAAAATTTACAAATACCGGAAGTGCAAACAGATTTTCAGAATAAGCTTAACAAACGCATAGATAGGGCAACTTGGGAGGGGCTTATAAGCAATAAAGATATAGAGGGCGCATGGATTGAATCTTATAATAAAAAAGTCACATATAAATATAAAATAATTAAATAGGTCCGAAGAGAACGAAAGGAGGGCCTAGAGGGTTGCAAATGACTTAAAAGAGGTCTCATTTACCTTCCTAAAATTCACAGAGATTTTAGAGGTCTTATAGAGTACTTGAAAATATGAGTTTGAGAATTTTAGGAGGTTCTAAATGGGGCTAAAATAGGACCAACGGGGTTTAAAAGAGGACATGGCGGCTTAGGTAGGGCTAAAGTAGGTTCTATTTGGAATCATGCAGGGCTTAAATAGGGTTAAAATTTCGACTCTGAAATCTAAGAGTTGGTTTGTTGCAACTCAACATATATCTTCCTTCTCTGACCTGAACTTTTTCATTCCCAATTTCAGCAAAATCTGACTGATTAGAATTTAGAGATCTAATCAAGTATTTTCTGTATTATACTGCATAGATTTATTTTCCTTATGAAATTTCTAAAAATTTTCTGTTTTTTACTTTACCTATCTGTTAGGGCGGTCCAAAGAAAGAATGTGTGAAGTGAAAAATAAATCTTAGGTTTATATCTGCAACGTCTATTGGCATTCCATTATGATAAAATTAAAAGCTATGGAAATACACAAGGAAAATGCTTGAAAACCAAATTCATATGATTTTTGTGTAGCCAGGTACTTTTGAAGGAAACCCGTTTTATGCGTTAAGAAACCCATTTTTTATAATTGATAATGGCGATAATTGAAGAACGGATTCATTGATAAATATGAAACTTGCATAAACCTTGGTGAACATGTATTAGAACTTTAATATATAGGTGCAGGGGAAAAAAAATATTGCCGCTCGAACTATACACAATTTTAGTTCAGCAAAATACCTGTCACAACTATAAGATACTGGTATTACAGGTAGAATAAATGTGACACACGCCGAAATGCGTATTTCGCCATCAAACCATTATAATTTTGTTAATGCAACGATAAAAGTATTGTTGTTAGACCTATCCTGGTATATAGTATCTCGAACCACGCGATATAGGTGAGACAACTATACTGATTTGTCGTGGGACCGATACACTGCTTCGCATACACGTGCGACTCTAACCTTAAAATTGAAAAGAAACGTAATTTGCTCGAGAAGTTTTTTTTGCTAAAAGCTTCTCCGTATCCTTCACGCATATTGTTCATGTTATCAAGGAATACGTTCTGATAGCAAGATTAGAGAAAAAAAAATTTCCATCGAAATCTCTAATTTTTAGAAGAAAGACAATACTATGCAGATGCCTATAGACAACAAAAGCTCTGATACATTTTTTCATTTCTTTCTGATAGCTCTAACAGTTGAAGTAAATTATGACGCCAGTTATTATTGATTCACTTGTGGTGGCGATTAAAAAAAATCATTGATGAAATAAGATAATTTATCGTCTTTTTATATTTTCAAAGTAAAAATTTTTGAGGCAACTCTTGAAATCATCGAATCGTGTTCTATTTTGCTTCAAGCATCCTTAGTTGACCTAATTTTTCAAAAAATCGAACAGCGTTTTAAATTTGCAAATTTTTTGTTGTTGACAACTGTACTGTTTATTTTTACATGGATTTCAAGGAATAGTACTTACGCTGATGATGTTTTTTGTGAGTAGGGGGATATATTTCTTCCACAGTTTGACAATGTGGCTTGTAAGAAGGATATCTTACTTCTTCTATAGGAGGATCAAATTCTGTACCGGGAGGACATTCAGAGGATGCAGCGTATATTGCTGCTATCAGTGCGGCAAATAACATATAAAGTGACAAGAGACCCTTCATGTTGAATGTTTATCTAAAAGTTAAAGATCATATTTCTTACAATTAAATAATAAAAATCATTCCTTTTTGATTGCACATTACACTATTTATATTCACTGATTTATGTAATCTAATTATTATTCTAAAGTTTGTTAATGTCTGTACATCCATCACATTCGAAGGTGGTGGAAAATATATATTTTTCTTCAAAGTTCGTTCTATTTTGGGCTTTAGTTGAAGCTAAAAATAGTTTAACAAAACTGAGATGCTTTTGGAAAACTCTAATCCGTAATTGTGTCACCTGGTCTTTTAACTTGAATATTTCCTACATAAATCACGTTTTCTTGATTTTCTTTTAGGAATAAAGGAAGGCTACACGTTTTTAACAAAAATTTTACATTTTCGTTATTTTTGACGATAAATTATAACAGGTTAATTGAAAATTGAGTTCAGAGTAATAGTGATACCTCTTTCTTTTCTTTTTTATTGTGAAATACGAAAATCTGTCCAACAATCCTAATTTTTGCAATAAAAATGTAAGTATTCAGTAAAAATTGATAAACAGCATATCAATAGATACATTTGCAAAAACAAATAATTTATATATCAACTTACAAGTCATACAATTAGAAAAAAGAATTTCAATAGGTTTTGCTTATAAAATAAAAACTTAGAATAACTATTTATGTTTTGGGTTTCTTGGATCTTTGTTTTTATGGTTATATAAATATAAATTTCCTAAGGTTCGCGAGAAAATCCAAAACTTTTTTTGAAAATTTCAGATATGTCAAATCAAAATGTCAACAAAAAAGGTAATCTTCAAACCAATAAATAAATTTTCAAGCAAAAAAGATAAATTCTCATAGAAAAGTGTAATAGTTGATACTTTAGTCTTAAAATAATGTTAAAATAAGGAATCACTTTCAATATTTCCAGGAATCTTGAGAAATGTTTTATTATCTGGAAACCTTTCACAATCATTAAAAAGACATACTTCATTTCGAAAGCTACAAAAATTGAAAAATGTTGCTTTGAAATTTTCTACATTATTCTTCGAAACTTTAATAAATACTTTGAAATCTTTCTAAATATTTTTTAATTTTTTTTTATTAATTGTTTAGCAAAATGAAATAATTTAAATTTTTCCGGGAATCTTGGGGAAAAAATTCCGTTGTCTTAAAAACATCAATATCTTTAAAAAACTTCAACATTTTATTTCAAAAATCTACATTTCGTTAAAAATTTGTCGGTGCCGATAATTTTTTGGTTACCGGTACCGCCAATTTTTTTATCGTTACCTACAGTCTATGCATTTTATTAACTAAGATTATGTCTTTGAATCAGTTGAAAATTTCACTCGTGTCGAAAATTCATCTTTTTTGGTTGAATTCAACTGTATTTAATTAGAAATTAAAATCTTTTTCGTAAGAAATACTAAATACTACATGTTTTAATCAGAACTTCTGTTTCCTGGAATAAAATTTAATTACTTGGTTGAAAGTCAAACCCCTTTGTTAAAAATTCATTTGTTTGGTTAAATATTCATAATTTTAAATGAACATTTATCTCTTTGGTCGAAAAATGAGTTAATTTGTTGAAAAATCGTTTTTTCTTTGGCTACAAGTTAATTCTCTATACTGAAAATTTAACTATTCCAGTTGTAACTTGAACTATTTCATGGACATTTTTTCTTCGTTTGAAATTTTTTTTTTTTAACTGGAAATTTAACTGTTCCAGTTGAATATTCCATCATTTTAGTGAAAAATTCATTTTTTTGTTGAAAATTACTTTTTTTATTAAAAATTTTACTATTCAATTTTTTGTTGAAATTTTATCTTTTTTTGTTTAAAATTCGTCACTTTGTTTGAAAATGTAACTATTTTTTGACATTTTTTTTTAATTATTATTTTCAACTGAAAATTTAACTATTCCAAATGAATATTCCATTATTTTAGTTACATTTTCATCTCTTTGGTTAAAACTTAATTTTATTAACTGGCAATGCAACTGTTCAATTTTTGGTTTAGGATTTATGTTTTTTAGTTGAAAACTCGTCTTTTTGGTTGAAAATTCAACTATTTCAGTTGAAGATTCATTCATTGATTTGGTTAAAAAATTGCCTTTTTTTCGTAGACAATTTTTTTTTAACTCAAAAGTTCTTTGGTTGACCATACTATGAAAAACTGTTCCTGAAAAAAATTTGAGATACCCGGAAAAAACCTTGAATTGTCAGATAAGTGTTTTCCAGGATTTGAGTAGACATCCTGTTACAGAGCGTCCAGAATTTATTTTGAAAATATAATTTTCTCACAGATAAAAAATTAAAATACGGGAAAATTTACTTATTAGCTTATACATATCTGCTCAGCAAAGAAACATAAGATTAAATATTTGTTAGCACCGTAGAATTCAATTAATTAAAAAAAAAAAAAATAATTTGAGTGAATTAAAAATCATTGTATAACTATGAGAGAATCACATAAATTTACCGCGTTTGAAAAATTATGAAAATTGCAAATTATTGAAAAAAAGAAGTAACAAAAATGATTATAAACGAACATTATTCAGTCGAAAGTGTAATGGAAATATCCGAGGTAGATATAAAAATTTTATTTTGGATTCCTGGTGGAAATTTTGTAATAATTCATCTAATAGCTTAAGTATGATTAAGAAACAAAACTATAAAGTACCTATAATTAAATTTAAATAATTGAAAAGTTTTTGAAAAACCTGGTTTTTAAAACTGTAAGTTTGCAGACTTTTTTTAACGGCAAAAAAATGAAAACTTTGTTCAATCACGATTTAGAAAGTCTTCCAATTATTAGAGGGTACAAATTTATCTGAAGTATTAAAAATTTTCATGAGTTCAAAATACTTATTACTAACAAATTCAGAAAACCTTAGCAATTGAAAGATTCAGGGGCTTGCACTTTTATATTTTTTTGAAGTTGCATTTTATATTTTCAACATTAAAAAGTTTCTAAATCACAAAAAATAAGATAATTTATAGAGCTTCCGAAATATATTTTAAAATTATTTACATTCATAAAAATGTATAAATCTAAAGCGCTTGTGTATCCTATTTCGATTATGAAAACGGATTGATGTTTAACACTTCCAGAAAATTCTGCAATAAAAAACATAAAATCCTCTTGTAGAAGTTTTATATATTTCAGAAATTCTCATTCGTTTTGGAAAATTTAAAACTAGTTATACATTAACCTGAATTTTCGAGAAGCTATATATCATTAAAATAAGATTAAAAGCTTTGTTATTTTTGAAGATTCGAAACAAATTTTCACATTTTTCCAGATTTTTTGATTAAATTAGTAGAGAAAAATAGTGCTTTTCCAGATATATATACTTATAAACTTACAAAAATCTCTTTGGCATCTGAAAATTATTACCAAATGCTTTTGAGCTGAAACTTTCTAGTTTTTAAAAATCATGAAAAATTGAGAAGACTTAATAAATAAGAAGAATAAGAATTTTTAGTTTTCAACATTTAAATTATTTACGAAAATAACATCTTCGTATAGTGTATGAACATTATAGGTTAATTTGAATATTAAAAATGTAATTTTAAATTTTTTTACGAGTCTATGAGAAACATATTTTTCACTACTAAGCGAACGTCACAAATTGATCAGCATTTAAAAAATGACCTTTTATATTTTTAAGGAATATGATACTCTATCTTTTTTTTTAAAAAAAGCTTGCAGTTAAAAAAAAATATTTTACCTCACGTTGACTGATAAGATTTTATGTTATGTTTCGTGAAAGGAAAACATTAAATTTTATATTTCAAAGTGTATTCTCAGCAAAAAACGTAATGAACAAATGATATTTTAACCAGAAAAGATTTTTATTTTGAATAAACAACAATTGAATTCATCCCAAGAAAGACACATTTTCAACAAAATAGCTAAATCCTAAACCAAAGAAACTAAATTATGCCAGTTGCATTTTTAGCCAAAAAAAATTAAATTTTATCAGGTGAGACAGATTTTCTGCAAAACATTTCAATTTTTTAACACCAAAAATATGAATTTTCAAGGAAATAAATGAATTTTCCACCAAAAAAGGTTAATTTTCAACCAGTTTCATTTTTAAGTAAAAAGATTAATTTTTAACCAGTTGAACTTTTAACCAAAAAAGAGGAATTTTTTTACAAAATAGTGAAATTCTCAATAAAAACAGATTAATTTTCAAACCAAAAAGACGCGTTCACAATCATGTAGTTTAATTATTAACCAAAAAATATTTTTCAGTCATGAACGAAAAAAAATTTCACCCAAATTATAATTTTGGGAGATAAATAATTTTGAATGCAAAATAGAAATTTCGAATAAACATTTCTTTGTTATATTTATTTATTTGTGTTTGAGTTTATTTGTGTTCATCTGTTTTTATGGTTATATAATTATATAATTTTCCTAGGATTCTTGGGAAAATGCAAAGGAAATTTCAAAGATTTCAGATATATCGAAAAAGTATAATTTTTTACTTTTCAGGATGTTGCAAAATTTTAGAGAAAATTCGAGTCACCTTTAAAGATATTTAGGACTTTTAGAAGTTTAGAAGACTTATACATATCTGCTCAGCAAAGAAACATAAGATTAAATATTTTTTAGCACCGTAGAATTCAATTAATTTAAAAAAAAATAATTTAAGTGAATTAAAAATCATTGTATAAATATGAGAGAATCACATAAATTTAGTTTGAATTTAAAATAACAATATTTGAAATAAAAATTTGGAGGGCTAAAAAGTCCCGGAAAATAAAATTCCCAACTCTATCAAATTCCCGAATAAAGAAATTCTCGAATTGGAAATATATAAATATTAATGTAATATTAAAATAAATTACATTAATACAACTTTTAGCAATAAAATTATTTTTTTTTGCATTTTTAAATTTTTTAAAAATGCCGTAAATTTGGTCCTAGAGCCAAAATTTTTCAAGGAAAATGACCTTTTTAACTGTCTCAAAATATTCCTTAAATTTTGAAAAATCTTTCAAAATTATAAAAATTGTCCTCTAATCTTCCAGATATTTTCGACATTTTTGTTTTCTTATGGCTTTTCAAACTATTTCAAAAAGCTTCAAAATTTTTTTAGAAATCTTCAAAAATTTGCATATTTTTCAAAATTTTTAAAGATCTTTTTGAATGTCAAATTATTTCTTTAACCCTTTCCAAAACTTTCAGACATTCTAAATATGTTTTTTAATTATTCGAACTTCTCCAAAATTTTTCTTAAAATTCTGTAAAATCAAAAACATTGCCTTTCATATCTTCCATGTTCTGTTATGACAATTTTGGAAATCTTTTAAAATCATTTTAAATATTCTCTTAAAATTAATTTCTTAAGACAAAAAATCATTCATAAACATCAAAATTTTTACTTCCGAATATTCAAGAATGAACATTTTTTAAAACTTTTTTTGATAATCTTTAAACTTTCAAATTAATTTTGAATCTTCTTACGACTCCTAAATGTCTCCTAAACTCACTCGAATTTTTATAAAATTTTGTTATCTCGCTAACTGAAAAACTTTGCTTTGAAATCGATCACATTTTTTTTTCGAAATTAGGAAATAATTTGAAATGTTTTTAAATCTTTGTCAATTTTCTGTTAAAATTTATTTTCTAAAATAAAAAATCAGTTTAAATTTTCCAAGGAAATTTAAGAAATTTTTTGTATATCGAAACCTTTTAAATTTCTTGAAAAGCTTCTTAATTATTAAAAAACACATTAAATTTTATTTATGGACATCTTTGTTCCGTTGCTTATTATTATTGAATATATTATTTAGATGAACTTACATTTCTTATAAGCCTGAAATTTTCAGTTTTTTTTTTAAATGGAAAATAATCATACCAAATTCAAATTTCAAACATACATTAAAAGAATCAGTGGATATTTCGTTATCAGTTACGAAAGTTACAACCTTGTAAAATTTTGATTGTTTGTTTTTTTTTTATACATTTATCGCGTTTACCTGTAATGACGCAAGACCTGAAATCGTTGAAACACTACCAATAAAAACAAAAAATGTTTCTGCACGCAAGTTTTTTATGATTAAAGAAGGTGACTAATAAAAGTAGAAAGTCCAAAACAAATTTTGGCAAAATTTGAAACAAGAATCTTCTTAAAAATGTGAAATATCATTATTCAAAGCATAACTTTGTAATTGCGTATCACACTTACCCCACAGAAAAAACTGAAGTTAAATATTTTTGCATGTAAAATTTTTGGCTGTTAAAGATTACATGCTATTTGGCGAAAGTTTATCTCACGAAGGAATAAAAGCTGTCGTCTGCTGCGTCCTATGCAGCCATGGAAAAACGGTAAAGTATGAGTGAAAAGCTATAAATCAGGACACCAGATTTAAAGCAACTTTTAACTTACCTGATTTTTATTTTAAAAATAATTAGACTTTTCGCGGACGAATCAAAACGTATTTTTCGTGAATGTAAATAAAGAACTTGACACAACAACAACAATCGTCACCATCTTTAAAGATTACTTCATGGCCAAAGATATAAACCATGGCTCATGTAGTTCATAAGATGGTAACCGATCTTATAAGATTTTATAGTGATACTTTCTGCCGCAGTCGGTATTGTAGGTTAGGAACGAAACAAAAAATAGGAATCGAATTAATTTTGAAATTGGAAAATTCAGTGGCGGATCTAGGTATTTGCGTCCTTAGGCTAAAGGAATTAACTACTCGATTTTGCAGCTGCAGTAAGACAAGTACCCTGGCGAAAGTTTTTACAGCCAAAAGTTTTTTTTTACAGCTTGGAAAAAAATTATTTTTCGGACAGACTGAAAAATCCCGAAAATAAAATTGTCGACACTGTAAAATTTACGAACTGGAAAATTCGCGATTAATAATATTCCCGAACAGTTAATAATATTACCGAATTTGAAAGTTCCCGGCAGTTAATAATATTACCGAATTTGAAAATTCCCGACAGAAAGTTGCCAAATTATAAAATATCTGAATTAGAAAATTCCCGAATTTAAATAATTAATTTTTTTCAAATGAATATTATTTATTTATTTATTAAGAATACAATAATCAAATATTTCTATTAGAGAAAATATTTAATGTATGAAGTTTCTAAAATTATGCTTTCAATTTGAAATAACAATATTTGAAATAAAAATTTGGAGGGCTGAAAAGTCCCGGAAAATAAAATTCCCAGCTCTGTCAAATTCCCGAATAATAAAATTTTCGAATATGTAATAAAATTCCTGAATAATAAAATTTCCAAATAAATAAATTCCCGAATTGGAAAATTCCCGATTAAAAAATTCCCGAAAGGGTTATGATATTACCGAAATGGATAATTCCCAATAGTTTATAATATTACCGAATTTAAAAATTTTCGACAGAAAATTTCCAAGTTATAAAATATCCGAACTAGAAAATTCCGGAATTCAAACAAATATAATAATCAAATATTTTTATTGAGAAAAATATTATTTTTAATGTTAAAAGTTTCTAAAAATATTGTTTAACTTTGAAATAACAATAATTGAAAAAAAAAAATTTCTGGATGATTTTTCCACTTCGGATATTTTATAATTCGGCAATTTTCTATCAGGAATTTTAAAATTCGGTAATATTATTATTGTCGAGAATTTTCCATTTCGGTAATATCATAAACTGTTCGGAATTTTTTTATTCGGGAATTTCATTATGTGGGAATTATATTATCCGGGAATTTTATTTTAGGATTTTTCAGTCGTCGAAAAATTTTCATCCATAAATATATTTTTCCAATAATTGTTATTTTTAATTCAAACAATAATTTTAGAAACTTTGATCAGGAAAAAATATTTGACGATTGTATTTTTAATAAATAAATAATATTGATTGAAAAACAATTTTTTTCCCATTCTTTCGGGAGTTTTATAATTCAGGAATTTTCCAGTTCGGATATCTTATAATTCTGGAATTTTTTATTCGGGAATTTTCCAATTCGCGAAGTTTATTACATATTTGAAAATTTTCGGGAAATTCCCAGTTCGGGAATTTGACAAAGTCATGAATTTTATTTTTTAGGATTTTTCAGTCGTCCAAAAATTTGCATCCAAAAATATATTTTTTCAATAATTGTTATTTAAGATTCAAGCAGTAATTTTAGAAACTTCAAACTTTACAATTTTCTTTTGATAGACATATTTGATTATTGTATTCCTAATAAATAAATAATATTCATGAAAATTTTTTTTCATTTGTCTAAATTCGGGAATTTTATAATTGGGGAATTTTCTAGTTTGGATATTCTGGAATTCGGCAATTTTATGTCGGGAATTTTCCAATTCGGTAATATCATAAACTGTCGGGAATTTCATCATTTGGGAATTTTTAATTTCGGTAATATTATAAACTGTCCGGGAATTTTATTATTATGGAATCTTCCTATTCGGGAATTTAGTTATTCGGGGATTTTCTAATTCAGGAATTTTACAGTCTTCCCGATTTTTCACCATAAGTGTATTTGGATATTAATTTTCATTTCGAGAAATCTATTTAATTAAATAATAAAACCATCACACATTTTTTATGGATTTTATAATTTAATTGGATAGTTTCTAGAAAATAAAGAATAATGTCCAAATACACTTATGGTGAAAAACCATTTTTTTCTGAGTTTTCAAAAAAATTAAGTTTTGTCCCAATGCAATTGGTATTATTTTTCATCCCTCAGCTTGCAGTCATCTTGGATTTCCCAACCTGAAATACCTGATAGAATATACTTAAATTTTGATCAATATTATCTTAATATAACATTTTATCTACAGTACAAAATTAATTTTGTTTAAAAATTACTTTTTAAAATAAAATTTCATGATTCAGGGTGCCCTCATACGTAGCAAAACTTTTGAGTTCAAAAAATAATTTTTCTGAATTTTCGAAAAATGATAAGAAAAATTTTTTCTTGATTTTTCTGTTTGAAAATTAACTTGTTAAATAATAAAAATTTGAAGCATGAAATAAGGTCGATAGAAGTTGTAGTTGTTCAGAAATCATCTTTTAGCTTTAAAATTTTACTCCGTAAAAAGGCTTTTATATTAAACTGCAATAATGACGGATCTCGAAACTTTCAAAACGGAAATTCCTATCTCATAACTTGTCAATTATGGTTAAGATCATAGTAAATATGGCGAATTTTTCGAATGTTGTCGAGTGCTTTATTGACAGTCATGAAAAATATATAACCATTCGTCCGTCCGCGATAAGTGCAATTATTTTTAAAATGAAATGGTAATAAGTGCAATGTTTTTAAAAATCTGGTGTCCTGATTTCCACACCAATTTCATCCATACTTCACTGTTCTTTGCACTGCTGTCAACTACATAGCAGAAGACGCTTTTTCGCTGACAAATTATTCCGAGACAGTTTAAAAACACGGAATTATCTCAGTTTCGTGTAAAGTTTATTCGACAAGGTTAATTTTTGTTGCAGCGAATCTTTCAATGGAAATCGATGTAAAGTTTATCTTCTGTTTTTTCTGTGCCCCCATCGACTCTATAACTCCTTTCCATTTAATTTACTATATTCTGAATATTGAAAATTGGAAATAAGTTCGAGAATAAAAAACGAACCCTATAACTCAAGGGGAAACATTTTTGAATTAAATTAATTAAAAAAAAAAAATTAAATTAAGTTAAAGGGAACAATTTTGCAGACTTCGTTTTACTCACCTCTTATGGTAGTCTCTCGTTATGATTTGATCGACCAACGTGATATTATAAATGTATTTCGAGATGAGGAAGATCGTTTTGTATACTCGAAAAAGTTGGTAAATGGGTTAAATATTTATTCTGAAATCCTTCTATGTGAATTTATTATTCTCATTACACAAAAAGAATCATATGTGAGCAGATGCAGGTTTAATTAATTACCTTATCAGTCCCTTGTATAGTTCTTATCTACCTCAACGATGTGCCTACTGCCTTGGAGGTTTTTACGCAGCCAAATACAAAATTCATATGAAAATTCAAATAATCAAACTAAAAATTATGGAATTATTAATTACAGAATGCTATTGTTCTTAACAATCCAGGAGCAACTTTCCTAAATACGTGTCCAATAAGTAAATATTCAAAAGAGCGAGAAGTATCATTTCCTATAGGATGGCAGTCATGCTGTCAATAATTCAAAATAGAAAATATTATTTCAAAGCCTTCTAGAATAAAAACATTTCAATAACGCAACTAATAATTCATTCCAGAAATTTGTCTGAAATTTAAATTCGTTTACTTATTTTACATTACGACCTTCGCAAGATACAACCTTGAGTTTATTCTTCCTTGGAACAGATTTCTTGTACAAATATCATATTCTGTTGCATCAGTATTTACCAAAAATCAGTACAGCGAGATGAAAAAACAATATCAACAGTTATTTATACGACCTCATTCATAAATGACGTAAAAATGAATGCAAATGTGGTAATTTGTAAAATATCCATTTTCGAGTTTAAAAATATTTTAACTTGAACTGGTTTAATCGATATTTTCAAATTTTTGATATGCATATTTAAGTTGCTATAATATTCAAATATAGATCCAATAAGGTCTAAATTTCTGGAAGTGTATGCAAGTCATAGATTGATTATTATTAGCAGTCAATATTTATTACAAATTGATCTCAGATTACCTATCATTACCTTTTTTTAATCTTTTTTCAAATCTTTTCCATTTCTTATTTTATTATATTGTAATAGATTCAATAAGATATGTGATACTATATTGTAGTGAAACAATTAGGTAAGATATATATATATATATATATATATATATATATATATATGTATGTATTTATGAAAAAAAGATACATAAATGAAAATTTAGCTTATAAATTAAGAAACCATGGTTGTGTGACAGCAAAAGCATATACCTGCCCCAAAGTTCACAAGCCAGAATTAAAATGGAGTTAATTGTCTCTACTATTGGTTCTCCAACTTACAATTTAGCAAAATTCTTATCTAATCTCTTAAAGCCAGTATCTGGAAAAACTGATTCATTTATAAGAGATAGTTGGAGCTTTAAAGAAAAAATTAATAATTTTAATGTTCCTAACACACATTCAATTCTTTCACTAGATATTATATCTATGTTTGATAACATTCCCTTGCATTTAGTTTTGGACGTTATAGAAGCAAATTTACAAGTACATAAAAATTTAACTAAAATATCAAACTCAGAGATTTTAATAGCTGTCAAAACGGTTTTTAATAATATTGTTTTTTCATTTAATCAACAATTTTATAAACAAATTTCTGGTTGTCCGATGGGTTCACCTTTATCAACTATTGCATCTAATCTTGTTTTACAAGATGTTGAAAATAGAGCCTTATCTAAATTAAGCTTCAAACCACTTTTCATTAAGCGTTACGTGGATGCTATTTTCACTATTGCTCCTACAGATAAAATCCCAGAACTAATTAACACATTCAATAGTATAGAAGAATCTCTACAGTTTACTTTGGAAACAGAAAACAATAATACTCTAAATTTTTTAGATCCATCACGAAAACTAAAAATGGAAATTTGATTACTAATTGGTTTAAAAAACCATCATGGTCAGGCCAATATTTGAATTACCATTCTCACCATCAATTTAGTCAGAAAATTGGATTAATTAAAGGTTTAATTGACAGATGTATTAAACTAAGTGACATCAATTTTAAAAAAGAAAACATAGACCAATTAAAAATTACTTTGCAACAAAATAATTATCCACTACCGTTAATTGAAAGTGTCATTAAAGAAAGAGTACATGAAATTTACAATAGCTCAATTAAAAATAAAAAAAAGAGAACAAATGGCTTGAAAATTATAGACAAACTAATTTACGGGTTTCATTACCTTATGTACAAGATTTATCAGAAAGATTAAAGAACGCGTTAAAAAAGTTTGCTATTAATGTCTATTTTAGAAATTATCACATATTAAAAAATATAATATATAATGTTGTTTATCTAATAAAATGTATAGGATGCAATAAAGTTGATATAGGTGAAACTGGTCGTCGGTTAAAAAATAGAATATCCGAATATAAAAGGGATTGTAGAATTGGCAACTCAAATACAGGCCTCTCACCACATTCTTGGAATTTTGATCATTATTTTGATTTAGATTTTAAAAATATCAAAATTCTTGCTAAAGATAAAAACTCGTATAAAAGAAAAATTCTGGAATCAATTTTCATAAATAAATATATAAAAGTATATATTAATTTAAAAACTGAAATTCTTAACGTGAATCAATATTATAATAGCATCATCAATTAAATTGGATTCCCATCGTATTTAGAGCGCTTTTCATTTGGATTTGATTTTGTCCACCTATCACTACAACTTTCTTAGGTTTTTCATTTGAAATTGATTTTGTCCATCTATCACCACAACTTTCTTAGGCCTGATAATCATTTATTTGTTGTTTACGTCACATCAGTTTGTTGGCTGTTTTTACAGCATTTTTAACAACGAAATGTGAACTTTTTTGAACATATTGGGAAATTTCTTTTGATCTCTATGGTTTCCCAATACTTTTTTTACAATTTCATAATGGACTGACTTAATACGAAATTTTAAATGTTGTCATTCGCTTCGACGTACGTTAGGATTGACTCCGATTATTGCCTCCGAGGTAAAAATTGGGTTTATACATTTAATTTATTTTTTGTATGCATTTTTTTTTTTAATTATTTATACTTTTATAACAGATGTTTGTTTCTGATGAAGGCCCACAGATGAGGCCGAAACGTCATAATAAAAAGGAATTTTGACTCAATTTATTTATTTTTTTTTTCTAAGTTGACCGCAAGACCGAAATAAAAATATGAAAACTTTGTTTTCTCTTATAATTTTGAAGATAAAGAAAACATAAGCTTCAATTCCTTGCCATTTTTACAGTAATTATTTTTTTAAGTGATGAAAAGTAATGGTAATCTGAACACAGATTGAAGATAAGACGTAGTATCTACTATAGGGTGGTCCAAATTTATATCTGGAAAAATTTAATTTTTGCTGATGGATCCCCCCAATTTATTCGTCTTCCGGAAAAAAAATCTATTTTCTTCTTTTGAAGTGGTCAAGAATAAAAAGCTCATGGGCTTTCGAAATTGACATGGGGTTTCATACTGAAGACGGTATTTCTTAGATTTTTTTTAACATAAATTATTGGTATTCGATATATATATAAATATATATATATATATATATATATATATATATATATATATATATACCATTAAACCATTTCCCTTTCAGGGTAGGCGTGACACTACCCGATTCGGGTAGTGTTTCTAGGTTTTTCTTGTAGTTATAAATAACTACAAGTGTGGGCTCACCACACCCACGATGTGCCAACAGCACTCATGTCAGTATTCTTGAATGGTCACCCATCCAAGTACTAACCGCGTCCAACGCTGCTTAACTTCAGTGATCTGACGAGAACTGGGTTTTTCAGCGTGGTTTGGCCATATAAGTGACATATTTCCAAATATCGTGTAACTAATTTTGATTTGTTTAAACAATGTCTCCCCCTGTGATTCTCAAAAAGTCACTACTTCCTGGAATTGATAACGCAGTTAATTTATATTGATTTTTTTGGAAAAATTTTCCCCCATATATCTTTAAAAGTTACTATTTTATTAAATTTTGGCGCGGCTGAGGCATGCTGAGAGCGATTTTTTTTGTGCGACATAGTGTGAGAAATACGGAAAAAGAACAAGAAAAATTTTCTCCTTCTTTCACATGAAAAGAAGCAAATGTTTTCAATTGTTTAAATAATTCCAAACTGTATTTAAAAAAAAATTTCACTCTTAAAATTCATTATCTGATTTATAATCTTAGAAAATAATAACTTTTCACGATTTACAGGGGAAACAATTGTCTCAATAAATGAAAATTGTTTAAATAATTTTCAAATAGCCTGAATGAAACAATATGACTTTAAACTTTTGTTAGTTGCGTTTTTGATTCCATAAAACACATATCTTTTCAAGATTTATTGGGAAAAAATGTTTTAAACGAATAATGTTTCAATAATTTAAAAATTCGTTAAAAAATATTTGGATGCTTGTCATTTAACGAACAAAAATAACCCGTGATAAAAAAATGCAAAGAAAATACCGTCGATAGCATAAATATGACATAAAACTGCTATTTTGAATGTTAATGTTGATTAATAGGAAAAAAATGAAGAACTTCTTCCGAAAGAGGAAAAAATTGGGGGAAATCGATTACCAAAAATCAATATCAAAGTTTTGCACCATCCTAATCTAAAAAAGATTTTCATTTTCTTGACTTCCCTATGACTTAAATTAAAAAAGAACATTATAGTTACTTAAACTTTGTCATTAAGATCCCCACTATTTTTAAAGTTATTAGTTTTTGAAAGATATTTTTCTTATAAGTGGTATATTTTGAAGAGAAATACAATCTCTTAAATATTTCAACAATGACATCAAAAAAGTTATGAAGCCATTTTTTTTCAAGGATAAATTGAAGCAATCGGTACAATTTTAATGCCCTAACGAAAGCCATACAAAATTATATTGTCGTTTTTCATTTACTCTGATTTCATGCAGTCTTTATCAATCCTAAGAACAATGGGTATTATCGTTCATGGTCAGCACTGTGCAACCTTGCACCTGACACTAAAACCATTAAAAAAGAACAGATTGTAACGCTCATATAATTTTAACCTTGTCACGATTTAATCTAAAATCGCTGTATCTCCTTTTCATAAAAATTTAACATTTGCGTTTGAATAATATGATAATATGTGGTAATAACAATTTAGTCTGTGAGTTATTTTCAAATTTTATTACACAATTTATTGAAATAAAATTATTATTCTTCACATTCTATTTAAATATAATTTAGTTGTCTTCAAATTAATGCTTCTTCGTCGATGGATTTCTTGACCTTTAGATTGAGTTGTGCATGAAAAGAAAAGAGACAAAATCAGTAATCATAGACATACACAAAAATGATAATTTTTGCGTAAATCAGTTTTTGTTACATAGTCCATTTTTAGTTTAAATTCCATACCTATAGCATTTTATTATTCTTTTTTGTCCTCTTTTGCGGATTTATTAGCTGGCTTCTCATCTGATTGAGCAGCAGGTTTATCATCTGGTTTATCAGCTGTTTTCACAGGGCTTCCTTTAGTCTCAACAATGAGAACTTCTGATTTCAAATTTTTATCCGATTTATTAGCTGACTTTTCATCTGATTTAGCAGCAGGCTTATCATCCGGTTTATCAGCTGTTTTCACTGGGCTTGCCTTAGTCTCGATAATGAGAACTGATTCTTTTGGTTTTTTCTCGGATTCAGCATTTGCGGGTGGTTTGTCACTAGCTTTTTCCTCGGTTGCTTTAGTTTCATCTACTAATTTTTTACTTCCATCCCTAATTCAAAAAAAAAAAATATTTGTTTCTTAGATCTAAAAGTATTTCAAATTTCTACCAAATATTGTAGAAATAAATGTATATGTAATGCCTATAAATGTTTAGTTTAGACTTCTTGAAATGGTTGAGACAAGAAAATTCTCTCAATTCGTAAAACGCGATCAAAGGTTAAAATGACGAAAAATTGCATTTTTCTAGTTATTTTCAAAACCATAATTCATTTTTCTTCATCCATTGTAACAGTCAATGTTCTATTCTATGATAATATAAATGCACATGTCATATAGACCTTATTAAAAATGTTCTTATGCTTGCGGACGGAAGGCAAAGTACCGAAAAATATTAAAATCACGACAAATCGCATGTTTCCCTTTATTTTAAGTCCAAAAAATATTTATTGCTGATTTGGGTATATGTTAAAAGTTGTATACTATAAGCGTCATATTTAGTATAAACCTCATGAAAAATTATCTTATACTCGCACACTCAAGCTAAAGTACCGATAATAGGATAATTTTTCATTAGGCTTATACTACCTAGGCACTTATCTTATTATAGTATAAAACTCTTACGGTTCACTCGGATCCAAGCAAAAAATTATTGATTTAAAAATAACCAGGAAAAAGCAAGTTTTCGTATTTTTGACCTGAATGAATTTTTTCTGCTCAAATTTTGAGGAAGTCATTTGTGTATCCGCTAGAAACCGTTTAGCCCCCCCCCCTCTGGAAAAAGAAAGAGGATTTTCAAAATAAGCATTTTTTCTTCAACACATACTGATGCTTTCTATATCTATCAGCAACTCCCAAAATTTCAGAATTTTGTATTATGAGTTATGAAAAAAATGTTACAGTCATAATAGACATAAACATTCATCCAACAATAACATACCATAGGTAATTCATATTGTGGCCAAAATCAACAGTAAGAATTTACTTGTTCGAAAATTGCAACAACAAAAATTTCTAATGGGTAGATATGTTCTCATACTGAAAAATCAAAATTTCTTACCCGGCAGCTTCTGTCTTTGCTTCCGCATTGTTTTTCTGTATCAGCTTAGCTATAGCTGCACTCCCACTTCCTAGAGCATCAGAAAATACTATTTCAAATTAAAATAGAAGCTGTTTTTTCAAACCGTAAAAAATGAAAAAATCTGTAATATTTGAATACTACCGTCAAATAAGTTGATTATAGATCAGTTCGGGGTAAAGATGGATCAAATTTTATGTTCTATAACTTCATAATTTTTTTTTTTTTATTAAACAAGAATAAAACTTTTCTTGCGACTTCATCCAAATAATTTTATTGGAAATATCGGAATCGGTACGATTCCGAAACATTATATAAAATTTTCAATGAAATCGTCTGGCTGTAGTCGTAACAAATGATTTTTCCTTCTTCAATTGTTTTTTTCCGGACGCAACGTAGAAAAAATGTCTACTTTTCCTTTCAATGATAATTTTTGTCTAAAAATAGCTCAGTAAAGTACGTATATCATAAAACAATTTCGTAAAGTTTCGAAATTTCAGGGGACTGTTTTTCGAAAACAAAATTTCCAAAAACAATGAAAATTTGATTTTTCATCGCCGTGCGCATTTAAGAAAACGTGCCCCTCATGCAAAAAGAAACTTCCCCCTCCATTTTCTCAAATCCTAATAATATTTTTAAATCCTACTTCTTTATATTGATTCATCAACTCAATAGCTGGAAAGACAGTTTTTTTTCTTTTTAAATTAAAAATTAGATATGTCTTTACCATCCAAAATTAAAAAAACGTGTTCCTCAAAGGAAAAAAAAAAATTTGACATAAATTCTCTCGGAATCTAAAAACAGTTTTCAATTAGGCTTTTCAGGGTTTAATTCGGCACTGCTTTACATATCTCAAAAGAACTTTCTCATCAAACAAAGTTGAAAATTTGATTCTTGATAACGTTTTTTTTTCTCTCCTGTAAAATTGTGAAAATGTGTGTTAGGTCCTTTTTTAAATATTTTAGGCGGTTCGGAAATTTTTTTGTTTGTGAGAATCTCATTGTCTAAGATGGTTTGTTTTTTTTGGAAATCACTCACATATATATCTAAATTGAAAAGTCAATTATTATATTGTTGGTTTATAATTCATCTCTTCTGGTTGAAAATGTTACTCTCTGGTTGAAGATTTAAGATTTTGCTGAAAATTTGTTTGTTTTTTTGTTAAAAATTAATGTTCTCAACTGAAAATTCAACTAATCCATTTTTGGCTGAAAATTGATCGGTTTTAGTTGGACATTCAACTATTAAATTTTTATTCGAGAATTCATCTTTTTTGGTTAAAAATTCCACTACTTGTTAGGATGTTGAACTAATTTGTTAGAGGTGTCTTTTTATTGATTTAAGATTGCACTATTTTATTGGTAATTCCTTTTTTTGGTTGAAAAATAATTTTTTTAGCCGAAGATTCAATTTTCCCATTTTTAGTTGAAAATTGATCAGTTTCAATTGAAATATCAACTATTACATGTTTCGTTTAGAATTAAACTTCTTCATTAAAACTTTAGCTACTTGGTTGAAAGTTGAACTACTTTGTTGAAAATTCATTTTAATGGTTGAAGAACTATTTCTTTCGTTGGAAATAATTTAGATTTTAAAGACATTTACAAATGACCAATCTTCAACCAAAAACGGAATATTTAAATTTGCAGTTGAAAAAATTAATTATTAACAAAAGAAAACGAATTTTCAAAAAAAAATTAAATTGTTGAACTATTTTGTTGAAAATTTGTTTTTTTTTTTTGGTTCCAAATCAATTTTTTAAACTGCAAATCCAACTATTTCATTTTTGGTGAATGTTAATCGTCTTTAGTTTAAAATCAACCAAGTTCGTTGAAAATTAACTTTTCGTGAAAAATTAAGCTGTTTTGTTGAAAAATCGTCTGTTTGTCTACAATTTATCCAAAAAAGGAACAGTTAAATTTTCAGTTCCAAAAATTAATTTTAAAACAAAACAAAAAAAAGAATTTTGAACAAAACAGTTAAATCTTCAAACAATGAAATAAATGTTTAACAAAGTTGCCTAACTATCAATCAAGTGGTTATATTTTTAACTAAAACGATCAATTTAAAACCAAAAATGGATTGGTGAAATTTTCCGATAAGAAAATTAATTTTCAAATAAAAAAAAAACTCATTTTCAATAAAATAGTTTATTCTTTAAGCAAACAGTAGAATATTATTCAAAGGAGATGAATTCTGAATCAAAAACATAATAGTAGACTTTCCAATTAAAAAGAAGGAAGTGTCTACGTGTGCCGAAATTTTAGTTCAAATATGGGTGTGTCTACACAAGAATCCGGCTATTCGTACCGAAATTTCGGAACAAATACCCCCTTTTCCAGCTCCTCCTATTCGTGCCCAAAAAATCCGGCTATTTGTACCGAAATTTTGGTACACGTGGCCACGGCCTGAAAAAAATTAACTTAAAAAAAATAGTTTGCTTTTATTATTTGGTTCTATTAATTTAGTTCGAATTTAAGCGAAGAAACGAGAAAACGTGGAAGTTTCTAGAAAACTCGAGGAAGAAGAGGAGTTATTTGAAAAATAGGGGAGAGGGGAATAGAGGTAATAGTGCGAAGTCTGCATTATATCTAGTGCTTATAAAATAAAATCACTAATTGTCATTTTTTCAAGTTTTCCAAAAGTTGAGTGACAACTTTCAAATTTATTTTTTAAGTAATTAAAAGAAACAATAATTTAATTTTCAGCGATCTGCATTAACTTAAGTGCAGCTTCGTTTTGATTTTGTGCAGTTATTTTCTGTATATATTAATCAATTTTTAAAATATTTTTTAAGAATTTCAAGAAGAGTTTGAAAATGTCTGCAATGTAGTGAAATTTTCAAAAGAACAGATTACATACCATCGGGAAATCCGTGACTTGTCACCGAAAATACAATTACTATCACCGCTACAAGTGATACAATATTTGCCTTTACCACAGCCATATTATTCCAGATGTCACTTTTCTTCACAAGATCCTTGGCTTTCAGGATTGTTTGCTCTCCTCCGTCGACGATGGCAATATTTGATCTGATATTACGATGAAGCACTGGTTTTATAGAGGGAAGCGAGTAAGATGAATGCGGTGGGGATTACTACATGCGTACTATTCAGTACAGGTGTAGAGAGGAAATTCGCTAAAGATCAATTCGAGTTGGTCAGCAGCGGAATTAAACACGGATTCAATTTACGGCGTGAAAGATTAGCCATTTTAACTATCAATAGCATACACAAGTACGCTTGAAAAATCCACAATGAAATGATAAAAACAATACTGCATAAAAACGACTGAAAATATGCAATACTGCTGAATTCATAGAGTTTCCTTCATTATTATCAAATTGAATGATCAATTTTCGAATTAATTCATTTACTTTGTCTACGTTAAAGTTTCTATGTTTCCGCTTACACACATTGTGCAAGTTGGTCCTGAAGAAGGAAAGGGTTTGACTAAAATGAATCCAAAATTGGGTTTCAAAGGAAGTTTTCACATCATTTCTGGATTCAAAATTTGAAAAAATCAAAATCCTAGCTGTTCCTGATAATTTAATATTTGGTAGTACACCAAATCGTCATTCTTATGTCATCGCCATGTGTGACGTGAAGCGAAGAAACCAGCTGCAGGACCGAAAAATCCATTTTCCGATTTGTATTCATTCAGAATAATAAATATTTTCCTATCAAATAAAGAAATCCTTATTTCTCCATGATCAAAATTGAATTTTCTGGAGAAAAAAAGTTTTTTTTTACATAGCGCTTGACTCCCGCACCAAAGCTCTCGCGCGTCGTTTCTGTGCGTTACCTTGATGCTCTAATTCTAATACGTTTGGCTCGGTTGATCACCATTCGATGCGCGCAATTAGGCACTTTTGCATGAGAATTTCTCCAGGCCTTTTTGAATTTTGTTTTATAAGTCGTAATAAAACACCAAAATAACACATAATATGATTATTATTATTTTATACATACATATTTTTTGAGCCTTCACACAGATACGGACCGCTCAACTGCGTTATTAAGAGGGCCCCTTTGCTACCAGTTTGTCTTCCTTTCACTTTGATTTGCTTTTTCTCGAAAACTCATTTTCGGTCCTAAGGCTGGTTTCTTCGTTCCACATCACATTTATCAAACATTTGCAATAAAATCTACAATGGGTTTATACTTAGAGAATTTAATGTAGTCCGGCTACTGGAAAAGTTAATCAAAGCTATGTCCATTATTTTTTTCTCAAATTTGGAATTAAATAAAAAATTTGGCCAGCTTATCAATTAATAATTTAAGCATGACATGCTTATGCTGATCAATATAAATACAATATTTTTCATACAATAATAAAATGTAAATTATCTGAAACGATAGAAACTGAAACATAAAACCACTTTCAGCTTTACCCAAGACGAACAACGAGAACGTAGTGGTAATATGGCCCCATTTTTATTATTTTATTTTTCAATTTCATTGTTTTTGTTTTTCTTCTTAATTTTTTCTTCCTCATAGGGGAAGCTTTGTAATGGTAACATTTTCCAAAAATCTTAAATTCATTTAATTAAACCTTCCTCAATTTAAAAATCTCTGATACAATGTTCTAAGCAATTATCGGGATATGTGTGTTTGTGTGTGGGTGGGTATGTGTGGATGTGTTTGTGTGTGCGTGAATGCCACACTTTTTTGTCAACACGATAACTTGAAAACGGTTGCAGATAAATCGATGAAATTTGAAGGGCCTATTTTCCCCACTAATATCTTGGAACTGACCGAAGGATGTCTGAAAATATTTGTTGCATTTTTTTTAGCACTTAATAATATTTTAAAAATCCGTTTTTTATATCAAACATTTTTTCATTAGCATAATTCCAAGTTGATGCAAGGATATGAGAGATTCCTTGGTTCGAGAAGAATCGATTGACCTATAATATTAATACATTTTATCAAATAGTATGGAAGTTATGGTAATTTATATATTTTGAAAATCGGTTGTTTATAGTAAAACTTTTTTCATTAACATAATTCAAAGTTGATGCAAGAACAGAACAGATGGGTTCATTCAAACGAATCGATTGACCTATAATATTGATACATTTTTATGAAGAGTAAGGAAGCTATAGTAATGCATAATATTTGAAAATACGGTTTTTTATAGTAAAAATTTTTTTTTCGACATAATTCAAAGTTGATGCAAAGATATAAAAGATTCCTTGATTCGAGACGAATCGATCGACCTAAATATTAATACGTTTTATGAAAGAGTAGGGAAGTTATGGTATTTTATATATTTTTAAAATCGATTTTTATAGTAACAATTTTCTCATTCTCATAATTTAAAGTTGATGCGAGAATAGAAAAATTGTGTTGATTCAAGATGAATCGATTGACCTATAACATTGATATATTTTATTGAAGTGTGAGGAAGCTATGGTAAAGCAAAATATTTGAAAACACGGTTTTCTATAGTACAACTTTTTTCACTAACATAATTCAAAATTGATGTAAGAACGGAGAAGATTCCTTAATTCGAGGCAAATCGATTGATCTATAATATTAATACACTTTATTAAATATTAAGGAAGTTATGGTTATTTATAATATTTGAGTCATCTGTTTGAAACAGAAAAACTTTTTTCATCGACATAGTTCAAAGTTTACGCATGAAT
The DNA here is from genome assembly GCA_932195095.1 of Andricus curvator. Taxonomy (NCBI): domain Eukaryota; kingdom Metazoa; phylum Arthropoda; class Insecta; order Hymenoptera; family Cynipidae; genus Andricus; species Andricus curvator. The sequence continues at coordinate 125,444 of CAKNYM010054208.1, read as the reverse complement.
AGAAAATACTTTTTGATCATAAATTTTCAAATAGAATAATTTTGACAATTTTTTTAAAGAAATCATAAAGCTACGAAAGGGATAGGGTGCGGCAGAACTTTTACGTTCCCTTCTCCAGCTCGAAAAATTATCATTTCGAATACAAAATTTGAATTGTCTGATTTGTCTTTGCATTTAAAAAATTTTTTGTATTATTTTATCATTTTATATTTTTTGTAAATTTCTATTTTCAAATTGATAAGAATGAATACTTTGGTTTGTCTATTATTGAAAAAAAGAACTAATACTTCCTCTATGAGGAAGCAAATACATTTGCTAACGGGAAGCAAAGTTCAGCTAGTTTAATATTGTAATGCGTTCGATAAGAGTTGAAACTCTTATCAAATACATCAAAATATTGAAAAGTTAAGAAGAAAAATGAAAAAATATAATAAAATAAAAAAATAAAAAAATAAAATAAAAATGGGGCCAAATAACCACTAAGTCACTGTGTATCGTTTAGGTTCTGGAAGTATAAAGTCATTGTAGCTTTCATTTCAAACGTTTGATATATGTTGATAACACGAAAATTACGATTTTAAATTCTGGGAAATATTATCATATCGATATCTTGCGAAAGGGAACAGCTAGAATTTTGATCGTTTCAGATTTTGAATCCATAAATGATGTAGAAACTTTATGTAAAACCCAAATTTGTGTCCATTTTAGTCAAACCTTTTTCATCTTCAGGACCAATGTATATGCGCGCTATGCGCGCACTAATTACCCTTTCTTTAGAAAATAAACAAGGTTCATTTCCCAATATTTTTTACGTATGATTTGACATATAGATTCATTATAAATCATCAAAACTAAAAAATTTTCATTTATATGTACATCTTTAAAACGGAAGAGTTTTTAATTTCGAAAATTTTTCAAGTGGAACAGCTTTGCTATTTAGACTTTGTTCGTATCTCGTCTTGTATTTGCAACAAACTTCGATTTTTTATTTTGATATAAATACATCATACTAGTACCAACGTAAAAAAAAGCGATGACCTTTTTGAGAAATTTGAGTTCAAACATTTACAGAAGAACAGCCGCCATTTTGTCAGTTTTTAAATTTTCAATTAAGATTGTATGAAAGTCCATGCAGCCGTTGTAATTTCATAATTAGGCAATCAAAATAAGAAACATTTCTGCTAGTATATAGAAAAGAATAATTAAAATGCAGTAAAATTTGCCTGAATTTAAGACCGCGTTTCAAATTCAATTTCGAAATTCAGATAATTAGGTTTTAAATTTATATCAATTTACAATTCAAAGTGTTTGTCATTGAATAATTTTATACATATTCAAACATTCAAATTATATTGTTTGTATAAACCCAAATTTAGGTCTACAAAACTAAATAATTTGTGTATACTGATACACATTCAAAACTAAAAATTACTAAAAAAAGTATTAATTTCCAAATTAAAATCATAGGAGTCTTGCTTTTGTATTTGTATAAGTAATAATAATAATGCTAGTGACAAAATATTTTTGAACAATCGAATTTGAAATTGATGCCTATATATTTGCCACTAAGATGCCCCTGCACTGTACAAAAGTGATTCATTTGCGATTATCGACATTGCTTATGTTTATGTTCAATCATAAATTCTTTGAAGCAATTGAAAAAAAATTTCTTTATCAATCCACTGATTACTTTCTTTAAACAGGATTTCTGGTAGATCATTAAAATCTATTCCCAATTCGGCTTCTAGTTTACGCTCTTTTTTTTATGCATTTTTTCTTGTCATTGTTTTCATTGAAATATAATTTATCAACCTCATCATTACATCTATCATCTCGATTTTTAAGCTTACAATACATTTGCTATTTGTTATGGATCATATTCAGAACCGTTTTGATCTTTTCTTTTGTGGTGCTCAATATTCTCATCGTTTTTCTTTTTTAGAAACCTTGAGTTCATTCCAAACCTTATGTATTCTTAAGTTGTTTGTCATAATTTTTTGCTCACTCTTGTTTGTAGTTCCTGATTGTAAATCAGAATTATAAACATATCCCGATGTCTTCATATCATTTTCTGGTAACTTTTGATTTGATTCATTATAACTTGTCGTGGTTGATATATTTTCACTGTTCTCGAAGCACTTTGTCTCAATTGATTCTGTTGTTTCGGGATAAACGTTAGTTTTCTCCTCTATTTTTCGAACTTCGTCTTCAACTATTACATTTTTCTCATCGCATCTACATTTCGAATCATCAGAACTCGGCCGCAAGATTCCAAAAAGTTTTAATATCATTTCCAGAAAACCAATTGTTTTCTTATCAGTTGCTTCGTTTTTCTTTCCTGCTGAAACTGAAATACCTGACCTACTGAAATTCAAAGTATTTTCAACCGCATTAATATTTTTTTGATGTTTCTTTCTCTCAAGCATTTCTTCATTTGTGTTTTGTGTTTTTATTAAATTTTCTAAACGTTTCATTTCTTTTACGTGATCTTCAATTTCTTTTCCGACTAAAACCTCCTCCAATTGCTGGTCGTTCTTTCTTTTCCAATCATTCGATTTTTCAAATGAATGATCCATCAGTAAATTTTGAGTAACGCCTAAATAAAGAAAAATATTCTCATAACATTTATTACATCATATTTAATTTAGCAAAATAATATTAATAGGACTTTGTGTACTGTTTACCTCAAAAGTCAAAATACTCTCCAATTTGTACAAATTGTGAGTGCCGACTTATTTCATACAAAAATGTATCAAAACTATCAATCGCGCGTCAAGCGCGCATGTAGTTTTTTGTTGGAAACAAAAAATTAATAAAATGACTCAAACTGTTCCTTTAATTTTGACAAATCTTTGCCAATTGAGAAATCGCCCTAAAATCTTTGAAATTTACTAAAAATATTTTTGAAAACATTTCGAAATCTGTTTAAATGTTTATAAATTTTCTTTAAAAATCGTTTTACAAAAAAAAATCATTGAAAAATTTCCCAGGAATCTTAACAACATTTTTTCATTCTTTTGAAGCTTTTCAAATTGCATTAAAATCTTCTAATTTTTTTTTTCAAAATCTACAAGAATCTACATATTGTTTGAAAAAATTTGAACCCTTTTCTAATTTTAAGTTATTTTGTAATAACTTTTTTGATATCCTTTCAAATATTGACTCACTTTTTTAAGTTTTTCATGATCTTTTAGAAATCTTTTAAAATGGTTCTAATTTTTCCTAATTTTTTTTTAATCCTACAAAATGAAAAAAATGCTTCAATTTTTCAGATTTTTTTTAACAGTTTTGGAAATCTTTTCAATTATTTAACAATCTTTTTGAACATTCTCCAAAATAAATTCAAAAAAATAAAAAGTAATTTGCAATTTTCCCAGGAGTCCCCAGAAAGTTTGCTTATTATCTTGAAATCTTTCAAATTCTTCAAAACTTGATTTTGAAATCTTCGAAAATCTGCTCTTTTTTATATTTTCTGACTCTTTATAAAACTTCTGAACCTACTGAATATCTTTTGAAGTGATATGAAAATTTTGCTATTTTTTTTTAATTCTGTTTTGAAACGATTTTCAATCTTTTTCAACCTTGCTTAAAATCAATTTTTAAAAATGAAAAATCATTTATAATTTTTTTGGGAATCTTATAAAATTTTTTTTATTATCTCAAAACGTTTCAAAATCCTTAAAAAACTTTAAAATTCAATTCTGAAATCCTGAGCAAACCTACATTTTGTTTTAAATTTTATTTTATTTTTGAAATTTTTTCATGATCATTTAAAAAAGTTTTAAAATGATTCTAGTTGTTCCTAAAATTAAAAAAAAACTTCGAAATGAAAAAAATTTCTTTTTGTTCTTTCAGATTCTTTTACAATTTTAAAAATCTTATGAAATGTTTTTAAAGCTTTTTGAATATTTTTAAAAATTATTTAAAAAAAAATAAAAATAATTTTCATTTTTCCTAGGAATCCGAAGGACATTAGTTTGTTATGATGATATCTCTCGATATCCTTCAAAATTTTATTTCGAAATCTTAAAAAATCTGCACTGAGTTATACATTTTTTAAATCTTTTTAAAAATTTCAAACATCCGAAGTATCTTTTAAAGTTATTTAAAGTTTTCGTCAAATTTTTCAAAAAATTTGCAAAATTAACAAAATTATCTGAAAATCTTCCAGATAGTTTTTTCAACATTTTTAAAATGTTTTTAAATATTTTTAAACATTGTTTGAAATTCATTCAAAAAAATAAAAAATCATTTTTAATTTTAGCAAAAATCTTAAGAAAATGTGTATATTATCTTACAAACTTTCAATATCCTTAAAAAGCCTTACAATTTTATTTCCAAATCTTCACAAATCTACATTGCCTGAAACCATGTTGCAGATTGTTTTTGACAACTTCGCAAATTTTTTAAAATATTCTTTAAAATTAATTTTTTCAAAGGAAATATAATCAGTAGAAAAATACAGAATTAAAAAAAAAATCAGTCATTTTTCGACAGATTTTGACAATTCATAGGTCAACATTGCAAAGCTCTCAATTGCAAAGTTGTAACAGTGTTGTTGGTCAAATTGTATTTATAAACATTACAAGCCATCCACTCCATTAAAAATTCTCGATGAAACAATATGTAAATATTAATAATTGTAATTGTAAATGAAAGAAATTCATTAAATAAATTAATTTAAATTATGAAGATTGACACGTTCCAAAGTGAGGTTATAAAAGTAAAAAATTCAATTTGTATTATATGTTTAACAATTAAAATGTTGTTAAAAATTGTTTTATAATCTACAAATTCTTTATGATGACTATAATGAAGTTACAAAAAGAAATATAGTCAATTGAAATATAATAGTTTAAACATTGTTAATATCATAACAAGAATATGAGTCAAACATTGGAAATCAAATCAATGAATCTAAAATAATGTTATATAAGGGACTATAATGTGCGAGATCAGTTACTATATTGAGGCATTTGTCACCATCACTCTTAATAAAGAACGTTTCAGCTACAAGTCTTTTAAACTTATTAGGATCATTGTCTAAAACTCGAACATGTTTCCAGTCAAACTGAGAACCAGTTCGAATCTGATGTTTAGGGATCACTTTATGGTTTTTTGGACTCTGTCTAAAATTATCATGATGTTATTTAGTCCTAGTAGAAAGTAATCTACCAGTTTGACCTATATTACACATTTTGCATCCCAAACAGTCAATTTTATATACTAAATTAGTCAAGTGACTAATATCTAAAGCATCTTAACCTAATTTTACAAATCTGTCTTTGAATCTGTCAAATTTGGAATCAACTCTAAAAATTGTTTAATATCAAAATCTTTCAAAATTCTTGTTACTTTAAACTATAAAGTTCCATAGGAAGGTTTAGAAGCAAAAAATGTGAAATCAATATAATAAACTGGAAGCAAGTTTAGCTGTACTGGGTTAGGTTCATTAGGTGTTTTTAATTTATCTTTAATATGTACTTGAACAAATTTTCTTGGCTAATTATCAAAAAACAACATATTTGCAATATAATCATTATTAGATTTGTGAAAAGACTGAAGTAATAGTTTGAACATTGTGTCAATAAGATTTTTAATAGTAGCTATTTAATGTTGAATTGAATGCTTAGAAAGACAATTGATGTATCTAATTTATCTTCAGGTAAAATAATGAAAATACCAGCATATCTGACAAACGTGTGTAAATTAAAATCTAAATTATTAATTACTGTATTCTCTAAGTCTTGCATAAACAAATCTGCCAAAGTAGGTGATATTGAAGAACCCATTGGGGTATCATAAACCTGTCTATAATAGGCATTATTGAATTGAAAAACTGTTTGTATCTTTAAAAATACTATTCATTTTTCAAATTCACTTAAAGGTAAGTCAGTTTAATTTGTTATGTTTATCTATCTACTGAGAACACTATTCTTAACAGAATCTATTGGAACTTTTTTAAAATAAAGATGACACATCCGATGACACCATAATGTAAGCATGCAGAACAGTTCGTTTAGTGATTATATTTTTTAACTCAAAAGAATTTTTAACTTGACTTTTGGAATAATATATATATATATATATATATATATATATATATATATATTATTATTATTATACCATTAAGCCATTTCCCTTTCGGGGTAGGCGTGACTTGCTCGGTTGGAGAATATTAAGGTATAGGTTGAATAGGTATATAGGTGTGAGGTTGTAAGGTATGTAGGCATGTAGGTATATAGGTATAAGGTTGATAGGTATATGGATGTTAGGTATAAATATTTCAGATTGATCTGGAATTCTCGTGTTATTTATTTAAATGACACGTTTACTCCGCAACACTGCTCCGACCCAGGTTGCTGATCAATCTCTCTAGCGATCACCCCAAGTGAAGAGCCTCACAAAATTTTTATGTATGGTTCCCCACATTGGCCCATTAGTATCCAAGGTCTTTGTTTCAGGCGTCATTCATTCTACTGTCACTCTGTTTACAAACTATTTGTCGCCACACTTTTCTGTCCTGGCATACTACTCTAGCTTCCTTCACGTCCATGCATTTGTTCATGCAAGCTCTTGTGTTTCTATGGCTTCTTATGTCTCTACGGATCAATGTCTCATTTACAGATTCTAACCATTCTTTCGGCGGTCTACCTCTGGGCATTCTACCATTTACTTTACCTTTGTACACTTGTTTGGTCAGTCGTTCACCTTTCATTCTTTCAAGATGTCCGAACCATCTTAACTGATTTCTTTCCCATATGTCAACTAGTGTCTATATATATATATATATATATATATATATATATATATATATCTTGACGATATTTTCATTATTTTTCCTGAATATATAAATTATATTACGTTCTTCTTAGGTTCTACTCTTATCATCCAATACTTAAATTCACTCACGAGATGGAAATTGATTATTGTATAACTTTTTTGAATGTTGAAGTTATAAAAACTAACGATGGGTACGCGTGAATTCAGCTTGAGAAGTATTGTCCAGAAAGTCAATTTTCAAAATCGTTCGAATTTCAATTTTAAGGACTGATACTTGTAGAGATTTTGAAGGCGCATATTTTTTTCCACCAGCGAATATTTGTAGGTATTACAGTTTTTGAAGTAATTGATAAAAACTAGATTTGTCGAAAACAAAAAATTTCAATCTTTTTGCACTTCAACCCGCGCTTACTTAGTCAATTTCCACAATTTATCAATTTTATTAACACTGAATTACATTTTTACGTCTTCTGCAACTAGTTAATGAAGAAAAACGGAAATATTCTGATAAACAACAAAGTTTTTAGTTTTTTGTGAGGCTTTGCTAAAATCATGAATTTCAACCTAGAACCGCTTCGTTCATCGAGCTGATAAGATGAGATGTCTAAGAGAGATGTCGAGCCTGCTTTTTGAATTAGGCTTTCATTTTTTTTTATAAATAAACAAATATGACGAAAAAAATGGACATTTTTTCTATTTGAGGTTCCTGGTGCTAAAACAATTTGATAGAGTAACATTAGTTAAAGATGTTACAATAATATATAATTAACAAAAACATTTTTTATAAACAAATTATTTGTTGAAAGAGTGTTTTGTAGGATTTTCCATAATGTTACGTTTTTTTAAGTTATATCGGAAGAACTTTGGATAAAAACAATATAAAGATGAACTAATTTCTCCTTGAGATTATTATTGTTAATATTATAAACAAATTTAATAAAGAAATGCATTATTCGGGCATTTGTCGGCAGAAAAATTCGGGTTTTTTAATACCAGTCAATTCAGTTGGGAACTTAATGACAATTTCAGCAACATTCATAATTAGTTGATGAATTTTATGATTTTTCAAACAAATTTAATAAACAAATGCATTAATCAGGCATGTATTGACAGAAAAATTCGTTTTTTTCGTAGTCAACTTTTTAAATTGGGAACATCATTAAAATTTCAGCAAAATTCATAACTTTTTGATCAATTTTATAATTAATCTTAATAAAAACTGCACAGAAAAAACTGGGGTTTCCATTAGAACCCATTTTTGGTTCCAAAGGAGCTGCAACAAAAATGAACCCCACTTGCTGAAAAGGAACCCAAAACGATAAATG
>CAKNYM010054208.1:87705-110106 GCA_932195095.1 Andricus curvator | reverse complement strand
CCTTTTATTCTTTGAATTCCTTGAATTCTGGGAATTCCTTCAATTCGGTGAATTCCATGAATTCCTTGAACTCTGTGAATTCCTTGAATTCCGGAAATTTCTTGAATTCCGTGAATTCCTTGAATTCTGTGAATTCCTTGAATTCCGCGTTGCTTGAATTCCTTGAAATCCGCGAATTCAAAATATTTTAAAATAATATAATAAACCGGAGAGTAATAATTACTAAAGCTATATGCTGTTTGCCGTGTAAGTATGCGTACTAAAACGAGGGGCCAACTCAAAACACAGAGTGTTTCTTTTAGACGACCAACGCCAGAGTGGTTGTTTTAACATGCAGGCATCGATATGATGTAAAAAAAGGAACACGTTTTCCATAGTTTAATATAATTTTTGATTTTGATTTTTTTTACCAATTGATTACAAACTTTTTTTCAAATTTAGAAATTATATGCAGAAAAAATCCCGGCCTCAAAAGTGGTTTAGCCTGCATAAAATGTATTGGATGCCTTCCTTATATTAGCAGAAACTTTTTAAAAAGATTGGGAAAAATAGAAAAGGTGGGGTTTTCCTAAAAATTTTCTCTTCATGTTTTCAAAATTCGATGAAAGAGAAACAAAGAAGATTTTCTAGAAAGCCCCATTTTTTATATTTTCCCATATTTTAAATAGAGGTAAGCATTTTTACGGCCAGGATGTTTGTTTGATACATTCTTCTTATTTTTGCTTGTAAACAATGCAAGATATCATATACGAGTAGTTACTATTTCATGGAGAAATTTTCCAGATATTTAAATCTTTATGTTAACATTTTTTGTTGCCTTTTGTTGTTTTCGATAATAATACAAAAATGCGACTTTTATAAAATTAATTTTTTAATGTGAAGCAGTGGTTTTCAAGAACGAAGGCAAAAGATATGAAGTAAATATTAATATCTATTTCGGAAACAAAATATTTTAAAAAGTGGGGTTTTTGAGAAAATCCGCTTCCAATAATTTAAAATAAAAACCGTTATCTTATAATTAAACAAATTTTTTTCAATTATTTGAGAAATTGAAATAACCTCATGTTGAAAAAAATGTCTGATATTTTTTGAGAATTCGCAAGCAATCTTCATATGATTGTGAAAAATAAAAAAAATAAATCAGTCAAACTGTGAAATACGGATCCACAAAAAGATAATTGGTCTCTATTATTTATAAAAAGAAGTTTACTCGCGCTATATTTTGGTTTTAATTGTAGTATAACGCTTTTATTTTTCAAGTTTTTTTTTAGTTTGGAAGTTCTCAGGAAACTAAATAAATTCGAATTGCTTATTCTCAACAAAAAATAGAGATAACTGGACTTTCAATGCATAACACTTTTATTGAAAATTCATCTCTTTGAATAGAAAATCAACTTTCTTAACTGAAAATTCACCTAAATACATCTTTGTCTGAAAATTTATCGTTTTTAGTTGAAGTTCAACTATTAAATTTGTTGTTAAGAATTCATCTTTTTTGGTTGAAAATTCAAGTACGTGGTTGAAACTATAGCTGCTTTGTTGAATATTCATTTTTTTCATTTGAAGATTCCTCACTTTAGTTGAAAATTCATCTCTCTGATTGAAAAGTAGTTTTTTCTTCGTTTCAAAATTAATTTTTTAACTAAAAATTTGTCTTTTTAGCATAACGTTAATCTTATTGGTTGCCAATTCATATTTTTGGTTAAAAATGTAATTCTTTGGCTGAAAATTTAACAACTTTATTATAAAATCATTCTCTTTGGTTGAATATTCGTCTGTTTTGGATAAAATATTAACTATTACATTTTTTGCAGAAGAATTGAACCTAATTAGAAATTTGAAGAACAGACAAGTTAAAATTAGAATTTTCTTAAATTTTCATAACGTTATCTAAAAGTACAGTTAAGAATTATAGTTTTTCTTTTCAATCTGAGAGTCAAAATTTATCGGCCCGAAAAATTTGAAGCTTAGAAGTTTAAAATAGCTTCAAATTTTCGCATTTTCGAACTTTAAAGTTTTCTTCAAATTTTTAACAGTTCGCTCTAATGGTTTCGAATTTAAAAGCGTTTTATGTTTGATTTTTCAAAAACCTTAAATGTTTAGCAAGATAGCCCTAAATGTTTCCGTTAACAAATCTTTTACAACTTTAAGCGTCTAAATTTCCGAATGAAAAATATTGAAAATTATACAATAACAAAACCAAATTGAATACTTTATTTCGAAACTCTCAAAAAACACTTTCACTACTACAAATTCAAAACTAATAATGTAAAAGCTTGAGCTATTCAAACTAATGATTAATTCCGGAATTTTAAACGACGCTTAATCAATTCCAAATTCTCTCATTTATGAAGTTTCATTGGAATTATTCTTTAAACGTTTTCTATTTAATATTGTTTAAATTATTAAGGTTTTCATTTGGAAATTGTTCAATTTTGAACAATTTATCTCAATTGTAAAGAAAAGAGAATCTTAAACTGCGATTTCAAGTGTTGTGAATTTATAGTCGGTCAAGTGTTTTTGAATTCTTTATATGGAATACAAATAATTTTGACTCTCGTTATCATGAAATTATTCTAATGTTAACCTTTTCTATTTTAGAGTTATTTAGGTATACAGAATTTCAATTTGAAATTGTAAAATTATGAACGGAAATAAAGCAAACTATCATGAAATATACTCTTTGCATCAGATCATTAGCACATATCTAGAAAAGAAATCAAGAGAGAAAAATACGATGGGGTTTTTGAATAAACTGAATTTGAATATTTTCAGAAAAACCGCTGTCATTTTGCCAATTTTAAACTTTTAGAAAACTTGCGAGCAGAAAGAAAAGTGGAGAGAAACAAGACGAGAAACTCTATCAGAATCAGGAACAAAAGGATAATTACTTACATTCGCTAAAGAAAAGATCACACTTTAAACACAAATTTTAACCAATTCCTAATAATCCGCGTTGCAAATTTTTCAAATTCAAATACTCATGTTTTTGTAAATATTTTTTTTTTTAATTTGTTAAGATTGTTTGTCTTGAGAATGAATAACCTGCCCGATTTAAATTGAATTCGGTCTTAAGATTTTCTTTAAGTCGTACGGAGTTTCATGATTGAAGGTACGTCATCAAAAGAAGATAATGATTTCTTATAAGCTGGTTTATTTTCATTATGATGCTTCAGTTGTGGACTTTGATATTGAAAGGCATATGCAGGGCTATGCCATTTTTTATCTACTTCATTGTGAAGTGGCTTGTGGCTTTCACCTTCAGCTTCTTTTATTCCAATGTATTTCACAATATTATTCGATTGCTTCACCTTTGAAAAAAAGAAACAGAAAAAATAACTGGTTCAGATTTATTTTCTGGAAAGCAATGATGTTTCAACTATAATGATGGACGGCAATTTTCCAATCCTCATCAGATTGTAATAATATTAACATCAAAAATAATTTACTTGGCAAGGCAAAGCTTCTGAGTTAGTCTTATCTGATAGCATCCACTGTAAAATCTCCTGCTCTCCAGTTTTTTCTGGGTTCTCCGTTCGAAAAAGCTTTGAGGCCAATGCTTTCTTCAAAGATTCATTTCTTTTAACCTACAATTTTTATTTTTAGGATAATTTTGAAATGTCCAGGCAGATTTAATTTAACAAAATGAAATCAAGAAATTACTCAACTCACCTTTCGATCTTTGGAATAATTATAACGTTTTTTCAATTTGTTAGCAGATTTCTGGAAATGCTTCTCCTGAAAAGCTGTTTAATTATCATTATTTATGTTTAACCTTTCTAAAGTGCAGGTCCAATTTTTGCATCTATGGATCTAAACTAAATAAATCGGGAATTAAAAAAAAACTGCTCTTCCAAGTTTAATTCGAATTCCGTTTTTATTTAGATGACCAAGATGAAGAAATTTACCTGTATATCATCAAAAACTTAAAACCTTGGATACCTCAGGACTATATTTTTTCATCGACTGCCAGTTTTTTTCATTTCCATTATTGTAGTTTCCACCATGACTATATTTATGTCTTCTATTTCTATTTTTATAATTTCTAAATGCAGCTCTTTGGAATTTCTTAAACTGACGTTTCCATCGATTCAAATTATTTCGGATGTGTTTTGATTTTCCATTAACTAGACGATGTCTCCCAAAAGCTTTCCTTCGCACTCTCAAGTGCTCTATGTCCGGTTGTTTCTCGTGCGCAAAAAAAGTTTTTATTTTATTATTCTGGATGGTGTAATCATGTTGACTTTTCGTTGTATAAGTGTCAGCATCATTTAAATGACCTCCTAGAGTTAATTCAAAATTCGGTTCTATGCTTGAATTTTGTAACTCATCCTGAACTGGTATCGTTATTATATTCGTGACAGTGTTATTTTTCTCAAAATTGGATCTGTTGGTCAAAACTTTAACTTTTTCTGAATATGGGAAACCAATATTATCATTTGCAATTTTTTTATTTTCCTGAAAACTTTTCAACCCTCTTCCGATTCGTACTTTCCTATCATCATCATCACCGAAATCATTCATCCAATCCAAAGACTCTACAAATGATTCGTGCATCAAGTCGTCTGAATTGAGTATTGATCGCTTGTCTCGACTGGAATCTTTATTTTTTTTACGTGCAATTTCTTCTGGACTTTCAATATCTTCTTCTTTAAAAATAAAATCAGCTTCAATAACTGGTTCTTCGAAACGACTTTCAGGGGATTCTTTTGCATTTATTTTTTCGTTTTCTGAATTAGTACTGCTATCACCGGCCTTATAGGTTTAGAATAAAAATAAAGGGTATAATTTTTTTTAAACTATGAGAATCTACCTACTACAGAAATATACAAAAATAATCTTTCATTCCATTTGGAATGGAATATTACTAATATTTTAAATACATAATCTCCTGCAATGTTTATGAAATTCTTTCAGTTTCAGAATCTCATTTCTGCCCTTAATTTGAATGCCACTTTTCACTTATTAAACCTACTTTCATAACTTTCCATTCAGAAGTTTTCTGTGAAGGAATTAACCCGTTCGATGTTTTTTCCTCGGACGGCTTACTTTGTTCGATGCCTCCTTTAAACATATCATCCGTATTTTTGAGAGCTAAATAGCTACTTCCCGACTTTCTATCATCAGCAGTATGAAAAGATGATTGTTCTGGAGGAATGACAAGTAATTCAGCACAAAAATATTTTCAAATTTGCAAGAATTTTATAGGGTGCCTTCCATAAATTTAGTAAAATATTCCACAATATTAAAAAAACTCAAACAAATATTTTAGAATACTGCCAGTGAATTCTAGAACACTAGATTGAGTTTTATTTATTTTATAATTCTTTGAATATCGTCGAATATTCAGCAATATTATAAAGACAGCGGTCGTCGAAATAATGAAAATTCTTATTTTCAAAAGGAAAAAGTTTTCCATTAATTCAAAAACTGTTTTTTTATCTTTGATTTGTGGACAGTCATTGTTTATCTTTAATTGAGTATTTTTTTATTTTTTAGAAAGACGAGAGAAAGGAAAGTAGCACAGTGTTTTTGAGGTTGGCCTCTGTTCTCTTTCATCATTTGTTTGTTTTATTTTTCAAACAAAAGTATTTGCACATTCACTTTTTGTTTAAGTATGGTCGTTCTTGGTTTTAAAATTTGTCTAGAACTTTTAAGAATTGTTATTTTAATTTTAAAACCTTTTTCTTGCAACCAGGCCCTTGAAAATTAAAAAATTGAGTAGATAAATGTTAGACATCTTCTTCAATGATAAAGAAAATCATGTTTTAACCTTGTGGTTTTCTTCCAAAAAATTGATCTTCACTTTGGCTATTTTGTTTCTCAGAAATTTGATTGCCTTCATCGTTTTTGTAACTTTTTTCCTCTGTATCTGAGTTACCTATTCTGAATTGATAATTAGAAGAAAGTGAAAGTTTGAGTATTAATATAATAAAACAGTTTTCTTGAAATTATTTGTAGAAATTAAATGGTTTGACGAATATTTATATTCATTGGCTGATCATTTCTTGTTATACAGAACACAATGAAATGTCATAAGGGTCATTCCATTTTATTGCTTTGAATTTTGAAAAATGTGGACGCCATACTATAATAAACTTGTATGTTTTTGAACACATTTATGACAATAATTTATCAAATATATTTATTTTCATTTAGAAATTTGATTTTCAAAATACAAAGATACAGAAAAATGTCATATTGTTGTGTATTATAGAATAGAGAAAAACTCAAATTCTACATAGTAAAATTGAATTGAATGAAATTATGCCTATTCAACAGTCTTTGAACTTCCATGTAAGATAAGAAAAAGTAATTTTAATGTTAAATAATAAGTTGCGAGAAATTTGAATTTTTAAAGATTTAACCAAGTTCAACTTAGGTGTTACCTACTGTAACCAAATTAAAAAATATAATTCTTTTGGACTATTTTTTAAATAATTATTTCGGTAGAAAAAGGCTCAGAACTATCGCAAAATTTTGAGGGAGATAGAATGAAGATCTGATTTACATATAATGAAAATTCCAGTTTTTAAATTTTTCTGCCTACGAGTTATTCATCTGCGAGAATAGGTGAAGGTGAGGAATATCATTGTGTAATTTTATTTATTTTAGCATCGATAAATTGAAATAGGACTCAAAGTCTGATAAGTCTGCTGAATTTGATAAATTAATGTCATAAATGAATACAAAAAACATAAAATTTTATTATAGTTGAAGATAAAAATTAAAAAAAAATTAGGTCGGAACCGACCTTGGCGATATAAAATGGAATGAAACATAAGTGAATGATAATTAACGATACAAAAACCTCGAATTAATATTATTAAAAAAATGATACTACCTTACCTGTCTCGTTCCTTCTGGTACCAGTTTCTACAAGATCCTTCACTATATCCATCAAATCGATTTCTCCTTGTATCAGAAGCTTCTTCAGAATCGAGATTCATTCTATGATCCCCTCTTAGCCTAGATCTTTTCCTTATTGGTCCTTCCCAGGCATTCGTATTTTCCAGCTCTTCATACTTCGTTCCTAAATCGTTTTCTTGATTTACATCACTGTCTTCTAATCTGCGATATTCTTCATTCCTAAAAGCAAGAAATCGCGTTTGAATAATAAATTGTGTAAGCAATATAAGATCTTCCCAAAATCAGAGTTTATTAGTAATATTATCCGAAGTGCGATTCCAATATGCCTACCTTTGCGGTTCGTAATCTTCATCGTTGTTTCCGAAACTCAGCAGATCATTATCCTGTGTAAACAGACGCTCTTCTAATGGCAGGTCGTTACTTAAAAAGTCACTGATAGCTCCCGCTTTAAGCTTTCCTCGAACTTTAAGATTATACTCTAAAGGTTCTGCGAATATAAGTCTGTTTGAGTCACCATTATCTTTATTTAGGGCCTTCAAAAGTTTCTGCGTTTCAGACGACTGATCAGACCTGTTCGATGTTCTGTACTGTCAATGAATTCACCAATTTTCGTAATTTTAACTTCACATGGAAGCAGTGATAAAATTATCACTCTCTATTGAAAATATTTGTATCGAGTATCTCACCATATATGTGGGTCCCTCTCTGACCTATGATAGTTCAATCTAGCTTCACCTTGGCTTTCCTTACCACGTTTCATTTCGCCACGAAAGGGAAAATTTTTGGGGTTCAAAGTTTCTTTCAAAGTTTCGTTTTGTGACATTTCGGGTACGTTTATATTACCAATGAATTCTTCTTTTGGAGTTTTATTTTTCGTTATTTTTTTATCCTTGTCTAATTTTTCTTCTTCGTCTTTCTGCTTATTCTTTTTCTGAGGATAGGTGTCAGATTTTCTTCTAGGTGTATCTATAAAAGATGATTGGAATAAATTGATTTAAAGAAATTGGATCTAAGATTAATAGTATTTGAATGAATTTATATCAAAGGAATTATATCAAGAACGCGAACTGTAAATATCATATAATTTATTTTCGAACCTCTCCGTTTAAACTCGATGTTAGCCATGATAGGCATTTCTTCATCTTCATCATTAGCATCTCCTTGATAGTCAAAATACTGAACTACTGGTACATGTCTCTTTCTCACATAGCCATCTTCTGTATTTGGATATAACCCTGACAATGACCTTATTTTCGATCTTTCTCCTCGTTTCAATTCATTCTCTACAAGTTCCATTCAAATGGATTAGAACATGTCTTTCTAAACTAAAGCACCTTTTTCATTATTTACAAGTTTATAAACTATATACCATAGTCTTCAGTCTCATCTTCCTCATCATCATAATTCTGAACACTATCTTCCTTTCCTTGATCTTCATACTCTCCAAGATCTAACTTCTCGTTTTGAGCAGCTGATGATTTTCCTAATTCTTCATCTTGATTGTCTTCCATATTTTCATCTTTCTCTTTGTTCTGACTTCTTTTGAATGATTTCCCAAACCTATCAATTTTATTGGCTCGCTTGTGAAACTTTAAAGGATTTTCATATAAATTTTGATTTTTGGTAGCAGAATCTTGAAGTATTCTTCTCCCCATTCTATGCTGAAGTTTCATGATCCTGTCAGCTCCTGTAATATGTTGAGATCCTCTTTTTATGTCTGTCATTAATACATTTCTTTGATGGTTATTGATTTCTTTTACCCATGGTGATTTTTTCTCCGGTTTCTTACTCTTACCACCGCGTAGATAACATATTTCTGGATATTTAATGATATTATCATTTGCAGTCTTGTGATTCATTTCGTATGTAAATTCGGAAGTTTGATCTAATTTCAAAGGGTTGACTTTGGAATGAAAAATAATTTTAGGTTCTTTTGAATTCCAAAAATTCTGATTAATACGTGTCTCATTTACATAATTTTCTTCTAGAATGGGATTTGATTCCCAATCTTGAAGATTATCATCTCTGATATTCTTATTTACAACTTTACATTCAAAAAAACTAATGTCACTCATATTTGGAGATTCGTTCAAAATAAGATTTGTGAATAATAAAGATTCATCAAAATCATTTTGTTCCGATATCTCATCTTTATCTTCAGTTATTATATTACTCAGATTTTTGTTGCGCCTCTTAGTTTCAAACTCCGACTTTTGATTTTCGTCATTTTTATTCTGATTAAGATTCGTTATTTCGTTTTCTTTATGATTTCGAAACCCACAATCATAGTTTGGATCATAAGTCGTATTGGGAAGTACAGATTTGTCAATTAAAAGTTTATTGCGTCTTTCCACAGAATATTGACTATTGTTCCTTGTTGTTTGCCTAATTATGGATTGAGAATGGGCTTCAATGGCATCTAGCGTTTCTCCTCTTTTCACACTTTTCTTACTTCTTCTATGGTCATTCAGAATTTCAGGGCATAACTCCCCCAACCCCGCTCTCTGAAATAACTTTGAATCTTGCTTTTCTTCATTATTTTTTCTTTTCCTTTTCACTCTTTGTGTCATTTCTTCCAAGTGAGAAATCTCAACTTCATTCTTATCTTCTAAATTATTACTCTTCTGTGAATAACTTGCATTTTCTAAACCATTGTCCCTTCTTTTCAAGTCAAAGATTTCTGCTGCTGGTCTAGAATCATCCCACCAACTGGAACCTATACCATTAAAATTCTGCTCATAATATTTAGCAAAGATTAGAAAAATTGAAGGGAAGATTAAGAAAAAATATTTGAAAAGAGTATTCTACAACTTAAATGATCATTGCTTTAAGTAATTTTAATTCTGATTTGACACATTAATTTGAGTATAATCTTACTTTTCTCTACATTTCCAGTATAGCCATAAGCATTATTGGATTTTTTTAAATCCCTCAATGGCATATCGCTTTCATGTTCACTCTTCGCATGACCTTCTTCCTTTCTAGTATCTTTCTCAACCTGTCTGTCATATTCTTGAGGTCTTGAAATGTTCGTTACATTGCCGTTTCTACTCGTTCCTTTGTTAGACTCAATGAGAGTATTTCGTAGTTCCAGTACTGTCTGCTTCAACGTTTCTAAAGACAGTGGCAACTCATCCGCGTTTGCTTCTTTCATTGTTTGCGACTTTTCCGATAAAACAGTACCTATTATGTGACTCAATTCATTTTGTATTACAGAGTTACCTGAGTCTCCTACGCGACCATTAATTTTTGTATTCTCTTTGTCATTCATTTTCGAACAGGCAAAATGCAAAAGTTTTTTTGAAAAACCTATTTAATGTATCGTGCTATACAAAATAGGTCCGCTAATAGGAATATAGCATAGAAGTATTATATTTTAAATTTTTTAGACGTACCTGAATTTTCAAAATCTTCAGGAACAGTTTCATAATCACTTAGCCATCGATCCATAGTATATTTAGGTTTCTTGTAACTGAACATGAAGTTATCCCTCTTGCTTAATAAATCCTTTGAAACTTCCATTTCTTCGTTAATTGGTTTATCGATTGACCTAAATTCGTGAAAATGTATTGTTCATAAGATATAAAGATAAAACAGAAATAAAACAGTTGCTTCGGTGAAATTGATCATCTCTGATGACATGATTTAGGTTAAATTATGTTTAATTATATTCTTATTGTAAGTATTATTCTTATGGTAATCATAAAATTATTTACCTGGATGAAGTTTTATCACATCTAAAATCACTATTGTTAGCATTTCTCTTGAATTTCATTTCTTCGTCTGAATATATTCTTTCGGGAAGACCAAGGAAATCATGAGAATCGTATTTCCTTTTTCGGGGCCGGGCTGATATCTCGGAATTTCGATTTGCATTAAAGCATCGCTTTTCTCTCGTTTCTTCTATTCTAGCAGCAGGGACAGCAGCTGATCTCGAAGAATATGTACTCTCCTGCTTTGCAGAACTGAATGCAAATTGTAGGAATGAATATCAATGCACTCTCTAACGAATGACAAATTATTGTAATAAATCTTCCAAAAATCTCTACTTCTCTGAATTTGTTTGTTTCAATTTCATCTTATGTACTATTTGGTCTATCCACTTTAATTCATTTTGTTCCTCTGAAGCGTTTTCCAAGAACAATTTGAGTGCAAGAATGTTTTCATTTTCACTTACAGATACGGCATTTTCAGAATTTCTAATCCCACTTTGAGCCATCTGTAATATTCAGGAAAGGGTAATTAATTTCGATAAAGTGAGTATATATGACATATTATTTACCCGATGCTCAGAATATTAAATTAAAAATTGTGTATCATTCAAGATCTAAGGGAGGGGGGGGGGCAGGATTTAATCCCTTTGAACCTCAACAGTGTGAAACTGACGGTAATTTTTGATGAATTCAGTACATAGCTTGAAAATATTACCATCAGAGCTGACTTGAGAACTTGAAAAGGAAGATGATACATCCACTCATACTGCTGATCTCTTAACTGGTGGACAATACGTTGACCTGTTCTACTGCCCCAACTTTCCCCTTCACCACCCTTCTTAAAAACCAATTTTTAGTTCGACGTGTGATAACCCCCTACACTCCGAAACCTATCACCCTATTAATTCATTAGGTCCAACCCCCTTATGTCATCATAGAAGACACTCCTTCTAAATCCCCCACCATCAACCCCTTCACTATCTCATTCTATCAACCCTCGTTTTTTCTTCCTTTTTCATCAATTGCCATTTTCATTTTTCTCTTCCCCACCTCCTCCAAGCCACACTTTATATTCTCAATTTTTTTTTTAGTTTATCCTCTACCATCTCCTATCCTTAACAATTTAAACTGGTGAAAATTGATTGGCCGTAGAGTGGTCCAAAAATGTTTTTTTCTTTTTATCGAAACAGATGTCGATTTTTCACAGAATTCAAGACAGATTATTAAGTTTGGGCCCTAAGAAAAGGATTTTTTCTGTAAAGGAATTTGTTTATTCTTACAAATGAATGCATAATGAGGCTCTAAAAATTATCCTTCAATTTTTTGAACCTCGTACAACTATATGGCACTAAAAAAGCATCCTAAATAATTTACAAGACTTTAGCAATTAAAGTAACCAAATCTTAAACCTATTTAGTGTCTTGAGACTTTCATTGCTAAATGTTAATTTTTTTAGAAGTTTTCTTAATGTCAACAAGAATTTAGAGGCACAAAAGAATGTTCGCATAATTTGCAGAGCTTCCAAAATTTACTTTTATTTCATGGCGTCCCTAAAAATATGATAACCTCGTGGATAAATTCATTATTTGAAAAAAGATCAAAACTGTAAAAAAAATGCAGATTACGAAAAAATTGATATTAGTGATTCAAAAAAAAAATCTGTGCATAACAAATTTTTACAATCTCATCTCAATGAGAAGGTATGTGTTTTATTTTCATTTATTTTGGCTGAGCATAACCTCAGGGTGCTCATCGTTCAATCTTCTGTTCGACACATTTTATAAGGGACAAAAAAATTAAACTTGCTCAATACGAGGCTCTTTTGGATTTAAGAATTTTGTCATCTTCAATGGAAAATTAATTGGGCATCTATTAGACATAAAGAGGAAAAATTTAAGCTATTTTTTATTTAAGTTTGTGTTGTCTGTTCACAACCGAAATGATACTCTTTTTGTGAAAGAAATTTTCAGTCGCTATGATTCTCTTTCAACATATTATTGCTAGCAGACTATGTTTCTCGGTTGTTAATCTTCGAAGAGAAAAAATAAAATATCTAAACTTTTTAAGCGCAAAAAAAGTATTGAAAAATGTCGTCTTTTTGATATTTTTACACTTTAAAGCGCTCCTAAATTATATCGACATTTTAAAAAGGAGAAAAAAAATTGCTTTACAGAAGACCATTTTTTACCTTTTTTATATTTAAAATTTAAACATACTTTATGTACGTATAGCTTTTTTGTGGACCACACTCATAGATAATTAGGGTCATGAACGAAAGACAGCCACTATTTTACTAAATTTAAAAAATTTGTATGTATGACAACGAAAGTGGAAAATTTACATTTGAAGATGTGCGAAATTGATGTTTCATGAAAACCGTTCCTTTATGGGAGCAATCTGAATTCCTGCACTATTGAAATAGTTCGGAAAATTCATTAATCGCAGTTGTCTAAAGTTAAAAACCAATCGTTTCTCAATTTATAGAGATGAAAATTTCACTAAATTAAAAAAGCGGAATATCCAGGTCATAAAGTGTGAAGCTGTCACAAATAAAAATACATTTCTTGATTTTAGTTACGTTTTGTTAATAAGTGAAGTAATCTACTGTTATTGAAAGCCATCTTATCCAATATTTTTCCGTTTCTGATGTTCCATCTCTTGCTATAATTAAAAATATATTTTGAATGTTATAACAAAAAAAAAAGTAATACTAATTTTCAGTACAAATTTTCCCTTTATCACACTAACCTCGCTATCACACATAACCGTGTTGGCCCTATAATAATACTTATTGTTAGATACAATATGGCTACCCTAAAATTGCATTAGTGCCAGAGGTCATTAATTTTTGGCATAATAATAATCGAACAGATCTATCTATATAACAAGGGGGCCATGAAATTCTGTATTCCCCCATGACAAGGTCGCCACAAAACTTAGTGCACCCATCCACCCTCTTGCTTGACCCAAGAAGTCCCCTAATCAATTTATCATCCAGTACCAAATTGCCGTGGAACTTGAAGCTCGAGGCACGTGCTGGGAGATCGATAGCCATCGATACCTGGACCAAGAGATGTACTACTGATATTCTGCCTTCTTGTCTGCAAAAGTTGGCAAAGTCGCAGAAAAGGCTGTCCTTTCGGCGACAATTCGCAGTCCCTATTCTGTTCCAGAGCGCGTTATAATAATGGGTGGGCTCAGCAGTACGCGTGTCTTGCGTGGAGACGCCGGAAAGACAATGGGTTCTCCATAGAGCCTAGAACCGTAGGTATGGCGGTGTTATTAAAAATTCACTCCCTCTAGAGGCTGAAGTGGCCTCTGGCAATCTGCATCTCATTCCCGGCGGCCCTTGTAGGTACACCAACCATCGTTTGGTGGGAGCGGGAAACAGTGGAACCACAGAAAGCAAGAGAGTTCACTGTCAAGAGGACATGGTCGCAGTGTTGGAAAAACAGAGGGAATGAGAGAAAACGTGAGGAAAACGGTAATGTGATACCCAATTACACACGGCATTCAGCTAAATAAACTGCTTCACCCTCTGTACCCCAACTACATTTTCTCCGCTTTTTCTCACTCCTGACCGTCCCACCTCATCAGGTCCACGTGCCTGTCCTCGATTGTTGCGCTTCTTTCACCGCGCTCTTAATAGAACCGTCAAGGTCTGTTCTTCATTCTTTTTCTAGAGAAGCAACACCTAAAAGACCAGGAGGTTCGTGCTTCTAATTTGCCTCTATTTGTTTCTTGCTAGGACACCTTTCAAAGTTTTCCAGAAGTAATTGGTCAAAGTTGGAATTTGATTTGGAGAACATAACTTTTAAGGTAGGGGCAATTGAATGATTTTTTTTTTTTAGTATCAAAATAAAAAGCAGGGTTTACAATCAGCCTATTTATCATTTACTTGCTATTTTTCAATTAGAAATTTGGAAAACGTCAAATGCTTGGCTTCAAAATTGTCTAATGAAAAATCCTTTTAAGTTTTCATCAAAAATACATTCTTTGTCTTTTATGACAAGTGTCGTTCGGTACGCAGGGAATACATTTTTGACCGGTTAAGCTTGATTGTCAGAGTAATTTTTCTGCTTTGGGGTTGCTGGTACAAACGAGTATGTGATACCAACGAAACAACTTTGAGATAAATAAGCAGATTCATGCATTTTACTAACATAACCAAATAGAATGATTCATAGTTTTTTTGTGTATACTAGTTGGTAGCAATGCGTATCAGGGTTGTATGTTAAATGTGACACAGGTTGACGCTTGTACAATTTTCACAATGTATTAGAAAATACTCACTTTATTCATGAATTGTATGTAACACTTTCCCTACTTGTTTATCATTTATCAATATTAGGTCTCCAAAAGTTGTTCTATCCACCTGGTACTGGTTTCCCCTATTCTATTTTTACATTCTCATCAGAGAAGGTATTAGATTTGTGTAAAATTGGACCCCCCCCTCTTTTCTCAAATGTCCACGTTTTGAGACCTTCTGAACCTGGAAAACAGGTTTTCGCGAATGTGTCTTCCTGTGTGTATGTGTGTGTATCTGTAGATTTTTAGTCTGTTAGCAAGATACGTTTCGAAAGAATAGACAGAAGATAAAAATTCAAAGACTGAGAGGTTTTTCAAAATTTTTGAGACCACTTTTTTTCAAGATTTTAAAATTCTATGTACAGTTATTCGTAGTACACAAAAAGATGAACAATATATCCTTATGACTTTCTTTTATAAAAAAAAAATCACCAGAGTTAGATAGTATTTACAATATTAAAAAGACGAACGAAAATGAAAATTTTAAGCCAAACAATGCACGATATGAAAAACAGCCAAGAGGAAAAAAACGTTGATTCTTAAACACTTTACTATATTTTCTCAACAACTTTTTGAATTTTCTTGAAAAATCATGATATGGCATCGAAACTTCAAATTTCGATCGCAACAAAAAATCAAAAATTCCATTTTGCGACCAAGCTATGCAAAATAGATAAAAAAGATGAAAAGACAAAAATTGTGCATCTAAGAAGGATCTATAAATTTTTTATTAATAACTTTTTGATAGAACGCGTAGTTGTTGTTTTATTCGTGAAAAACAACAACAGAAAATTAAAGGTTTTTTACAAACGACACAAGCTACGAAAAAAATAATGTGACAAATGTTGTTGACTGAAAAAAGAGCTACAAATTTTCAACTCATCATTTTTTGATAGAATGCGCAGGAGGCAGATTTTTTCAAAATAATATAAACATCTTAACACTGAAGCAAGTTTTTTTTAATAATGTGTAACTTTCAAATTATGTAGTAATAGCTTAAAAGAGTAGAGAAGAAAAATTCCTGACGATTGTTAGAACATATTTGACTCTCCGTTTGCAATTTAAACAAACTTATAATTGAATAAGAACGCTATTATGAAGCAATTTTTTGATAATTTATAAAATACTTAAATCATAACGCTATTAAAATATTATTAGATATCACTTTCTTTAAATATTTCTTTGCTAGTCTGAATAGAAAATCTCCAACATATGTTTAAGGAGGGAAACTCCCATGATAAAACTCAATTTTGAAAGCCTCGCTAAAACGGCATTATGAAATTTTCTTATTTGAAATGTTGCAGTACAGAATTAGATAACCAATATTTTTCCGAAAATGGGCTTTTTGCAGACAAAATTCTTAAAAAATCCAATACATATTTTGTTCAAGGATTTGTTCTAATTCTCATTTTCAATATGACAAAATAAAAATATTGGTGATTCAAAACCAGATAACTGAGTCTGCACTTGTCTCCTATCTTCTTCTTCTTCTTTTCTTTTTAATTTCCTAACCTCTTACACTTTTTTTAAACCTTTTTCTGACCATGTATCTCGTCCTCAAAGTTTTTCAATACAATAAAATAATAAAACGCTTCTTTTTTCAAAGAAAAAGCTCTTGAATAAAACTATTTTCCACTTTTTTCAGCACAAAAGTATTAATCAAATTCCAACCTAAAATCTTAAATCTCTATTTTCTGCAAAAAGCCACTTGTATGAGTTTTTTTCTTCTACTCCACTTTTTCCGTGCAATCAGAAACGATATTTCTTAAAATTATGATTATTTATTCATAAATAAACATGAATCTTCCTTCTCTGTATACATCTTTCAGCGAAAACGCGAATGTTACAGTGCGATACCGTCACACTAAATCTTCATTTTACCGAAACAGAATTTTTTTTAAAATAAAAACTTGTTTATTCTTGTTCAGCTTCCCCATATCTCGAGAGCAAGTTCTTATTATTTTTTTAGGTTGAAAAATGAAGTTTAAGTCGCTATCCAAAGACTATTTTCAAAACCCATGAAATTTAAACGTCCGAATTCTTCAATGATTTACTCGACATTGGTAAACTTTTTTTAATAAAACTTATCTTCTCTCAATTTAGCAACTCAACACCTCACAAGTAAGTATTTATTTTTTGTTTAAACTCAAAATTGCACTTTTTATCGTTATTGGCAACCGAACCTGTTCAAGGTTCAGGTTCCTGTCACTTTGAGATTGTAAACTTGCACATTCTATTTTTCGAAACTGGACATTTTTTTTAATTATACATTTGTGGTCCTAATTCAAAAATACTTCAGCTCAGGAATAAAGTTTTGTTTTATCTTTAAATGGTGATTTCGATTTTACAGAATGTTACTTCGCTCTCCTGAAAAATTCCGATTTTGTTGGTTATCTAGTTCTGTACTGCAACCTTCATTCAATCTATATCTTAACCACAATTTAAAAAAGATCGAATCCAAATGTCTCAAAGCCTATAAAAATCTGTTCAGAATGACCAACATTTCAATTACTTTTGATAATTAAATAAGTAAATAGTGATAAAAAAAGTATTGTTTGTTCATTTTTTAAATTAGCATTAATTCCGATATTCAATATTTCTCAAATTAAAGTGCATTAAATTCTGAAGAGCCTCCAGCGTTTTTTCTCATCCATTTATTTGTTTGCAGATTTTTCAGTGAAGATATTTAAAAAGTAACATCATTTACTAAACAATTTTTACGTGTAAATAACTGCTTAGCTAAACTTTTCATTATCTTAAATCAATGCATGGATTAACTAATTGGCAAATAGTGTTATTCACGAAGTAGTATAAGGAGATCCAACTCTATGGGCCGTTTCGAAAAATTCTACCCCCATTTTTCCGTACCCACATCCTATAGCACTTCAGATAACGTATTCTAGCGCCTCTTGCGGAAAACCGTTATAACATAGGTTTTGCAGTTGGTTTTCAACAGCTTCAAATTTTCTCATGAGAGGCGCTACAATACTTAATCTGGTATGCTGTGAGTTTGCTATAGGAAGTGGGCACGGGAAAATGGGGGGTATTCTTATATTAGAGTTGGATCTCCTTATACTACTTCGTGGTGTTATTATTGGTAAAAAATGTTATTTTTGCTAAAATGGCTTTGTATCAAGGTAGGAATGACAATTAATCACAAAAATATTCAAAAGGTTATTAATAACTATTGCTGTTCGGTCGAAAAATATTTATGTTACCTAAGTGTCCACTATCAACTTTAATGAATTTGCATTAATATTTCTGACTCACTAGTGTCTCAACTCCGTCTCAAGCTATTTCAATAGAAAAAATATTTTCTTCCAAATGAAACTGCCAAAATTTTGAGCTTTTTTATCTTGATTGTTTAAAAAAATTCAAATTGTTATATTTTACTGAATATTATCAAATATACATTGTTATTGGAAATATTTGCAGCAAATGAAATAATTGTAGCAAATTAGATAATTGCAGTTTTAGCAAGAAAAAAAACATTTTTTCACTGATAGTAACACTATTTTCCAATTTTTTATTTAATTACGTTATAAAAATATAATGGATCAAAAAGTAAATTATTTTTGTTTTGTGAGCCTCCATGCATTGATTTAAATTATGTAAAGTTCAGGTAAGCAGTTATCATAAGTAATTAACAAAATCGAAATAAACTCATATACTTTTGGTATAGAAACAATGTTCATCTCTTTTAATTTTTAAAGCGTTTTTGAATATCAAAGTAATTTATTAACAGATTTTGGTAAAATCTCCATATATTAAACTTTGTTAGCGCTTATAAAAATACCAACTACTCTCCAAAATGTTAGATTTATTTTAATTCGGTTTTAACCTGACGCCAAATCTATAAAAGAGCATCAACAAAGCAGAAGATCATTTCAATAAGAGGGCAGGATTTTTCATTTAAAGTAAGCCCGATAAATAGAAAATAATATTGCACAATTTTGGAAGTATTATTAATTTAAAAAATCGGCGTAATCAACTTGAAAAATAATTTCTTATGTCTATTTCGATATCTCCGTAACAGATCGGCTCACATGATAATCGGCTCATCTGGATTTTTCCAGATGTGTAGATAGTAAATACTCTAATTGGGTCCTGCGACTAATACAAATCAAATTATGAATTTTCAAATTATTTTGTGTAGAAATCGAAATTAATAAATATTGCGATAATTTCCACGATTGAATAAGTTTCCATTTTTCAGTTATTTTCAATAATGTTCTAGAATGTATTTACTTATTTGATAAGACATAAGTAATGGAGATAACTGTAGACTCGCTATTTGTTAAGGAAGGGGGACATTCAGCAGCACAGGACAAAAAATAGTCAGACAATGGTTGTTAAGGAAAGTGTTCAAAGGGAGGATTGTGGAGGGTGGATAATTAGTTCAGATTTAAGAATGGTCAACCAATATTGGTGTCCCAGTCAATTCAGAGGGGGGGGGGAGGTAGCAAATCAGAATACATAAGTATAGGTCGAAGATCGCTACTTCATTTCAAAGCCTAATTAGCTAATTTGGTACAGGTCAATGTTTAGTCAGTCAGTGGTAGTTTACATTTAGGGGGCAGTAGAAAATGTCAATGTTTGGTCGGCCAACCACCTTGAAAGAACGATGACGATATATTTTAATAATCTAGAGAGGTGTCATCTAATGTAACAGGTGCTTAATGCCTCTAATTCGTTTTTCAAACAATTCTTCTTTTATCACCTGTTTTCGGAAACTTCCTCTTTTTCGCGTTTTTTGCTTATACGAACTGAATTCATAGAACCTAATAAGAAAATCCAACTATTTTCGGCTGATAGTTTGTTTTGTTTCAAAAAACGGTCTAATTTCATATTTTCAGTTCGGAATTCATCTTGTGTCGTTAATAATTCTACTCTTTGGTTAAAAATTTAATTGTTTTGTTGAAAATGTAACTATTTTATGAAAAAGTCATCAAAAATTTAACTTTTTTTTTTAACAAACAAATTTGTTTTATTTTGGGTTGAGCATGAATTTTTATCAACTGAAAATGTAACTATTTCATTTGCGGTTGAAAAATTATCCTTTTCAGTTAAGGATTAAACTATTTGGTTAAAAATTGATCTTTTTCAGAAGAAAATTTCAATATTTGGGTGCTAGTTCATATATTTTGTTGAAAAGTCAGTTTGCTTGTTAGCGAATAAATTTTCTTAGTCAAAACAATAATTTTTCCTTTACAAGTTCAACTATTTAGCTTCGAGTTGAACTAGTTTGTGAAAATTAATTTCTTACAAACTTTTGCAAAATTTGGAGATTCATCATTTCAGTTGAAAATTCAACTTTTTTGTTATAAATCAACTTTTTTGTTGAAAATTCACATTATCTGTTGGAAAATTCAACAATTTGGTAGAAAGTTAGACTATTTGGTTTAAAATTAATATATTTTTATTATAAATTCCACAACTTCGTTGAAAGTTGAATACTTTGTTGAAGATTCTTTTTTTTCAAATATAAATATTTTGTTGAAAATTTGGTTTTTGACGTGAAAATTAATTTTTCATCTAATTACTTAACTATTCCTTTTTTTGTTAGAAATATATCCTTTATAGGTTGAAAATTGAATTATTTTGTTCAAAATTCGTCCTTTTGGAATGAAAAGTCATATTTCTTAATTGCAAATTAGTTTTTTTTTGTCGGAAAGTCATATTGTTTTGAAGAAAATTCACATTTCTCGTTGAAAATTCATATTTTTTAATGAGAATTCAACTATTTGGTCAAAAATCAAAATGCTCATTTAAAAATTTCACAATTACTTAAAAATTGAATTTTTTGTTAAAAAATCACATTTTTGGGTTGGAAATTGATTTCTTGTTAAAAAATCACATTTTTGGGTTGGAAATTGATTTCTTGTTAAAAATTCAATTTATCCGGTTGAATATTCAACTGCCTTTCAAAAATTACATCACCATTTGTTGTTAAAAATGCAACTACTTGTTTTGAAGTTCAACTGCTTCGCCGAAAATTTCTTTATTTTCAAGACTCACTTCTCTGACTGAAAATTCAGCTACTTTGTTAAAAATTGATTTTTTAAAATAAAAATTATTTTTTTCTGAAATCCAGCTATTTTATTTTTGGTTAAAAACGTATTATTTATCATTTATCATTGTTCAAAATTCGTCATCTGGTTTCTAAATTAATCTTTTATGGTAGTCTTTTCTTAGTAATTTTTGAAAACCGTAGTTAAAAAATTTCGTCTTTTTTGTTTGAAAATTTAAGTTTTTGGTCAAAATTTCAACTGTTTCCTTGAATATTCGTCTTATTTGCTTTCTGGTAAAAATTTGTTTTTTTGTGTTGAAAAATCATCTCTTTTGATAGAGAATCTTGTGGGGTTGAAGACTCAACTATTTTGTTGAATAATGAAAATATAATATATGTATACTTGAAATTTTGAGGACTTAAAGCATTTTATATTGAGTTGAATATTTTATCTTAATTATTTTTCATATTAAAGAATTGATTTTACTATTTTCGGGAGAAATCACCCTATTTCCCCTGTTTTCAGAGCTAGCATTTTGGGCTGTGAGGCCTGATATTTTAATATTTTTAAATATTCTTGATAAGGGGGGAAGGGTAAGATAAAACTATGGTCCTGAATAGTTTATAGACGATGCCTCATTATTTTAATCACTAAGCTGATATTAAGGGTGCAGCACCTTGTTTTTTGCGGTGCTGTCTGTTTTCCAGCGGCGGTCTTTTCACACATCGATCAATCGCATTTTGAGGGTGGCAGCAGCCAAAATTGCAGGGAACATAATCAATCACGGGTCGTTTTCGGCGGGCGGTTTTCGAAGGTGGGGGTAGACAGTTCGCATAGTTCCGAAACGGAAACGGTAATATCGCTGGCCTCGGGCGACCACTCCTTTGTCATTTTGTCATCCGGTGTAAGAATCTACCGTTTCAACGCAGGAGCGAAAGAGATGGAGATAGATGCCAAGGAAGACAACGGTTTTGAAAAGAAATCAATGTCTGAGATATTAAAATACCGTCCAGTATCATGCCCACTTCTTTGTTCATTTTTTTCTTGCGTCGGTATAGCTTATCCTCTTGCTAATTAATTTACAATCACGAGGACGACTAGGGTCCATCAATTTTTCTTTTATATGCGGAATTAGTACCATCAGTCGTTATACTTTTTTGAATTACTAAAGCATCGTAGCCTTCGTAGCCTATTAAGACATAGTTGAAATAGTCAAATTTCTTTATGCGCCGCCCCCCCCCCTAAGAGCACAAAGTAAAGTTGGCTAGAGTTCGGGGTAAAGTCGGGTAGTGTCCGGTGTGAAGTCGGCTAGCGTACGGGCGGAAGTTGGGTAGGGTACAGGATAAAATCGGATAAGGTACGGAGTAAAGTCGGCAAGGGTACGGGGTGAAGTTGGGAAGGGTGCAGGATAAAATCGGCTAAGGTACGGAGTAAAGTCGGCAAGGTTACGGTGTGAAGTCAGGTGGCATACGGGGTGAATTCGGCTAGAATACGAGGTG
>CAKNYM010054208.1:0-87695 GCA_932195095.1 Andricus curvator | reverse complement strand
AAGTTGGGAAGGGTGCAGGATAAAATCGGCTGAGGTACGGAGTAAAGTCGGCTACTTTACTGGGTAAAGACAGGTTGCATACGGGGTAAATTCGAATAGAATACGAGGTCAAGTTGGCTGGGGTTGTGATAAAGTCGGGTCGGGTACGGGTTAATGTCGGCTAGGGTACGAAGTGAAGGCTGCTAGCGTAATAAGTACACTTGTATAGGGTGCAGGATGAAGTCGGCTAAGGTACGGAGTAAAGTCGGTTAGGGTAGTTGGGTAAAGTTGGTAAGGTTACGAGATGAAGTTTGTTAGGTTACGGGGTAAAGTCGACTAGGGTACGGGGCAAAGTCGGTTAGGGAAAAAAGTACGACGGATGGACGAAAGAATGGACGGAAGAACTATTGTCTGAAACTATAAAGGTTGCCGACCAGGGCTACGAAACCCAAACAAGGTTGGTCGCAAACGGAATGGAGGCAAAATAAATTTCCAAAAACTCTTTTTTTATACAGCAAATGATTGGGAGTATGGATATTCATTAGGGTGCAGCATGAAATCCTTTCTTTTTTAGATTTTTTGAAACCTTGACTCAAAAATTTCTTTCTGTTGGTGAGCAAATGGTCCTCTATTCATGCCAGATTTTCAAAAAAAATATTCAGCAGTCGCTTTGAAGGTTTTTATGCCAAAAATTCAACCTACCAAAGTTTTTAATTTTTCATTGCAACAAGTTTCACTATCCCGTCTTGTCCAATATACACAATTTTTTATCAGGGTGTCATATGACCCACAAATTTTTGCAGTTATAAAAAAAATCAAGGTGCGTATTAATATGCCTAAAGTTGCGATTTTATGCTGAAGTTGAGATTAAGAAGTCAACTTCTTTTCTAAATTTTTATTTTTTTTTTTAATCAGGAAACTTCTAGGAAAAATGTATTACTTTACTGACAAGAACTTTGGACTATTGCACAGCAAAATTCAAGGAACACTTATCCTATAATTAAAAAATAATTTTCTCAAAAAATTAAGATATTGATAAATTCGTGAGGAAAAAAAAGATTCATGAGAAAATTTTAAATGATTTTTTTAAATATAATTGAAAGAGAAAATTGATACTTGTTTCAAAACATTATAACTGATTTCCTGCTATTTGAAAAACAATGTAATAGATTTTAAACCAACCATCTTTTATTTTTTTAAATTTTGAACAAATCATTTAGAACCTTTTTATGAATGTTGAAAGGGCTCACGCGAATACAAAATTTTCTTAAGATTCCTTGAAAAATTTCAAATGATATTTTGTTTTGAAAAATATAATTTGAAAGCTTATTTAAATAGATTTTAAAATATTTCAAAAAAATTCCAAAAATGTAAAAGAAGAATCTTCAAGATTTTAAGGCAATTCTTTCAATTTTCGAGGATTTTTAAAAAATCTTAGAAAAAATGTGAATAATTTCAAAAGATATATAGTAGAGTTTAGAAGATTTTGAAATTTCAAAAATAATAAAAAATTTGAAATGATTTCAACGAATTTAAATCAATATTTATGTAGATTTTCGAATATTTCGAAATAAAATTTTCAAGTTTTTTAAGGATTTTCAAACGTTTCAAGATAAAAAAATTGTAAGATACATGGAAATGTTTTAAATGATTTTTTATGTTGAGAAGTAATTTAAAGAGATACTGTAAAAAAATTTTAAACATCTCAAAAGATTTTCAAAGTTTTTTAAAAATATTCTGAAAGGTTTTAGCCCATTTTTTCAGTTTTGAAATATTTTTCAAACATTTTACGAAAAATTCGAATCATTTTAGAAGATATTTAGAAGATTCAAGTAAGTGTCAAAAGTTATTGAAAGTTTAATAATAATTTGAAGAATTCAAATCAATATGTAGATATTTAGAGCTGTTGAAATAAAATGTTAAATCTTTTAAGGACTTTAAAAAGTTTTTAGATAATTCAAGAGTTTACTTAAAAAGATTTTTTTAAATTTTGAAAGGTTTCCAAATTATAAATATATATAAATAATATATATAAACATGTCTCACAATTTGGAAGCGATTAAACAAATTTCAAAATTTTTGGATATTTCCGAAAATTTAGAATGTTTTTCGATTTCTTGTAATTTTCTACAAGTCCTAAATATCTTTGAACTGACCTAATTTTTTCCTAAGTTGTACAATCCTGTGAAATAAAAAAACTTTCTCAAAAAATAAACCTAAAAACTAAATAGTTATTCGACATTTTTATTTTGTAGATATTATCAATTATTTCTTCTCTCAAATTATAATTTAGTTGAAATTTTATTTCTTTGTTGACTGAAAAATCTTTTTTTTTTTAATAAAAATTCAACTATTTTATTGACAGTTTGTCTTTTTTAGTTGAATTCAACTGTTTCTGATCTAAAATAAAAATATTTTTGGTTGAAATATCAATTTTACATTTTTCATTGAAAACTTATCTTTTTTTTTCTGTAGAAATTCAACTTTTTGGTTCAAAATTAACTCTTTTGATGAAATTTTAAATTTTCACATCTGAAAACTTCCAAAGTGTTTTTGAATTTTATCAAAAATCTTAGGAAAATTATATGTTTATAACTTTGAAAATGAATAAATGAAAATACATAAAGAATAAATAGTTATTCGACATTTTTATTTTGTACTAACAATTTTTTTCTTCTCACTTAGAAATACAATATGTGCGTATAGTGCGCGATTGATGATGCTAGCGAACATAAAAAATAAGTCACTACATACATTTCTTTAACAAGGATTGATCGACTTTTAAATTTGAAAAAAAAAAGTTCTAATGTATGAAAATTATTGCTTAACTTCGTTTTTAAGTAATAAAAATTGTTGTCAGTATGGTAAGTAATATTTCCCGAAGGTTTCATAATTTAAAATAATTTTTTAGAGATGAATTTTTTAGCTCTTGATCTCAATTTTATCATAAAATCGAAAATATAAGAGTAATAATACCCACCCTGAAACTTTTTTTCAGAACGAACAAAATTTCAAGGTCATACTGCACCCTGATAAAAATTTCCTACGTTGTACAAAATGGGGTGGTTAAAATTGTAGAAATGAAAATTAAAAAACTGTAAGAGGTCAATTTTTCGGTATAAAAGCCTTTATAGCGATCTATAAATATATTTTTTGAATCTTTTGAAAATTGAAGATTATTTAAACAAAACGAAATTCCCGATGTATGATTTTGGAAAGTCTAAAAAAAAATAATTGTATGAGGCACCATAATAGTCGTATTTTAAAATTAAATATTAGTTTTTGTTTTAAATTTCGTTATATTCTTACAAAATGAAAGTATTATGAGTTAATTCGAAATAAATTTTAATTTGTAATTGAAACGTTGAAACTTGCCTTATTTTCTTGGTGTATCGTTGCTGTTGGTCGTTTTCCCTCCGCTAATGATTCCTCAGACTGTCTATTTATCTTCTGAATATCCTGTTTATGTTTGCTCCCGTCTGAAGCGGAAATAATGTAGAGAACGAAAGCTAGGAAGCAGATTCGTAGGTTGAAATATGGCACATTTGATGCTAGCCCGATCGTCATAATCGACCTAATGAAAACATATATATATCATCAACTGATTTTGTGAAATGAGTACAGTACCTTCAGTTATTATTATAGACAAATTTCAATATCTAATGTTAAATTCATTATTAATTATAAACGAGTAATATTAAAAATGTTAATAATTAAAACCGTTTGGCAAAAAGGGGCCTAAGTTGTGTTTTGGTTGAATTGAAACTAAATACCCAAAAAGGGCCTATTATACAAGGTCTGTCCGGACCTCTGTGAGGCCCTCTACTAAGTTACATGGACCTGCGAATATTAAGTCGACTAGTGTACGCAGTTGCGTAAACGTCTAACTACGTACGCGTCGCATTTCAGGATGACGGAACGCACCGAACAAAGATTGTGCATTAAAGTGACCGAAAACTTGGCAATTTATGTTCAGAAACCATCGTTATGATTCAGAAAGTGTATAGTGAGGAATCTGTGAATGATAGTCAAATTAATGAGTGTCTTAAGCGATATAAACACTTCAAAATGTGGAACGAGTGCGAGTGTTAATTGATAGAAATCGTCATTCAACAGTGAGAAAAATAGAGGAAGACATCGGGAGTACAAAAGATATTGTTTTGGTAATTTTGTGTCGAGATTTGGGGATGAGCCGCGTGGCTGTAACATTCGTTCAACGACTGCTGGCCATTCATCGCAGCTTATTCTGCAATTTCTGGTGAAACATCACCTTACGATTTCCAGAATGTTAGTAATCTCCAATTATTCTTAAAATTCATCACAAAGCATGATGATGGTCGAAAAAGGGATCTAAGTCATTTTTCAAATGTCCGCTGATAATAGAGGTTAAAATATATGCTATAATAAAAATAAGGTCAGTCTTATCAAAAAGCTGAAAATAAGTTCAACACGCGAAAAGACAATCATTTAATGAAACAAAAAAATAAAATGAATTAGAAGACTCTCCAATAAAGAAAAATGCCATCTAAATCATAATCTGTATCCCATCGTCGAGAACGGATCTAAGTATCATAAAAACAAACAAAGAATTTCGATAAACGTCGCTCGGAAAAAAGAATCAAATTAGCTTACAAAGTTTTATATTCTTAACATTTTTTTCCAATAGTTCTCAAACAATGAGTCTCCAGTCAAAAATAAATGGAGGGAAATTATTAAGTAACAAGGACTACGGGAAACTGCTTAATTTCCCGAAAAGGCATAAAGAATATGGATCATCAAAAAGGGATCTTAGCAGGAAAATTAGATCCCGTTTCCTCTGTTAGAAATACGTTTTTCCAATGTTTAAAACAATAATTAATAATTTTAAACATTACAAAATAAAAAATGTATATTGTAAAGTCAAACAATTTGATAAAAAGTAAAATTTTGATTGAATGACAATATTTCGAACGGAATAAAAAGGAATTAAATGATCGTTTCTAAATAAAAGCATATTAAAATCAAACAACGTGGAATATAAAATGTTTGAAATTAAAAAATTTTAAATCAGAAGCTCTCGGAATTAAAAATTTTCAGACTAAAATTTTGAAAATTGGAAAATGTGTTCAGAAAAGCGTTGAAACTTTATCATTCCTAATTCGAAACATTTTGAATTTGGAAATGTTATCTTAAATTCAATAGTGTGAAAATTTATTGATTTCAGATTTATATTTTAAACCACAAACCCATTACAAATGAATGAAGAACTAAACATTTTAGGTCTAGAATATTGAAAGTCGGATCATTCAAAATTAAAAGGAATTAGGATTGCATTATTTCCAATTACAGGCGATCACAATTGAATAATTTAAAATTTTTAAGTTTTGAATTTAATTAATTTCCAATTAAAAGTTATTCAAGTTTCACAATTTCAAATTGAAAACTAAATTAAATTTTTAAAAATCATGGATTTCAAAATTCTAGAATTTTAAATTGTTATTGCATAAAAACATTATTATTTAATATTAAAATTAATGAGGCGAATTTTTATAAGATAAACAAAAAATTCTTCGTCATTTTCACCGTCCAACATAAAACAAAATTTCAGTTATAAGCCTCTAAAATTAAATTATTCTAAAGATCGTTCAAAATAAAAGTAATCTAAAATGGCACATTGAAATTGGGAAAATTTTTACTACGAAACACAAAAAATTAAATCAATCCAAACTACATTCACAACTGAAAAAACTGTTGTCATGAAAAATTGTGATGATAAAACATGTTTTTACTTAAATTTTTAAAAATTTAAATAATTTCAAGTAAATTAAAATCATTGTAAAATTTAAAAAACTTAAATATTATGTTTGAAAAATGTCCTAAGCAATAATTATTAATAATTTTAAACTAAAAACATTGAAAATTAAAAAATATATATATATATTGCACGATTCTAAATTGAAAATGTTCAAAATCAAACAATCTTATAATATGTTACATTTTAAATAAATAACAATATTTCCAACGAAATGAAAAGGAATTGAACTTGCATTGTTTATAAATAAAAGCCTATTGAAATTAAATAACGTGACATTTAAAGTGATTGAAATTGAAAAAATTTTAATCAGAAGCTCTCGAAATTAAAAAATTGTAGGATAAAATTTTGAAAGTTGGAAATGTATTTAGAAAAGTGTTTGAAATTTTATCATTCCTATTTCGAAGCATCTAAAATTTAAAAAATTTTTTTCTCAAATTGAATAGTTTAGAAATTTATCGATTTCCAATTAAAATTTGCAAGAAAGAACCAGTTAAAAAACAAAAACGAATCGAACATTTTAAGAATGGAATTTTCAAAATTGGATCCTTCAAAATTGTCAGGAATTGAAATTGCATTTATTCCAATTAAAAGCATTCGCAATTAAATAATTTAAATTTTTTAAGTTTTAATTTAATTTAATTTTCAATTTGAAGGGATTAAAATTTTACGATTCGAAAATGAAAACTAAATTGAATTTTTCAAAATCAGCGATTTTAAAATTCTAGATTTTCTAGTTGTTATTACATAAAAAAATTATTATTTAAGATTGAAATTGATTAGACAAATTTTTATAAGATCAGAAAATAAATTATCCGTCATTTTCACCGTTCAAAATAAAAAAAATTTCAATTATAAGCCTTTAAAATTAAATTGTTTCAAAAAACGTTCAAAATAAAAAGTAATTTAAAATGGCACACATTTAAAATGGGAAAATTTTTACTACAGAACTTAAAAAATTGAATCAATCTGAACTACATTCAAAGCTGAAAAAGCTGCTGTCATAAAAAATTGGGATGATAAAACTTTGTTATACTTGAAGATTGAAAATTTTCAATTATTTTAAGTAAATTAAAATCATTGAAAAACAAAAAACAAAATTATTTGTTAATTATACATTTAAAAATTCAACCATTTCAATCTTAATCACAAAGTTAAAACTTAAGAAAGGAAACATTGAAAATTTAGCGTGCAACATGAAAATTTACAGCTCTAAAATTGTAATTATTCAAAATTAAAGAAATTATTCAATACAGTAATTGAATAAGTGATTGATACATCAGTAGGGATCAATTTCACATAGTTTAATTTTTATCTATTTTAATTTTTAAGGACACAATTTTTAACTTTTTAATTTCAAATTATGTAATTTTTAACATTTCGTTTAGAATACATTCATATAATTTCCAATTTTCAATCATTCATTTTTTAAACAAGATTAGTATTTTATATGATTCTAATGTTTGAAGTGGCACCATTTTATGCCTGTCAATTTGAAATCGATTTTTTTTTCAAGTCGAGTTTTAATGGAACATTTTTGGAAAAAACATTTCTAGAATTTTCTTATTTTTCAGGCTTTGATTTAAGAAATTATTGTCTTTATTTTTCATTGTTTTGAATTTATTGTTTAATTGAAAGCCCTTCTCACTGAAATTTGTACGAGTGTCACGTCTTTTAATCTGACATTCTACTAATTCAAAGATTAAAAAAAAATAGACAACTTTGTACGTTTATAATTGAAATCAACCAACGTAGAATATTTAAATGCAAAATTATTTAAATTAATTAAATTAGAAATTTTAAAGATGAAAAACATATTAATAAATATTATATCATGTAGTATCAGGTGACATTCAAAGCAATTCTGAAACCTTTAAAAATTATATGTTTTTTAATTGGAATCTTTCAAAATTAATCAATTTAAACTTGTCGAAAATTTGTTTATAACCTTATAAGTTGTTTATAATTTTTTAAGTTATGGCCATTTTTCGCTACTGGTACCATTATAATAATAAATAGAAACGATTTTAAGACAAAATCATTTTTTTCTATAACAAACTGATATACTGTTTAATTCCTCTAAACAAATCGTTTATAATAATTTAAATACAAGTTATAATAGAATATTTGTGATTTCTATGTTTGTTTTCAATAGTTCTGACAAAAAATTACTTCATTCAAGAGAATCGTTCAAAGATAAATAGAAAAATTAATCATCTAATTGAGATAAACAACTTTGCCACTCTATTTGTAAAATAAGTGTTAGAAATTAAATGCATAGTGTTTCTAAGAAAAAAAAATCTTAAATTTTTCCGCAAAAATACATTTCTGGACCACAGTGCGAAGGAGTAATTATGGATCAAAATATTTTTTTTGTTAAAAAAAAGCATGTCAATTTTTTTCAGTCCAGATCATATGGAAATCTTTGTTTGGGAAATTACCATATACAATAAAAAATTTAACATTTAGTATCACTATCATTTTCCTATTTTTCAGTTCCTTACACAAAAATTTCAGTATATTATTAAACAAACAAAAATCCTCAAAGTACCGAATATTCACTAAAAATAATTCGACAGCCGTCGATTTCTGATTTTTTTCTGACTTCTCAGTGAAATTTCAAATCTTCACACATAAAGGATGGCAGTACAGAACTAGATAACCATCAAAATGGGAATTTTTCCAAACAGCGAAAAAACATTTTCTAAAATTGAAATCACTATTCAAAAAAGCGAATGTAAACTCCCGACCCGAAGTGTTGTTGAATTGAGATCAAAAAAGTTTGTTCTAAGAAAGTTATCCAGGTACGAGAAAATAGATCAGGCTGGACTGCGGATTGCAATAAAAAATTGAATTTTCAGTTGAAAAATAAAATAAAATCATACTTTTCAGAAATTAAGTTTTTCAATACCGGGGAATAAAGTTTGATGTAAAAAACCTTGCCAATTCCGATGAAATCGGCTGAGAATTTTCAGATTAATACTTCATGGATTTTAAAATCAACCAAAAATCCGTGAAAAAAAATCTATAAGTTGTAATGATTTCAAGAAATATCAAAGCTGAAAGGTTATAAAATTTATTACTACGTTGAAATCGTAACTAAATTGGAATTGATACTTGTGATATTTTTTTAAATTATTGTATCAGAAAATGATGATTTAAAAATTCCTTCTAGCACAATGTGTAATTGACAATTGAAGGATTTTTATGCAATAAACACATTTTTTATTAAAATTTTGATTACGTTTCACCAGCCCCCTGCAACGACTGTATGTTAGCGTTAGTTCACTAGTACGATCAAGTGAAGCGCCGAGCGCAGATGGCGCTGGGAGTCTTTCCAGCCTGTTTTTACATGGCAAGCATAGGCAAAATTAGTTAGAAATTAATTTAATTGATATTATTCATAATGAGAATCGGTTTCATGCATCACATAAATGAACTCTCATATCTTATTTAAATATTAGAGTAATTGTAAGTAAAAAAAAAATCGTTAAAATCTTTTTTTCTAGCTGCGGGAAATATGAAAGGTTTCAATCGTAACATGGATAAAATGAATTTAAAGTATTTCTTAACTCAAGAAACAAAATTGAACTTATAATTATACCAAATTTTATTATTGAATTCCAAATTTGTATATCAAAATTATATAAAGTTTGTTTGCAAAAAATAAGTTAAAAAAAAGCATGGATCGAGAAGCAAACAATATTTTTCTCATTACATATAGTTATTACAAAAAAATAGTGCAAAACTAATTACATATTTTTTAATAATAATAATGTGAGATTATATTTCATTAACAAAACTTCTGTTATGAAATATAAAATTTATTTAGAAATTGAAATTAAATAACAGACATTCTAATTTTATATTGAGGTGAAGAATTAATTTATTAGGAGAGGAAATTAAAAAAAGAACAATGTCATACGTTGGTATAAATAGGTAATTTATTAACAACAGTAGCCCTAATACAATAACAAATGATTCATTTGAATAAACGAATTAATTAATCAATCGAAGGATTAATTAATATACAAAATAGTTGAATTTATATAAATAAATTAAGAAGGTATAGTTTTTATTCATTTTTTATATTTCTACGAAAGAATTTAAAGAAATAAAGATATCGTTTCAGTTTAAGAGAACATGTTCCACATTTTTTATAAAAATACATAGTTTTTATTTAATTTTTTATATTTACACGAAAGAATTTTTTTAAATAATGATATGATTTCAATTCAAGATAAGATGTTCGATATTTTTTATTGAAATATACAGTTTTTATTAAAATAAATATTTCTTATTTAATTTTTTTATATTTCTACGAAAAGCTTTTTGAGATAAAGATATCGTTGCAGTTTAAGTTAAAATGTTTGATATTTTTTCATTAAAATACATTGTTCTTATTTAATTTTTCATATTTCTATATACGAAATAATAATTTTTAAAAATAAAGGTATAGTTTTATTTTCAGATAAAATGTTCGATATTTTTCATTCAAATACATAGTTCTCATATTTTTCATGTTTCTACACAAAACTTTTTTGAAATAAAGATATCGTTTCAGTTTAAGATAAATTGTTCGATATTTTTTATTAAAATACATAGTTCTTATTTAATTTTTTATATTTTTCCAATATTAAAAAAAAAAAATAAAGGTATCGTTTCATTTTAAGATAAAATGTTCGATACTTTTTATTGAAATACATATAGTTCTTATTTATTATTTTATATTTCTACGAAAGAATTTTCAAAAATAAAGACATATTGTCATTTTAAGATAAAATGTTCGATATTTTTTTTTCGAATACATAGTTCTTATTAAATTTTTTTATATTTCTATGAAAGAATTTTAAAAAATAAAGACAGTTTCATTTTATGATAAAATGGTCGACATTTTTTATTAAAATACATAGTTCCTTTTGAATTTTGTATATTTATACATTTTTTTTCTAAAATGAAGTGATCATTTCAATTTAAGAGGAAATTTTCGATATTTTTTATTAAAATACAGTGTTTAATTCATTTTTTATATTTCACCAAAAGAATTTTTTAAATATAGATACCGTTTCAGTTTAAGATAAAATGTATAAATGATACCTTCTTCATTTATTTGTTTAAATTTAACTATTATTCCAATTATTGAATCCTTTAATAATTTTAATATGTGATTTATTATCACACTATATCAAGAAAAAAAGAATAAACCGATGCGACCGGCGCTGCCGTGCGGTACCACTTAAATTTTATATCTCACAAACAGTTCAAACAAAAATAATAAAAAATTAATTTTCAATTATTATATAAACAACAATAATATTATTACTTCAAAATTAAACAACAATCAATCATTGTTAATATAAATATTTCATATTTATACTTGCCACTCCCAGAACACTGACTTCATCCTCTGCAATCGTTTTTAGCTCCCATAAAATATCTTCTTTAAAAAAAATGTTTCGCCGTGTCCGGTTTTTACTACAAAATTTTCCCTTCGGATTCATTTTTGCCAGGCTTTTCGATTTTCTTTACCTTTTGCCACGTAAAAGAAATTAAACTTCTT
The DNA here is from genome assembly GCA_932195095.1 of Andricus curvator. NCBI lineage: Eukaryota > Metazoa > Arthropoda > Insecta > Hymenoptera > Cynipidae > Andricus > Andricus curvator. The sequence continues at coordinate 76,365 of CAKNYM010054208.1, read as the reverse complement.
GGAGCAGCTGTCATAACCTGACTTACATCCCGGGGCAATATAGCGCGTTCCACCCTTTTTAGTTATTTTAGTGCCAAATTTTATATTCATAACATTTTTAAATTTTTACAATTTGATTAGTAACACATAAAACCGATTATCATTTTGAAAAATGTCGATCAAATTTAATTTTTCACTAATCTTTCCTATGCTTGCCATGTAAAAACAGGCTGGAAAGACTCCCAGCGCCATCTGCGCTCCACGCTTCACTTGACTGTAGTAGTGAACCAACGTCGTTGCAGGGGGCTGCGTTTCACTTATAATTCAATACAGAGTACACCTTACGCTACAAATTGACCTAGTGGAAAATTTCAAAAAGTTACTATATCTACAAAAAAAAATTATTTGATCCATAATTACCCCGGTTGACGGTACTATTTTTTCACGTATTTGAAAATTTAAGAAATCTGCAGTTATTTAACTGCATGAGAAAATATACATTACTCTACCGACCGAAAGTTATAGGAAGACAAAAGCCTCTTAGAATTGACTGCTTTGATTCAATTCTCTCCACGAAGTCTTTCGTACTATAAATCTACTCGCGCAACTGTTACAGTTGGGCGTACGCAGGTACGTTTATATACGTTTAAGTATCTAACGACCTATTAAGCCCCAATGCTCGGAAAGGCATTAATTTCACGACGAGCATAACTTTTCTGTCACAATTTGCATCCCCTCTTTCTTGAAACGCTGGGAAATTAAAAACGTCCGATCGTAAAACTCGAAAAAGAGTTGAAATACGACTGCTCCCGCCTTCGGAATTATAATCGGATATTTTTTACTCGCCGAATTTAGGGACGCGTCCCATTGTTATCCAGCATCTTTCGCATAAAATGTATTCATTTAGTTTTCATTAAAATGCCTGAAAATGTATCACTGTGTGCCTCGACTGACTTCAACCCAAAAGGGCTTACATATGCCGCGTTTTTTCTGAATATACTTCTGGGATACCCCATGATCAATTTGAGCCCAAATAGAAAAAAATCGCTTGTGCCCTTTTTGAGAAAACTCTTTTTTTGATTTTTACATTCTCATCCAGAGATCTTAGATTTGGGTGAAATTTGACCCCCTCCGTTTTTGTCAAATGTCCTCGTTTTGAGACATTCTGAACACAAAAAACAGGTTTTCGCAAATTTGTCTGTCTCTCTGTATGTGGGTATGTATGTATGTGTGTATGTGGATTTTTATTTTGTTAGCACGATAACTTTTGAAAGAATTGACAGATTGGATTGAGCTTTGGTATACTCTTCAAGTGTCCTAAAATGAAGGTCAAGTTCGTTAGATAAAAATTCAAAAAGTGAGCGCTTTTTCAAAATTGTTTAGACCACTTTTTTCAAATTTAAAAATTCTATGTACCGATGATTGTATTACTCAGGAAGTAAAACAGTTTATCCCAATGACTTTTTTTTGATAAAACAAAAATTACTGGAGTTATAGCATTTACAATATTCCAAGAAATAAACGAAAATGAACATTTTAAGCCAAAAACGCACGGTATGAAAAAAAGTCAAGACGAGAAAAATATTTCTTTATGAATACCCTACAATATTGTTATGAGACTTTTTTTTAGTTTTTTCGAAAAATTGAAAATTCACATTTTTATCGCACAACAAAATAATGAAAAATCAAAAATTCCATTTTGCGGTCAAGATACGAAAAAAGATGAATCGACAAAAATTGTGAACTCTAAAAATATCTACAAATTTCTTATGAATGACTTTTTGATGGGAAGCGTAGTTTTTGTTTTATTTGTAAAAAACTGATTTAAGAATAAAAGAAATAAAATTTTTGGACAAACGACACAAACCACGAAAAAAATTAGTGGACAAAAGTTGTTTACTCGGAAAAGAGCTACACATTTTCATTAATCATTTTTCGATAAGATGCGTCATTTGTATTTCAATCGTGAAAAATAACATTAACAATAAAAAAAATTGTGGAAAAACGACGCAAGGTATGAAAAAAGATAAATAGACGAAAATTTGTTCAACCAAAAAAGATCTACAAATTTGTTGTAAACTTCTGTTATAAAAATACATTTAAAATAAAAAAATTCACTTTTTGGAAAAACGTAACACGATACAATAACATTTTATCTAACAAAGTTTTTCGCCTAAATTACATTTAAAAATTTTCTTCGAAGCATTTAACGCTAGGATGCATATTTTTAGTTCAAACCGTAAAAAATAAGATTGAACATAAACAAATTAAATTGATGGAAAAACGACACAAGTTGCAATAAAATGCATGATAACAGAATTGTTTTTTTATAGGATCTTTGCAATTATAAAAACAAGACAAGGAAAATAGGTCATATTTTAATATCAATGCATATTATGAATTGTAACAATATATACATTTATTGAAATGATATACAATTTTGACGGTAGCTGAGGATAAAATTAAATGTAAAATCAGTAACAAATATTGAAGTAATCATGATAAATACAATTCGTACTGTATTTTGCAATATCTAATAAGCAATCACAGGCCCACGTATAGAAACAAATTTAATATACATTTGATATAATAATGTTGAATATATAATGTAGAAAATTTCGAAGTTTGGACAAAATCGAGTGCGAAGCACGAGGTACGTGATGAGAATGTATTCGTTAAAGCCGAAGGAGCTTTAACAAAAGAGAATTCACAATCACTAAATTACAGTTGTTGACACTTTGTCCTTTAATTTTAAAAGATGTGTGCATAAGTGTGGGGGAAATACAAAGACCGAGCGCGTAGCGCGAGGTAAATACAGTATCGATCGCGAAGCGCGAGAACCAACAGTCGCGCGCTCGACCGTGAGAGATATCATTTTTCCCAAATTTAGAGATCATTGCTTCCAGAAGCTAAAGCACTGCTTTCAATTACTACGTGTGTTCATTGGATTGAGAAACAAGCGAAGTTGTCAATCGGCAAAAAATGGACACAAAATGCATTTGTTTATAACAATTGTTTAAATAATGAATAATTGTTGTCAATTTGACAAGTATCATAGCAAAGAGTCATCGAAAAGAAATCCCTAGTTCATTCCGTAAACAAAAATGTAGCTTATTCATTGAAAAATCGCCAAACTGTGAATTTGTTTACGAAAATTGTTTGAATAATCAATAATTGTTGTCAATTTGCGAAGTTTGATATGAAAGAGTCATCGGAAATACATACGTAGTTTATTTCGTACACAAAAATTCAGCCTTTTCATTGAAAAATCGCCAAACTATGAATTTGTTTATGAAAATTGTTTAAATAATGAATATTTGTTGTCAATAGGCAAAGTATCATAGTGAAAAGTCATCGAAAATACATACCGAGTTGATTCCGTAAGCAAAAATTGAGCCTATTCATCGAAAAGTCGCCAAACTGTGAATTGATTATAAAAATGGTTTGAACAATTGCCAAAAAGCATCTATTTTCAATAAGTGGTAACGGAACATTCATTTCTTTCACATTTCTTACAAAATCTATTAATATCAATGAGCTCAACATTACCAATCCCAAAAAATGAATTTTTTTCGTTAATTTATTCATAGCACAATAACAATTTTTTTTAATTATTATAATCAACTGAAAATTATTTCCATATAGTTGTAAGATTTGTTTGATCAATTTAAATGTTTAAAAAAATGGCGCTTGCAAAAAGTTAAAAAAAAATTCAACTTTGTATTTAAATGACAAATCTCTGCAGAATTTAAAAAAAACTAATCACACATATCTTTCCAAAATGTAAAGAGCTTTTATTTGAAAAAAAGTTTACATCGGATGAATAGTGAAGGCTAAAAATTTATTTGCCCATGGGTCTTTTTTTGCCCCACTGTAAGGCGCACCCTAGATTCTGCATTTCTGAACGCGATATTTGCTTTTTCTGGGTAAAAATGATAAATGCTTGTAACTAGCAATTGTGAAGCTTTCATTGCAAAAGATAGAAAAAGCAATATTGCTCTTTAAATACAGAATTAAGGGTGCGCTGATTTCCCCACATATGCGCCTTTAGCCCCAGTAGCCAAAGAAAAACCAAAATCTGTTAATGATTTCTCAAATAAAAAATTGAACAAACGAAGAGATGACTGCATACCACGGTATGCCTCGACTGACTTCAACCCAAAAGGGCTTGCATATGCCGGTTTTTTTTCTGAATATCCTTCTGGGATGCCTCACGATCATTTTGAGCCCAAAAAGAAAAAAATCGTTTTAGCCGTTTTCGAGAAGACTCTTTTTTTGAATTTTTACAAGAGGTTAATCAACATATTTTAATATTTTTCAAAAATGGTGGAAAAAGTTGGAAAACCCAGTTTTTCTAAAATTGCCTTATTTCAGTTCATCCTATGTCCCGAACACTCCAACAAGAACTAAAGCTCTTGAAATTTTCTGCAAAATGAAAAAAAATCGAATGTTCTATCTCGAAAAGTTTGGGAGTTATGGTCCTAAGAAGTCGATTTCAAGCGAATAATTTTAATGAAATTAAAATATATATAGTTTTGGGGAATTAACTTATTTCCTATGTAAACCTGGTAAAAATTGCCGAATAATTAATTAAAGAAGACTTAATTTTCAGTAGATCTAAAAAAAATGGCTTCAGCTCTAATAGTACCAAAATTATGGCCTTTTGAATATGACCCGAGGACAAATCAATTTTTAGCCTACACTATTCATCCGATTTGAACTTTTTTTCTGATAAAAGCTTTTTAAATTTTGAAAAGATATGCGTCATTAGTTTTTTCTTCAATTTTTCAGAAATTTGTTATTTAACTACAAAGTTGAAATTTTTTTTTAACTTTTCCCGAGGGCCATTTTTTTACATTTAAATTGATAAAAAAGATCTTGAAACAGTGTTACAACTATATGAAAATAATTTTCAGTTGATTAGAATAATTAACAAAAATTGTTATTTTGCTATAAACAAATTAACGAAAAAAAAGTCATTTTTGGGATTGGCAATGTTGAGCTCATTGAAATTAATAGATTTTGTATAAAATTTGAGAGAAATGAATGTTCCATTACCACTAATTGAAAATAGATGCTTTTTGGCTATTGTTCAAACAATTTTTATAATTAATCCACAGTTTGGCGACTTTTCGATAAATAGGCTCAATTTTTGTTCACGGAATCAACTAGGTATGTATTTTTGATGACTCTTCACTATGATACTTTGCAAATTGATAACAATTATTCATTATTTAAAAAAATTTTATAAGCAAATTCACAGTTGGCGTTTTTTCAATCAGAAGGCTCAATTTTTGTTTACGAAATCAACTAGCTATGTATTTCCGATGACTCTTTACTATGAAGCTTTGCAAATTTACAACAATCATTGATTATTCAAACAATTTTCGTAAACAAATTCACAGTTTGGCGATTTTTCAATGAATAGGCTCACTTTTTGTTTACGGAGTCAACTCGGGATTTCTTTTCGGTGACTCTTTGCTATGATACTTTGCAAACTGACAACAATCATTCATTATTTAAACAATTGTTATAAACAACTGCATTTTATGTCCATTTTTTGCCCATTGACAACTTCGCTTGTTTGTCAATCCAATGAACACACGTGGTAATTGAAAGCAGTGCTTTAGCTTCTGGAAGCAGTGATCTCTAGATTTGGGAAAACTGATATCTCTCACGGAAACACAGCCAGAAAATTCTTTGAGAATTACGACACAATATCCAAAATAACTGGTTTGAGGAATTAGTTACTCAAAAACTTTTACACCAATTACGTGAGTTCATTAGATTGAGAAAAAATCGAAGTTGTCAATCGGCAAAAAATGGACACAAAATGCATTTTTCTTATAACAATTGTTCAAATAATGAATAATTATTGTCAATTTGCTATGTATCATAGCAAAGAGTCATCGAAAAGACATTCTTAGCTGATTCCGTATACAAAAATTGAGCCCATTCATTGTGACTGTGAATTTAATTATAAAAATTGTTTAAATAATGAATAATTGTTGTCAATTTGCAAAGTATGATAGCAAAGAGTCATCGGAAAGACATCTCTAGTCGATTCCGTAAACAAAAATTGAGCCTATTCATGGAAAAATCGCCAAACTGTGAATTTGTTTATGAAACTTGTTTAAATAGTGAATAATTGGTGTCAATTTGCAAAGTATCATAGTAAAATGTCATCGAAAAGACATACCTAGTTGATTGCGTAAACAAAACTTTAGTATTTTCATTGAAAAATCGCCAAACTGTGAATTTGTTCATAAAAATTGTTTAAATATTTACCAAAAAGCATCTATTACTAATTATTGGTAATGGAACGTTCATTTCTCTCATGTTTTATACAAAATCTATGAATTTCATTGAGCCAAACTTTGCCAGTCCCAGAAAATGACTTTTCTTCATCAATTTGTTTATAACACAATAACAATATTTTTTAATTATTCTAATCAACTGAAAATTAGTCCCATATGGTTATAACACTGTTTTAAGATATTCCTTGATCAATCTGAATGTCTTAAAAGAAATCGCACTTGGGAAAAGTTGAAAAAAAAGTTCAACTTTGTTGTTAAATAACAAATTTTTAAACAATTTGAAAAAAAATTATAATCACACAAATCTTTTCAAAATTTAAAGAACTTTTATTGCAAAAAAAACCGTTTAAATCGGATGAATAGTGTAGGGTTAAAAAGAAAAAAACCTATTCTTATATTTAAATAACATTAAAAAGATTTTAAGAATATTAAATTTTAGAACTAACCATTTTTATTAATAATTAATTTTGAAACGCGTCAATCCCTAGTTTTTTATTTTTTTTTATTTTTGACAGTTTTTTATGAATTCAAGATATATCTTCACAAACAAGGGGAAATATTTTCTTGTTTATTGAGTTTTTTACAAAATTAGAATTTAGAATTTGCGGAAAATTTTAAAGAAAAATCATTTCTGAGCAAATTATAAACATTCTATAATTGACCAAATCCATTCAGAAATAATACAGACAGTGAAATTTCACACCACAGAATCATTTTCCTCTTAAATATGTGGTATTTAAAAAAAATAAGATGACACGTATTTTACTGTTTGAGAAAAAATAATTTTCGCAAAGTTATGAGTATATAACATTTTAGGGTTGTTTTGCAAAAAATACAAGTTATTTCTTCAAGCCTTTATAATTTTTGACCTTGCCATCTTTCAAAATCCGCGGAAAATGAACAAAATATGGAAAAGCAAGAAAATGGGGCGGTTTTTCTGAAAATATTGAAACCCGATTTTCTTAAAAACCCCACCGTTTTTGGATAAATTTATTTTGCTAATTTGGTAGTCGAGTGATGAAGAAACAGATTAAAGAAATGATAAGAATAAAGTTTTCACATTTCAAAAGGTGTACAAAAATACCTCTTAATCTTTTATAACTTGTATCGTTCGTGAAAAAAATTAGACTCTGGAATGGACTATGAAATTTGAATTTATCTTCCGGACAGATTTTGGAAACATAGAAAGTGGATTTTATGGGAAACCCCATTTTTTTATTCAATCCAACATTTTTTTTCAAATTCGTGATTGTGTTAGGGGTAAGCAAACAAAAACATGATAAATTCAGTTCTTGAAAAAATTGAGATAAGGATTGTTTCTGCATGTTTGGAATATTATCAATTCGGTTATGAAACTTAAGTTAGCGAACAAAATTATTTCTTCTCGGTTTTAACGTCTATCGATAAAAAAAAATCGGAAAATTCATAAATACCTTTTAATATTTCTCTTGAAAAATATTTCATTTGAAAAAACTGAAAAATTATATTTTTTCGAATTAAAAGCACGTCAAGTAATCATGTATAAAATTGTCTTTCGATTTTATATCTAAACAAGAAATTGTGAACCTATATCACTAAAACATAAATAATCAGTGAAATATGCCTTTACTGAATCGCAAGTGAATAAATCCATCTTTATTTTGTTAATCATTTTAGGACAGTACCGACAGATTATAATAAGGTACTATATTATACAAGTAAAACCAAGGAGAAACTGATCAATAAATATTATTATAAACCATTTGACAAATCTCGAAATAACATGGAAGTTGTTTTAACAAAAAACTCTTCTTTTTTATCAAAATGATTATTTTACGAATATCTTTTCATGTAAAATGTATTTAAGAAGTATTAACTAATACCACGAATGAAAAAGGTTTATTTCATTTTATTCACTGGTTACTAATCAAATATAATTTTGTTTTGATACAATATTTCAATTTCTTTTTATTTTTCAGTAAAAATATGTACTTATAAATACGGAAATCCGATAGAGACATAAAAAGGATAAAAAATGGAGACCCAACAATGAAATTTTGGAGGATCTTTCTCCTTACTGCCTTCCTTATTTCAATCTGCATCGCATTTGAAAGGAGAGGTACAAAAAAGCGGAAATTATCCTTCTCATTGGAAGCCATAACGCTCTCCACTTCTGAAGTGAGTGAAAACGAGTCGATGTGCGAGAAAATCGAAAGAATTTTAGGGGGATGGTTTCACCCAAAAGGCTGGGGGTGCAAACGGAAAACAGAATTGGTTTCAAACGTCTAGCCACCCCGAGGCAAATCCCCTCTTTTTTCTTTTAGGTATCGCACTAGACTTTTAAGAGCACTTTCAAATTTTTCGCTTTTTTCAAATAAAGTAAGAATCCTTTTCTCGCACTTTCTCATACTTTTTTCAAAAATGCACTACTTCTTATAGAGAAAATTGAGGTCCCGGGAACAATCAGGATCTACATGTTAAATTTGGTTAAGCATAATTTTTTAATTAGAAAAAAAGTTTGATCTTCTTTAGTTTAAAAATTACAGTAAAAAACTGCCTTTTTGGAAAAACTAAATTTTAATTATTTTTTTTTTATTTCAACTCGTGATCAGTTAGTCAGTTTTTAACACAATTTAAAATAAGATTCTAAGGTATTACATTTCAAAGTATTCTCCGCCTGATAGAATAATCAGAATTTGAACATCATTGTTTAGAAAAAGTCTTTTAAAGGTTTGTTTACCAAGGTTATTTAAAGTGAGCAAAAACTTCTCGCAACAAAAATTCGGAGAAAGGTATGATCAATATTTTTAGAAAGTTTCATATCAAAATATTGAATATTTTAGGAACAGTAATCATTTTCGTTTACGAAAGCGCAGTGCTGAGCCACGGTGTTTCGCTAGTAAGTTTCTGCTTATCATACGATTTTTTTTTTAATTAATAAAAATTACTATAATTAATTCCAGCAACAAATACATCAAAAATGAAATATATCTAATAAGAGTTGTGAACTTACTTTTGTTAAATTTTTATTAGCAAGGTGAAATATCGTCTTATAAGCAAAAACTCACCAGCGAATCACCGTGGCTTAGCCACTGTGATTTGGAACGGTGGTCCAAAAATGCATTAGAAATTTTTTTTCCCGAATTTTTATTAATAACGTCCGGAAATTTGTTCGAATCCACACAAAAATATATATTTTTTCGAATGATATTTAGAGGTCGCGCAAACCCCATGAAGTTTAACACGTATTTCCCATAAGAAAAAAAAAACGTTTTCGTACATTGTATTCACAACCCTCAATATTAGCTGAATTGAGTTGAAACCCAAATATCTCTTCAAAATTAGCCATAGAATACGAATGAAACATTACTTTTGAAATATCACCCTCATAAGTCTGTATTATAGGGTCCCAACAAAACCCTATAAAAAAATGGGGTTTGCGATTTTTTGGCGCTAATTATGATTTTTTGCGTTTTTTTTTAAGTAAATTGTTTCTGATACATAAAACACTACTTTATACTGATAATTAGATGCTTCCATAAATTGTTTAAACAATTTCTTATTATTATTGATAATATTATCTTCGAATAATGCTAGAAATTTCGGTTTTTTTTTTTGAAATTTTCAACTTTTTGTTCACTTTTCACTTGGAGTGAGTTAATCTTTAATTTAATATAGCGAAAATAATAATTTAATATAGCAAAAATAATAATTTAAACAAATAATGATTGGCTATAGCTATCTTCTTCTATATTAATACCAGATACTTGCGGTTTTTTCTTAATTTTTTAACTTCTGTCTATTTTTCAATTAGATTGAAGTAATAATTAATTTAAATTAACAAAAATAATTGTTCGAACAATTTATTATTAATAACATGCTCTTTGCCTAATGGTAGAGAGTTGCGGTTTTTTTCTGAAATTTCTAACTATTTGTCTATTTTTCACTTGGAGTGACTCAATAATTATTTAAGTTGAGCAAAAGTAATTCTTGAAACAAAGTTTAATTTTTAATAACTATCTTCATCTATAATAATGCCAGATAGTTGCAGTTTCTTTCTAAAATTTTCCACTTTTTGTCCAATTTTCAATTATCTTCGTCAATGTTGACAAAAATAATTGTTTAGATAATTTCTTATTAATATTAATAATATTATCTTCGAATAATGCTGAAAATTTCGTTTTTTTCTGAAATTTTCAACTTTTTGTTCACTTTTCACTTGAAGTGAGTTAATCTTTAATTTAATATAGCAAAAATAATAATTTAAACAAATAATTATCGTCTATAGCTATCTCCTTCTATATGAATACCAGATACTTGCGGTTTTTTCTGAATTTTTTAACTTTTGTCTATTTTTCAATTAGAGTGAAGTAATAATCAATTCAAATGACCAAAAATAATTGTTCGAACAATTTATTGTTATGGTTAATAATATCCTCTTTGCCTAATGGTAGAAAGTTGCGGGTCTTTTCTAAACTTTTTAACTATTTGTCTATTTTTCACTTGGAGTGACTCAATAATTATTTAGGTTGAGCCAAAGTAATTCTTGAAACAAATTTTAATTTTTAATAACTATCTTCATCTATAATAATGCCAGATAGTTGCAGTTTCATTCAAAAATTTTCCACTTTTTGTCCAATTTTCAATTATCTTCGTTAATGTTGACAAAAATAATTGTTTAGATAATTGCTTATTAATATTAATAATATTATCTTCGAATAATGCTAAAAATTTCGGTTTTGCCTGGAATTTTCAACTTTTTGTTCACTTTTCACTTGGAGTGAGTTAATCTTCAATTTAATATAGCAAAACTAATAATTTAAACAAATTATTATTGTCTATAGCTATCTTCTTCTATATTAATACTAGATACTTGCGGTTTTTTCTCAATTTTTTAACTTCTGTCTATTTTTCAATTAGAGTGAAGTAATAATTAATTCAAATTGACAAAAATAATTGTTTGAACAATTTATTATTATTGTTAATAATATTCTCTTTGCCTTATGGTAGAGAGTTGCGGTTTTTTCGGAAATATTTAACTATTTGTCTATTTTTCACTTGGAGTGGCTCAATAATTATTTAAGTTGAGCAAAAGTAATTGTTTGAACAAATTTTCATTTTTAATAAATACCTTCATCTATAATAATGCCAGGTAGTTGCAGTTTTTTTCTGAAATTTTTAACTTTTTGCCCACTTTTCACTTATTGAGGTAATAATTAATGCAAGTTAATAAAAAAAGTTGTTCAGGCTATTTATTATCGTTTCTAACTATTTAATCTTAAATAAGTGTTAGAGAGTTGCGGTTCCTTCTGAAATGTTTAGCCTTGCTTTGCCTTTTTAGTTATAAACAAATGATAAATAAACATGAGAGAGAAACATATTTTAAACAACTTCTTTCTTTTCCATAAATATATATTTTTTTAAACTTTTATAAGTCATTTACACACCTAGTTCTCCCACCTACTCCTAATTATTCCCTTCTTTGTTTTTGTCTCTTGTGTGAGATAGCTTTTTTGTTTGAATTAATTTTTCGAAACACTGGGAAGAAAGCAAAAATAATTCACTTAAAAAAGTAAAATACTATTTAAAAATGATTCTTGTTGAGGTTCACTTATTATTTGTTCATAACTAAAAGGTAAAAGCAAAACTAAAGGTTTCAGAAAAAAGCAACTTTCTAGCAGTACTCTCAGAGAATATATTCATAAACAATAATCAACTGTTTAAATAAGCATGTTTGTTAACTGGTATTGATTATTACCTCACTAAGTGAAAAGTGGACAAAAAGTTTAAGAGTTCAGAAGAAACCGAAACTGTATTGCATTAATAAAGAAGAAGATAGTGATGAATAATAAATAATTGTTTAAATAATTATGTTTGTTAAGATTAATGAACATTGACATTAACCTCTCACTAATTAAAAATTGGAGAAGAAGTGGAAAATTTGATAAAAAACCGCGACGTTCTATCTCCATTCTAAGAGAAAATTGCTAAAAACAATAATAATTTGTTTAAACCATTTATGTAAACATCTAATTATCAGTATAAAGGAATCTGCATTATTATTAGAGCATAAAATACATTTTTAACGTCTTTTTCAAACTAGATGGAGCTATGAATTAAAAATTATTTTAATTAATTTTTTCTGAAAAAAGATCTCCTTTCACTTCGCTGGGAGTCGAACCACAGAACTTCTGATTTCCGGTCCGGTGCTTTCCCATTAAGCTTCTAGAGAGATCGAGAGAAGAAACTTTTTTTCAGAAAATATCCGCATTATTTTACCAGGTGGTAAATCAACAAAAAATGTTTAACATCTTTCCAGACTGGATGGAGATATGGATTAAAAATTATTTATAAATAATTTTTGTCAGAAAAAAGATCTTCTCCTTTCGCTCTGAAAAATTTGATATACCACCTGGCAAAATAATGCGTGTATTTTCTGAAAAAAGTTTCTTCTCTCGATCTCTCTAGTAGCTTAATGGGAAAGCACCCGACCGGCAATCGGAAGTTCTGTGGTTCGATTCCCAGCGGAGCGAAAGGAGATCTTTCTTCAGAAAAAAATTAATTAAAAATAATTTTCAATTCATATCTGCATCTAGTCTGAAAACACGTTTAAAATGTTCTGTTATTCTCTGACGATAATGCAGATTCCTTGAAAAATCTCTCAGAATTTCATTGAAAATTTTCACATCCACATTTTTTTAAAAGCCTCTAGGTGACTTTGTTTCCGCCAGAGAAAATTGTATGTGTCCTTATTGCATTCGGGCCCTCAATTGTTATTTTTTGCATGATGTGGAACCAACCCTATTCTGGCTGTACATTTTCAGTTTCGTTTTAAGGCAAAAATGTAAGTAGGTGGATGGAGGAACGTTAGATATTTTTGTCATTTTGGTGCAGATTGCGAATAAAGGAATGAGCCCAAGGGAGAAATGGGCATAATGTACCGCGTAAGAGCCATTAGGTTATTAAAAACAGTACCGTCCTCCAGCGGTGGAAGACCACTGGTGCAGAAATACGTTGTGAAGCACGGACAGAGAAGGAAATTAGCCTTTATGCTTTTCGCATTCCAGTGCAAAAAGTGCTTGGCGCTTCAACAGGGTTGGTCTCCCAAAAAATTACAATTTTTTGCATTCTGAAAAAAATGAAAGTTCATGTGATAAAAAGTGATAAAAAATAATTCATTTAAAAAAGTAAAATACTATTTAAAACTTATTCTTGTTGAGGTTCACTCATTATTTGTTGATTCATTATTTAATTATTAATTAATAATTGAATTATGATAATTGATTATTGATTATTCAATAATTAATAATTTAATTTAATTTAATTTAATTCAATTAATTAATTAATTAATTTATTTTTTATTTATTTAATTAATTTATATTATTAGTAAATATTCTATTATTACATTAAATTATATTTTATTAAATCATCATTTTAGTTTTAAATTCATCTCTGTGATTAAAAATGTAACTGTTTTGTGGAAAACTTGTATTTTTGGCAGAAAATTAGTCTACTTCGATGAAAAAAAACTTTAAAATTTTGTTAAAAAATAGTGTTTAAACATATCTCCTAAATAATAATAATATAATATATATATATATATAATATATATAATATATATATATATAATATATAATATAATAATAAATAAAAAATTTAAAAAAATCGTGTTAAAACATATCTCCTAAAAAAAACTTTGAAACAGTTTTTCAAAATCGTGTTAAAACATATCTCCTAAAAAAACTTTGAAACAATTTTTTAAAATCGTGTTAAAACTTATCTCCTAAATTTTTTGATTCACTTAATTAAAGTTCCTGGTTTCAAAGTAAATAGCCTGAATATCCAAATTCGTGTTATCCGTAATAAGTTAATTAATAATAAGGGCATAGTCAAAGGTAGATTTCACGCCGGAATCACACAAACCACACCTTTAGATTATCGATTCTTTTTTGAAAATTTGGCTATTTATTTTTGAAGTAGAGAAAATATAAATCCACAAAGATTTCACTTCAAAAATTTTTTTTTAAGTTGTTGCACTTTTTCTATTTTGGACACTTTCTGAATCGCTGATACACGAATTGCAATAGTTCACTGAATCTATATCGCTTCGTTTGATTTCAATCTAATATACTGCATTTTTTTTTGTGTAAAAAAACGAAAAATCCAAATTTTGAGGATCCAATTTATTCCAACAGCTCCTTTATGTTTATTTTTCATGTTTTTAAACAAACAATTTTGATTTTGTTTGAGAACTCAATTTTCAGAAATTCCTGCCCCGATTTCATTTATACTTCTCCACTTTATACTTAGAAATATACTGCTAGAGAAAAAATGATAAAAATCTTCATAAATTCTTTCGAAACAAATTTTTGTGTGAAAATAAATGAATTTAAAAAAATTTTTTTGAATTTAATTTGTTCACTATTTATTTGAACTTCTTTCCTTTAAGTAACAAATATAAGTTTTTGAATATTTTCTTTGTAAATCAAATTTGGGACAATGTAAAATTCACGAGAAAGAAAATATTTGAATAAGAAAATCCCTGAAATTATGAAATTGCCGAAATATAAATATTCCAGCTTGGAAAAACTCTCGAATAATAAAATTCCTGAACTATTCACAATATGAGTGAATTTGGAAATTCCTGAATAATAAAATTCTCAACAATTTATAATATTACCACATTTGAAAATTCCCGAATAATAAAATTCAGACCAAAGATTGCCGAATTAAAAAATATGCGTTACTCAGAATTCAAAACACTAGAAATTTATCGAATTCAAGCAATTACAAAATTTTTTGTTGAATAAATAATATTTATTCATTAAGAATACAATACTGAAATTATTATTGAAAAAAAAACTTTCCTGGATGTTAAATGTATTCCTTAAAATTATTGTTGGAATTTGAAATAGCAATAATTGAAAAAAAATTCTTAATGCAAAAGAACAAGAGAAAATTTTTTATTGCAAAAGCAATACGTTTTAAAAACTACTATGCAGATTTTCAATAAAAAAAAACTTGCATTATGAAAATTTTTGTTATCATTGTTATTTTAATTTCAAACAATAATTTTAAATCGTACGTTGAACATTAACAACAATTTTTTTGTTGACAAAAATATATCATGATTGCATTTTTAATAAATAAATTATATCAATTTAAAAATAATTGGGAATTTTTTAGTATCGAGAATTAGACAGTTTCACACATTTTATAATTAGGCAATTTTCGGTCACGAATTATCCTATTCGGAAATTTAAAAATTTGATAATATTATGAACTGTCGGGAATTTTATTTTTCGTGATTTTTCCGTCGTCCCATAATTTTTTAAATTGATTTGATTGATTTTGTAGATTTGCGGTATTATGAAAATTGAAATGCTAAACTTAATTTCAATGTTTTTAATCAGTGAAAAATTTTTGCTAATTGGCTTTCGAAAATAACAAAAAATTGATATCTGTATATAAGACTGAAAAAGGACGAAAAATAGAACTCCCGACACTTTGAACTTTCCAATAAAGAAAATATGCGAAATAGAAAATTCCTGAAATCATAAGATTACTGTCAATCTGAAATTTTCCATTTAAAAAATTTCCCAAAGTTTTTGAGAACAAAATAAATAATAAAATAAAAAATAGGTTCATAAACTAAAACTCTTTTATTCTAGGTATTATTTTTCATTTTCTTGTTTGAAAATTTTCTAATTTTCTTATGTGGGTAATTTTTCAGTGTAGGATATTTTATAAAGTAAGTAATTTTCTTTTGAGGAAATTTCAATTTTGGTAATATTATGAACTGTCGCGAATGCTAATATTCAGTAATTATCCAATTGTTGAATTTTAAGTTATCGGCAATTTTCTAGTTTCAAGAATTTTCTAATGTAAATTTTCAAGTCGTCCATCAATATATATTCTTTGTGGTTTTAGTATTTCTGAAATTTAAAAAATTTTGTATTTGTTGAAAAATTATGAAAAATTTTACGTATGCAACGTTTTTGCTAGTGAAGAATAAAAAAAAATTTACTTTCAATTTTTTGAAATTATGCAAAAACCATGATTTTTTGGATTCAGATAAAGGCACACATTTTTGGAAAGACTTAAAAATGTCGAACCTAACTTTTTTAAAGATTCAAACGAAGAATTTTTTCGCATTTTGGAAATTATTTTTTTTTTTGCGAATTTTTAATGCTTTAAACAAAGCGAAATTCTTTTCCCATACAAGAAAAATAATAAAATGTTTCTTTGACTCAAGCTAAAGAAATTTCAGGTTCAATATGTTGGAATTTTACCAAAAAAGTATGCAACTAACTCAATAAAAAAACATGCTTTTCGTACATTCAGAAAAATTCTTAATCGAGCAAAGTTTTTTTTCTTCAATTTTTTAGTTATCTCTTTACTATTAAAATCTTTACGCAGAACAATTACAATGTTTGTTTTTAAATAACCAAACAAAAAACAGCATGTGAATTATAAAATAACTGTTTTTTTTTATTTTCCCACAATATTAATGTTTAATAAATGAACTGGTGGGATAACAAATTATTATTTTTAAGATTGTAGTGCAACCTGTAATGATTCTACTGTCCCTTAATTAATGATACATAAAATAATTTATAACGCCGTTCTAATCAGTGAAAAATTGTATTATGAGATAGAAAAAAAAAATTGTTTTTGTTATTTAATGAAAAAAATTGAAGTAGAATAGTAAAAAAATGTCATTTTAAGCAAAAATTAAAAAACAATTTTTCGAAAGAATTTATGTAAAGCATATGGGTTTTATCATAAGTTCTCTAAAAGTATATTTCAAGTATAAAATAAGAAAGTAAGATTAGCATCAGGTTAAG
This sequence comes from Andricus curvator, assembly GCA_932195095.1. Classification (NCBI taxonomy): domain Eukaryota; kingdom Metazoa; phylum Arthropoda; class Insecta; order Hymenoptera; family Cynipidae; genus Andricus; species Andricus curvator. The sequence goes on along the minus strand of CAKNYM010054208.1, from coordinate 59,243 downwards.
CATTTTTTGGGAATCGAGTTTTTAAAAAAATCCACATTTTTTGTCTAAATAAACGAAAAATAAACAAATGGTGTGATAGCGATTAAATTGCTAAATATTAAGTTGCCATTAGGATTTGATTGAGGTTACTATATTGCATATAAATAAAATATTGAAGACACAAATTCATCGACATAATAATTACTAGCCAAAAATAATTCTACTCTTCTAATTGTATAATAAGCGAAAGAATTATTTAGAATTACCTGATTATTCCTACTTTGTATTTTAAGCAATGGTCTCGTTTCCATTTGTAAAGGAATTCATAAAATAATATCTAAAATCCTCATTTAATATAAGACAACAATTTGACATTTCGCGAAGGAACTGTCAGCCTGTCATTGATTTCCTCTTTTGTTTCAAGAAAATTCATCATGGATGAAATTAAACTGTTTAAATTTAAAGATGAAGAATTTAATGCATCATCAATTTAGTAAATCAAAATTAAAAAAAAACTAATTTTATACTGTGGCAAAATTTATTTTTAAATGTTTCTTCACATTGTTGACAAAAGAGAAATTTTAAATGTAAATTTTTTTTTAATATTGAGAAATAATTCTGTTCTTAAAATTTTGCTATAACACAATAATTACGTGTAAACTTTTTTACACTTTCAAAAAGATGTGAAAAATTGAATAAAAATGCTCAACTTAATCTTAAGCTTAAGCGGACGGAAAAAAATTATGGCTTGGCATCCGAAAAAAGTAAAAAAAAATTTTTGTAATTGGTTAATATCTTCCGTTCCCTTTTCTGATTTGAAGATTCAAATTTTAGAAAATTTAAGCAGAATTTCCTATTGGTTCAAAAATCAGGGCGCATTTTTCATATGTATTGTTCTTTCTGGTGAACAAGAATACAAAATTAGAAATTAAAAAACCTGTTTTACTCAAATTATTACTCAAATGCAGATTTTTTTGGGAAAAGTTGAAAATTACGAAACTGACATTTCTTCAGCTTAAGCTATAGAAAAATGCCAAGATTTTTCTTACATGGGAAAAATTATTATGGTGTTTAAAACGTTCCAAAATCGCGAAAAAATCAAAAATACTAATATCGCAAAATTGAATGAATTTCAGGTTCAACATATTAAAGTATTACCAAAATGTGTAAATATAACTCAATATAAAAAAAAAACATTTTTTTGGCAAATTTTCTAAAAATTCTAAATTAGGCAAAATACTTTTTTCGATTTTTGTATTTTTTATTGTTGTTCTCTGTCGGTACGAGTAAAAAATTGTCGCCTTCTGTAAACAAAATTATTATCGGTACCATCAACCTAAAACTTAACGGTAACGACAATAAAATTTCTGGGAGACATTTAATGATTTAGTTTTATTTTAAAAGGTTAATTGAAAGTTTCTAAGATTCTAAAATCGGTCGAAAACCCATCTGAAAGATTTAGAGATCTTTTTTTTCAATTTTGAAGGATGTAAAACAATTTTAGGAAAATTCGGAAGTATTTCAAAAGATATTTAAATTTTGAGAAGTTATGTAAAGATTCGAAAATAATTTAAAATTTAAAAGATTTAAAAGAATATTAAACAAAATGTAGATTTTTTGAAAATTTAAAAAAAAGAAGCTTTTTTAGGATTTTGTAAGGTTTCAAGAGAATACAAAATTTTCTCAAGATTCCTTGGAAAATTTCGAATAATTTTTTATTTTGAAAAGGTAATCTTGAGAAAAAATTAATAAAAATATTTCAAAGAATTTCAAACAATTTAATAGAATTCGAAAAAATAATAATAATTAAAGAATTTAAAACAACATGCTGATTTTTCAAGATTTCGAACAAAAAGTCTAGATGCTTTTTCAAAATTTTGTTAGAAGAGAAGATTTTTAAAAATATTTCAAAATATTATTATTAATTAAAATCGAATTTTTCTTTCGAATTTTGTAAAATCCTGTGAAATAAAAAACTTTCCTGGAAATTTTCTAGATGCTTTTTGACTTACTAAAAAACTTACCTAAAAAAAAATAAACTTGAAAAATAAAGAGTTATTAGAAATATTTATTTTGTATTAATAATAATTTTTCCCTTTTTGATTTTAAAATGTATTTCTTCTGGTGATAATTTAATCTTTTGTGGTTAAAAATGCAAGTGTTCAGTTGAAAATTCATATTTTTTCGTTGAATTCAACTGTTTTCGTTTAAAAATTCTCCCTTGTAAACACATTTTGTTGGTCGAAATATCAACTACTTGGTTTAAAATTCAACTACTTTGTACAAAAATTCATTTTTGCTCTTGTTAAAGATTCATCCTTTCATTTAAAAATTCAACTATTTGGTCGTAAATTAACTTTTTCGCTAAAAATTCTTATTTTCTGGTAAAAAATTCAACTATTTTTATAAAAAATACGCCTTTTTGTCTTAAAAATTCGACAATTAGGTAGAAAATTAAGCTAATTGGTGAAACATTAACTTTTTTGTTAAAAATTTAAATATTTGGTCCTAAATAAACTTTCTTGTTGAAAATTCAACTGTTTTGTAGAAAATTCGTCTTTTTGGCTTGAAAATTAAAAAATTTCGTAGAAAATTAAACTATTTCGTTAAGCATGAACTATTTTGTTGAAAATTCCTCTTTCTGGCCTAAAATTTAACTCCTTTCAAAAATTAATTTCATTGTTTGAAGATTCATCCTTTTAGTCTTTAATTAATCTCATTGGTTGAAAATCTAACTGCTTTGTTAAAAAATTCATCTTTTTGGGCAGAAAAAATGTTTGGTTGAAAATGCATATTTTTACTTGAAAATTAAACTGTTTCAGGTGAGTATTCAACTATTTTGTTGAAAATTCATCTTTTTGGATGAATTGAACTCTTTTTGATCAAAAATTAAAATCGTTTTTATTTGAAATGTGAACTATTACATTTTGCGTTAGGAAATTCATCTTTTTTTTGTTGCAAATTCAACTACTTGGTTGAACTAATTTGTTAAAAATTTATTTTGTTGATTTAAAAATCATCAGTTTAGTTTTAAATTAATATCTGTGGTTGAAAATGTAACTGTTTTGTGGAAAAATCTTATTTTTTGGCAGAAAATTAGTCTTCTTCGTTGAACATGTATATTCTTACTTGAAAATTAATTGGTTTTAGTTGAGGATTCAACCATTTTGTTGAAATTTTGCCTTTTTCGATAAATTTAACTTTTTTTGGTTCAAAATTGAAATCTTATTTTTTTGAAATATCAACTGTTACATTTTCCGTTGAGAATTCATATTTTTGGGTTAAAACTTCAGCTACTTGGTTAAATTCTTCTCTGAAACCTTTACTTTCTTGGTTGAAGATTAATAATTTTAGTTCAAAATTCATCTCTATGGTTGAAAATGTAACTCTATTTTTGAGAATTTGTCTCTTTTTTTGGATGCAAATTAATCTGTCTTGGTTGTCAATCTAAGTATTTTTTGAAAATTTGTATTTTTGGGTGAATTGAACTGATTTTTATTTGAAATTAAATTTTGTTTTCAAAATATTAATGACTACATTTTCCTTTAGGAATTAATCTTTTTGGCTGTTTAATGTTCATCTCTTTGGTTGAATGTTTGAAGATTGAAGATTAATCTTTTTTCGGTTGAGGATTCAAATATTTTGTTGAAACTTATTCTTCATTGGATGAAATCAACTGCTTTGATTTAAGATTAAAACCTTTTTTTGACTAAAATATCAATTATTTATTACATTTCTCATTGAGAATTGATCTCTTTTGGTTAAAAATTCAACCATATTTGATTGAACCTTGAAATAACGCTGTATAAAATTACAACAAGTTTGATCTTTAGTCAAGTGAAATGTAGCGAAAGGTTCAGAACTATAAGGCGAATTTCGTTACGAGTTTCGCAGCCGTCGCTCGAAATATCCAAACTACCTTCTCCTATGAACACATAAAGTACATAAGTCCGTACATAAATTTCTATATCTACATGTATATGTTCGGCGCACACTACGTTATATCCCTAAGATACCCTATATGTATTTTCTACAAATACATGGTTAGTAAAGCTGGTGCGATTTACATTTCCATGTATTTCCTGGCTCCCGTTAATATTCAGCGCACTTGGAATATGGGCTAATCGTCCTAAGACCGTTCTGGTCTCCAGTAATATTTAAGGCCAATTCGTTATTTACTGCTATTTCCCATTTTCAAGTTCTCTGCTTTACCAATATACCAACCAGTTGAAAATCAGAATCAGCATATGACGCGATAGTTTTCAAGATTTGGACAACCATCACAAAATGCTGCTATTGCAATTCCTAAAAACAAAAACAGAAAATTTGTTTCTTTGGACAAAAGTAAAAAAGAGGAAAAAAATGAGAAGGCAACCAACCAAATCCACTTCCTTCTCTTTTTTATTTCTTCCGTCTTTTTTATTTGTATTATTATCAAATCACAATATGAAAGCGTGCACAATATTTACCAACGTTTCGGTGCTCATACAGCACCCTTATCAAGGTAAGAGAAATTAGAGCAGGTGGGAACAGCGACGAAACAACGACGCTATCTCCTCGATACCTGAGATCTAAGTGTGGTTTAAAAGCCAGATGCGTTATAAACAAACAAGAAATAAGAGAAAGTCAAGACTCATGCAAACCTATTGCTAAATGTAATTAATCATACTAGAATAACTTTTGTTTAATTTATCCAAATCAGTTTTCAAATTAATACACAACTTATTTTGTTTTTTAATAAAAAGAATTTCCATGAATTCTCTCTTTCTCTCATTACTTTCGCTATGTAAAATTTCAACATTATCCCAGTCAAGCTCATCGTCAACATCAACAAATCCTTTTGTATATCTACCAAGAACACTCTTATAACAACGTCCCAAACGAACATCACTTTTGTGTTCCTCCATCCTAGTACTGAGAAGTCTGCCAGTCTGTCCTACGAAAGTCATCTTACAGATCTTGCAAGTGACGATATTGAGAAAAAACTTTGTATTTTGATTGATTAACAAGCTAATGTTCGAGAGCAAAGTTTAAATTTGCACAAGATTTTTGAAGAAGAAGATAAGGATCCTTGGTTTGTAAATTTGGCAAATATTTAAATTCCTGATTCAGTTACAGATATTTTCAGATGAGGTAAAGGTTTTAGTAACCATATGATAAAAAGAAAATCGAAACAAATGATGGAAATAGTCAAAGATGTTGAATCAAGTATACACAATATTCCAATAGTAGATCAACAAGATTTCCGAAACAAGGTTTTACACTTGTCAAAGAGCTTTGTTGATAAGAATTGTTTTCACATTAATAGTATTGATCGTAACATTTCTGAAGGTTTCAAGATAACGAAAGTTTTCCATAAAAACAATCCTGATATCATTTGCATGAATGCTGATAAATGCAATATTACAGTTCGTATGAAGAACCTGTTAAGAAAATTAAGAAGAGACACTTTCAAGATTCTAGACAATTGGAGAAAGAAAGGACTTTTAGGAAAAGATATAAGATGGACTGATATAAATACCAAAGACACAGTTCTTGCAAGATGTTATGGTTTGAGAAAGATTCATGAACATGCCTATCCTTTGAGAATGGTTATTTCAACTGTAATACTCCCACGACATTTTTAAGAACAAAACTTTAATTTGATACTTAAAGATTCCATTGCTTTCAAGTAGCTAGATTTTGTTTTGCCCTTTTACCTTCCGTATGTTGATGACACCTTATTATGTGTTTCTCTAGCAAAGTTGGAGACAGTTATTGATGCTTTTAACAGTTTTCATCCAAAACTTCAATTCACCCATGAAATAGAGAAAAATTATATAATCAGTTTTCTGGAAATAGAACTAATTAAAGTTCAGGATGGTAATATAATTACCAATTGATATAGGAAAAGTACATATTTAGGTAGAATTTTGAATTTCTTTGTGGCTCATCCTTTTTAAAGCAAGATTGCAGTAATCAAAAACTTAGTTGACCCACACAAGTTAATTTAGCAACATATCAAAATTATAATTCAACAAATCAAAAACAAACAAAGTAACATTTTATCTACAGATAATCAGAAGGAATTGAGAGAATATAGTTCTTTTAATACTTATGTTCTTCCTTTTTTTGGTCAAATTCCCAAAACTATTGAATTTAGGTTGAAAAAATTCAATATTCATACTATTTTTCGTATACCATTTAAAATGGATTCAATAATAACTTTTTGTAAAGATCCTTTAAATAAATTTGAAAAAGGTGGCGTGTTCACAAGATCACTTGCAAGATCTGTGAGATGACTTACGTTGGACAGACTGGCAGACTTCTTAATACTAGGATGGAGGAACACAAAAGTAATGTTCGTTTGGGACGTTTTTATAAGAGTGTTCTTGCTAGACATACAAAAGGGTATGTTCATGTTGACCATGTGTTTGACTGGGATAATGTTGGAATTTTACATAGCAAAAGTAATTAGAGAAAGAGAGAATTCATGCAAATGCTTTATATTAAAAAAAAAAAAAAATAAGTTGTCTATTAATTTGAAAACTGATTTGGATAAATTGAACCAAATTTATTCTAGTACGATTAATTACATTTAGCAAACGGTTTTCATGAGTCTTGACTTTCTCTTATTTCTTGTTTATTTATAACGGATCTGCCTTTTGACCCACACTTAGATCTCAGGGTGCTGTATGAGCACCGAAACGTTGGTAAATATTGTGCATGCTTTTGTATTGTGATTTGATAATAATAAAAATAAAAAAGACGAAAGAAATAAAAAAGAGAAGGAAAGGAATATGGTTGGTTGCCTTCTCATTTTTCTTTCCTCTTTTTTACTTTTGTCCGAAGAAACAAATTTTTTGTTTTTGCTTTTAGGAATTTCAATAGCAGCATTTTGTGGTGTTTGTCCAAATTTGATCGTTAGATTCTTGTTTTATTTTCAGGAACTCTATACATAAAAAAATTGTTATTGTTTATAGGGGGAAAATGGTTTACTTGACAAAATATTTGTGAGAAGGAGGGCGTGAAATTTTGGGATATCATGTGATGATTATCTATGAAGTTTGAGCGCGCCTGTTGCTTCTCGTGCTTCGCGCTCGATATTAGTAGTGGTAGAGCACCTGACCGGCAATCAGTTGACCTGGCGTTCGAATCCCAGCGGAGCGAAAGGAGAAGATCTTTTCCCTAAATAAATTTAATTTACAAAATTTTTAATTTATAGCTTCATCTAATTTTCTTCTGATTGATTGTTACCATCTCCCATGATAATACAGATTCCTAGTGAAATTGATTTGTATTAAAACATAACATCTTCTAAAAGAAAACGTATTCAGAAAAAGTATTTTTCTTCCAATCTCTCCAGTAGCTTAGTGGTAGAGCACCTGACCGGCAATCAGTTGACCTGGCGTTCAAATCCGACCGGAACGAAAGGAGATCTTTTTTCTGAATAAATTCAATTTTCAAAATATATTTATCTCGCGCTTCGCGCTCGGTCTTTATGTTATCCTCACATTTGCGCACAGACCTTTCAAAATTGAAGGTCAAATGATCGTCAACTGTAATTTGGTGGTTGTGAATTCTCTTTTGTTAAAGCTCCTTCGGCTTTAAACACATTTTCATCACGTATATTCAATATTTGCCCCATATTCTGCACTAATTTTCATTATCAGCTACTCTGAAAAATCCATTATTTCAATATAAAAAAATGTTGTTATTATACATTTTATTGTAACTTGTGTCGTTTCTCCATAAATTTGATTTTTTTCAACATTACTTTTTTACGATTCAAACTGAAAATACGCATCCTAGCGTGAAGTGGTTCATAAAAATTTGTAGATCTTTTTTGGTTGAAAAACTTTTGTCCCCTAATTTTTTTTCGTCTCTTGTGTCGTTTTTCCAAAAATCTAATTTTTTTATTTTCAAACTTATTTTCTACTATTGAAAGAAAATCTACTTGTCCTTGTTAAAAATTATAAATAATGAATTTGCAGGTCCTCTTCGAGTGAAAAACTTTTGTCTATTAATTTTTTCTCTTTCCTAGTGTCGTTTTAAAAAAAAATATTTTTTAATGTTCTTTTTTACGATTAAAACCAAAACTACGGGTTCTATCCAAAAATTAATGATGAAAAATGTGTAGCTCTTTTTTGAATAAGCAACTTGTGTCGGTACGTTTTTTTCATTGCTTGTGTCGTTTGTCCCAAAGATTTAATTATTTTTATTTTTATTGTCATTTCTCACGATTAAAACAAAAACTACGCATCCTATCAAAAAATGGTAAGTAATAAATTTTAACTCTTTTTTGGGTTAACAACTTTTATCCAATGTTTTTTTTTCGTAGCTTGTGTCGTTTGTCCAAGAATTTATTTTTTTATATTTTTTAAGTTGTTTTTCACGTTAAAAAAAACTACGCATCCTATCAAAAAGTGAGTAATAAGAAATTTGTAGATATTCTTTGGGTGCACCATTTGTATTGTGTTATCTTTTTTTTATCTTGTATAGTTTGACCGCAAAATGGAATTTTTAATTATATTTTGCGCGATCAAAATTTAAATTTTCGATTGCTTTCAAAAAGCAGCGTTTTTCTTCTCCTGATTGTTTTTTCATGTCGTAAATTATTCAAGTTTCCGAGTATTAGGGATAGCCGTACATAGAATTTTTGAATCTTGAAAAAAATGTTCGCAAAAAGTTTGAAAATGTTCCACTTTTTGAATTTGCATTCAAGAAAGCTAGTTAATGAACATCTTCTTTCTTTTTAGGTCTTAAAAAAGTGTGCCAACGCACAATCCAATCTGATCAATCTTTCGAAAGTTATCGTGTCTAGACGATACTACAGACTGCAGACTACAGTAAAAATTTACATAAAACTAATACCTTCTAATCAGGATGAGAATGTATAAAAGAAATTTTTGTGACTTTTCCAAATTTTCGGTCTGCGTCTTCTGTAAATATCTTTTTTTCTACTTCATCATATAAAATCGCGCGAGGAAGCTAGAAAAATTTATCCGTTATAAATTATTAATACGAAGAAAATAATTTTTTGAGGCTGATTTGATACCGTTATTTGCGAAATTTAGAGTTTGAAGAATTTGGGGAATTCAAGAAATTTAAGGAATTCAGGGAATTAAAAAAAAATTATGAAATTCAGAAAATTCAGGAAATACAAGGAATTCGGAAAATTCAGGCGATTCAAGAAATTTTGGGAATTTAGGAAATTCAAAGAATTTATGGAATTCAGGGAATTAAGGAGTTCACGAAATCCACGGAATTCAACGAATTTGGACAATTCAGGTATTCAGGGACTCCTACAATTTAGGAAATACAGAAATTCAGGGAATTTAGGGAATTGAGGGAATTTAACGAATTCAGAAAATTCAGAGGATTCAAGGAATTCGTGAAATTCAGGCTATTCAAGAAATTCACAGAATTCATGAAAATCACGAAATTCAAGAAATGCAGGGAATGTACAAAGTTCAGGGAATTCAGGAAATACAGAAATTCAAGGAATTTAACGAATTCAGAAAATTTAGAAAATTCAGAGGATTCAAGGAATTCGTGAAATTCAGGCCATTCAAGAAATTCAAGAAATTCAGGGAAATTCCAAAGTTCAGGGAATTTAGGAAATACAAGGAATTCAGGGAATTTAAGGAATTTAGGGAATTTAGGGCATTCAAAGAATTCAGGGAATTTTAAGAATTCAAGGGATGCAGGCAATTCAGGAAAATCAGGGACTTCAGAAAGTTTCTTGAATTTGGGGAATTCAACAAACAAATTTATTCAACAAGGAATTTATAGAATCCAGGAATTCTAACATGTCAGGAAATTCAGGGAATTTAGGAATTCCGAAAATACGTGAATTTAGGAAATACGGGAATTCAGGAAATTCAAGGAATTCAGGGAATTTATGGAGTTCAGGAAATTTAGAGAATTCGGAGAATTAATGTAATTCAAGGAATTAAGAGAATTTAAGAAATTCAGAGAATTTAAAGAATTCTGAGAATTCAAGAAATTCAGAGAATTCAAAAAATTTAGAGGATTCAAGAAATTCAGGGAATTGAAGAAATTCAGGGAAATCAAGTGATTGAGGAAATTCAAGTAATTTAGCGAATGTAGTAAATAGAGTAAATGGAATTTGATGAATTCAGGTTAATCAGGGAATTCAAGGAATTCGAAAAATTTAAGAAACTTAGGAAATTAAAGGAATTCAAGGGACTTAAAGAATTCAGGAAATTTATGGAATTCAAGGAATTAGAAAAATTTAAGAAATTTAAGGAATTAAAGGAATTCAAGGGATTTAAAGAATTCAGGAAATTTAGGGAATTCAAGAAATTTAAGGAATTAGGAGAATAGGATCGTTTAAAAAAATTTAATTTGATTTTCAATTTCAACTTGTTAGAATATGAAAATACATAATTATTTTGACTTTGAAGAAATGAGTTTTTATAAAATCTCTATTTTTTCATATCATTATAAAAATTGTACATTTTTAAATATGCCAACAAAGTCACTTCTTGGTAGAAGCGCCGCGCCAGGAAATCTGTCAACTGTTCAAACTTTTTTGATCCGAGATTCGAAAGTTAGTCAATAAGGCCCTCAAATTCAACCTTCGTTTTTTTCTGAATCGTAGAAGAGATTCAACAATTCACGGTCCTTCTAATATTTAAAATACAGTCAAATCTGGATTTAGTGTCGGTTTTTGGACTGACGGTGACATTAAATCCAGGCTATCCGAACGTCAACAGTCAGGGGCGTGTGAACCGTTTTTAGTGAATTTGACTGCGTAATAAAAAATATGTTGAAAATTGTTTTTCTGATACGGAGACAATAGCAAACTAATAAATTTTTAACGGAAATGCGGATAAAAGTTTATGTATAAAATTCCTGAAAATAAAGCGAATACAATAAAAATAAAATGAATAAATAAATAAATTTATAAAATAAATACATAAAGTATGATAAAATTTAACGTTAAAATAAATGTGTTTCCTGCTTACATACTTAAAACGTTTGCGGGCCGTTAAGCATCTCGTTTGAAATGAGAGCTTTGTCTTGAATAATCGTTCTAGATACTCTGTCTCTCACTTGATTGAACCTTCCGAAGACAGAAGCATCCAAAAACACATCACTATTTTGCGAAACAAAACAAAAAAACACAGTTTTCACAATTCTCACGTCAAGACTTGATAGTTTGATATTACAAAAGATTGCAGTGGGACTCCGATGCTTGAAGTCGATCGGACCTCTCTTTCTACCATGTGAGGTAGACAGAGACGATCCGATTGTGTTCCAATGACATGTCATACTTTTAGTTTCGAAAGAATCATTCCCTCTCTTTCTCTTTGTCTGTCTGATACTTCTCCTTCTCCTTCTTTGTCTTCTTTGTCGAATCGTAGAGTTTATTGGGTAGCTACGACCCAGCGCCACCAAGTCAGAAGAAATTTTAATTCCAATTAAGTATTAACAAGATACTACTTCGCGATATATATTCGCGTTTCAGATGGTGCTGTGTCAATTTCAGAGACAGGCATATTCGATCGCACGAAATAATCCAATCGGTCCCATCGGCTTCAGTTGGCTTGAGGCATCGAAAACTCACTGATGATGGTCGACGCGAGCTCGCCACCGTGCTTCGAGTGAATTTACGCAACGTCATGACGTAGTAATCGAGCTAGGCCGTGAGGATACAGCGCCTTACCGCAACGCTTCTGTTTTGTCACGCCTGAGTAAACACCGGACATCCCCCCCCCCCCAACTCATCTCAACAATACCCGTGGCGCGGCGTCAATTCTCGGAAACGCTTAATCGAGGATCACTAAATCCAGGCTTGACTGTATTACTTATTTATTACAGTAACAGTAATTTGTTATTGAAAAATACAATTGCAATAAATCATCCAACGAAAGTATTAAGAGAAATCAAAGAATTAAGGGAATTTCTTGTAATTTGGAGACTTGGAGAAATTCAGAGAATTCAAGGAATGCAGATAATTCTGGGAATTTAAGGATTTCAGTGCATGTGGAGATCAAGGGTCTCCGAGAATTCGAGGATTTGAAAAAATTAAGAAATTCTGAAAATTTAAGGATTTTGAAAACTTATAGAAGTTCAGAGAAATTAGAGAGAATTTATATAATTCCGCCGAAGATAAACAATTTCAAAATTATCTGAAAGACTTTAAAAGCATTTCAAACAATTCAAAAGAATACAAAGAATTCAAAGAACGCAAAAGAATTTAGATGAATCCAAGCTAATTCTAAATAATTCTGAATAATATAATAATAAAAGACGTGCGATTGTGTACTAAAATTAGGATAAAATTCGAAAAACATGGTGTTTAGTTTAGACTCCAAGAGAAGTTCTTCTAGCGTGGAGGTATTGAATGATCTTACATAAATTATCTAACTAGAAAGGGGAGCTCGAAATGGGGAAGGGTGATTTAGAATCACCCCTCACCTTTTCGAGCTGCCTTTCCTTTTAATTCCAATTCGCTTTCTCTTTCACATCCTTTAATTGCTCGGATACATTTTTTAATTTTATATTACCTTTTAGGTAATATAAGAGTTTCCATTTTTTATCGTGTCATCACAACTAGTGCACGCATGGCAGGTCGCTTTTACTTAAATAAGGGAAATACAAGAGCAAAAACAAACGGTGAATACAAATTTTGAGTGAAATGAACAATGCCTGGGAGAGTTACTGGCTTCTAATTGAAACCTCCCCTTCCTTTTCAACAGCGATTCCGGCCCTTCCTCGTTTTCTCTTTTCATCCCGTATTCCAGCACCGCCTAATCGACCCGCACAGATGCGTGCCACGCCATACTACTTACTCCGTTTTTTAAGTAATTAATTTAATTTGCATTTAAAGTGATAAAAATGTTTGACATACTTTTTTCATATCTATAATATTATATATTCAGTCATAATTTTTAGTTCATTATTTAAGTGCTTTCGCATCGACTAGTACTCGTGTATGTCAAATTCTATTTATTCGTCTATTTTAGCATCACCCAAACTCAAGAATTTTATATTATGATTGGTCAACAAAATAATCATATAAAAGATTAAATTTATCCAAATTTGTTTAGAATTTTTTTAATTATCTTGGAGATTCTTGTAGACCAATTCTATTTCAAATCAGGCAGATATGTACAGCTTGGGGTGTCAGAATAATTTGGTATTTGGATATATAATTTTATGGTGAAATTAGAGGAAAAATTATTTGACCGTTTAATCAAATCAAAATTTAAGATTGGATACAATCATTCGAAGATTACCTACGAATTTTCAAAAATTAACAGAATTTTTTTCAAGAGGCAGTATTTTCAGAATGAGTGTAGATATTCGAGATTCTATTAAATGATTATAAACAAATTATAAAATTTAGAAATGTGACAAAATAAAATTTTTCTTAAATGCTTGAAAGTAGATTTTCTCAAAAACCCCACTTCTTAATTTTTTTTTTCAGAAATACTTCTTCAGTTTTGTTCTCGGTGAAATAATACAAAGAAATCAAAGAACGCGAAATAATTCAAAGAAATTCAAGCTAATGTGTGATGTATGTATACCATTAAGCCATTTCCCTTTCAGGGTAGGCGTGACACTACCCGATTCGGATAGTGTTTCTAGGTGGTATGGCTGTTGTATTATTGTATATTATTGTTGTAATAATTCTGAATAATATAAAAAATACGTGGGATTGTGTACTAAAATGATGAAAAAATAATAAAGTTACGAAATTGTCTGTTCAAAAAATTATTTTTGAAAAATCGAATTTTTGCTTAGACATCTAGAAAAGTTTTACCAAAAAAAATTATGGCTTTTTTGCGATATCTTGCGTCGTTTACGGGAAAAAAATTATGTTTAAAAAAAACAATATCCAAACCTCAAAAAATATTTAGCCAGAATAAAACGAATTTGATGCCTTTTTCATATTAGCCGAAGCCTTTTAAAAATGTTTAAGAAAACACTGTGGTATTTTCTTGAAAACGTTTTTTTCATGTTTTCGAAATTTAATAACAACAATAAAGAAGATTTTCTGGAAAGCGTTCGTTTACCAAGAGCGAAACTTATGGGATATGAATTGAATGTTATGGTCAATTTCAATGAAAAAAAACCTTTTAGAAGTAGCGTTTTTGAGATAATGTACTTTAAAGAATTGCTGAAAAAATCCCACATTTTGTCAAAATGTAAAAAAAATCTCGAAGACCTTCAAATGATTGTAAAAAATGAAAACTTAAAACTTTTTGTTCTGATTGGGAATGAAATTGCTATATAACAATACCAATATATACATTTGACATAATATCATTCGCTACAATGCACATTTTGAAAAATTACTTATTTCAGGAAATTCAAATTTTTTAAACATTTTTTTTGAAAGATAAAAATATGTGACAATTTGGAAGAGCTCTTTTTTTGATGCTTTGATTTGTATTTTATAAACTATATTTTTTATTTTCTTTAGAGATTTATTTCTTTTATTTTCATGATCGGCAAAAAAGAGTTTCAGCAATTTTTGTCAAAGATTCTGGGAAATGACAAAACAAATTAAAAAGTTTCTTACTGAAAATACTTCAATCCGATAAGAAGTATGAGATTTAGATATAAGATTCTGAACATGCTAAAAAATACCAAAAATCATTTTTCCAGCATATCAAAAAAAAATTTAGAAGCTAAATCATTTTCAAAATTATGAATTTTTGAAAGAGATTCACAAGTTATGACTATATTTTAGGTGAGAAAATGTTGAGTTTTACATGCTTAGGAGTAAAGGTTTTAAAAATTGAAAGTCTCTAAATCAAAATTACTCAATTTTGTATGGCTTTAAGGTCAAAAAACATTAAGATATAAAATATTGTATTTTGAAATAGTGTTTAAATTTAAACGCTTTATTATAAAACTTATTATCATCAGGAAGCTTTCAATTAAAAATATGAAACATTATTAGTTTGAATTGGAAATTGATAAATTTTAAATAATTTAATATTTGATTTTTAATTTTCGAAGCTGAGAATTCAGAATAGTTTACCATTGAAGGATTTAATTTTAGTTTAGTTTTAAATACTTAAAATAAAACATTACTCAGGTTTAAATGTTTGAACCAAGAAATGCCCAAGAATTTTATTTATTTTTTAATAAAGTATCAACAAAATATATTACCGAAACATTATACCGTTAAATAATCTTAATATTATGTTTGAAGACGCGAAGAATTAAAATGACTATATTTGAATTATTCGAGGAGAAATGAAGAAGCATTTAAAATTGCGTGTTATATTTTATGAATAGGTCCTTAATAATTTAATAATAATTTATTTATCATTTTAAACTAGTAATAAGTATTAATTTGCCTGCCAACAAGCTAATGGAATGATGATGATGGAATTAACATTAAGCATAAACTACATTACAAAGTTCATGATTAAATTCATTACGAATTTATTAACATTGAAAATCAATTTCATACTTCAGACTTTACACTCCCCTTTTTTAAATAATTATTTTTCCCCTCCTACGTTTTCACGAAGCTTTACAAAATTAAATGAAAATTAAATTATTTTTTTTGACGATGCAACTTTTTTTGTAAAAAATTCATCTTTTTTCGTCAATAATTAAACTACTTGGAAAAATTACATAAAAAGCATTTTTTTTATTGAAGATTCATCTCTTTAGTTGAAAATTTAACTACTACATTTTTAGAATATTATTCTTCTTGGTTAAAAATAAACTTTTGGGTTAAATGTTGAACTCTTTTGTTGAAAATTAAAATTTTTTTGGAAGATTCATCATTTTAGTTGAAAATTCATCTATTGGTTGAAAATCTATTTCCTTGAAAATCGTTTTTTTTCAGCATGAATTCTTTAACTAAAAATGCAACTATTCTATTCTTGGTTGGAAATTAATATTTTCAATTGAAAATTGATCGTTTCGAAATGAAAGTTTCACTGTTAGGTTGAAAATTCATGTATCTTGTTCAAAATTTGTCTTCTTTCATCGAAAATTAATGTACTTGCTTAATAATTCATCCTTTTCGGTCAAGCAGTAAACTATTTGGTAGAAATTTATATTTTTGTTGCATAATCGTATTTTCGTGTTCAACATTCAACAATTATGTTAAAAATTGATGTACTTTGTTGAAAATTCGTCTTCGTAGTAGAACATTAATCTTCTTGCTGAAAATGTTATCTCTTTAGATTAAAATTTAACTACTCGGTTAAAAATTAGTCTTATTGGTTGAAAATTCATAAACTTGGTTGAAAGTTGAACTAATTTGTAGAAGATTCATTTTATTCTAAATTCACCTCTTTGATTGCAAATGTAAATTTTGTGTTGAAAATTCATTATTTGGGGGTTTGAAAATTAATTGTCATATATTAGAATTTAAATATTCCATTTTTGTTTATAAGTTTATCATTCAGAATTCAAAAATTCAATTAATTTTTTGAAATTTCACACATTTTTTTGAAAATTCTTCTTTTTTGATTGAATTCAACTTGTGAAAAAGTTTATTTTTTCTGAAAATTAATTGCTTAAACTCAAAATTTGACGATTTCATCGTATTGGTTCAAAGAATGTTTTTTTAATTGATTGAAAATTCATCTATTTGGTTGAAGATTCAACTATTTTATCAGAAATTCCTTTTTTTTTTAATTCCATTAATCTTCTTGCTTCATAATTCATCCTTTTCGGTCAAGCAGTAAACTATTTGATAGAAATTTATATTTTTGTTGAATAATCGAATTTTCGGCTTCAACATTTAACAATTTTGTTTAAAATTGATGTATTTTGTTGAAAATTCGTCTTTGTAGGAGAACATGAATCTTCTTGGTGAAAATTGTATCTATTTAGTTTAGAATTTAACTACTGGGTTAAAAATTCATCTTTTTGGGTTGAAAATTCACAAACTTGGTTGAAAGTTGAACTAATTTGTAAAAACATTCATTTCATTCTAAATTCACCCCTTTGATTGCAAATGTAAATTTTGTGTTGAAAATTTTTTATTTGGGGGTTCCAAAATTAATTTTCATATCTTAAAATTTGACTATTCCATTTTTGGTTATAAATTTATCATTTAGAATTCAAAAATTCAATTAATTTGTTGAAATTTCATACATTTTTTTGAAAATGCTTTTTTTTTGATTGAATAAGTTAATTTTTTATGAAAATGAATTTCTTAAACTTAAAATTTGACGATTTCATCGTATAGGTTCAAAGATTGTTTTTTTATTTGATTGAAAATTCATCTATTTGGTTGAAGATTCAACTATTTCATTAGAAATTCCTTTTTTTTGTTTAATTCAACTGTTTAGAAATTCGTTTTTTGGTGGAAAAATAATCTTTTATAGTAAAAAAGTCATCGTTCTAGGTTGAGAATAAACTTTTTTTTACAAATTGAACCGTCTTAGGAGAAAATCGTCTTTTTGACTTGAAAATTGAATTCTGTTTGAGTCGCATTTCAATCTGTTATGCTTCAAATTGCTACATTTGGTTGTAAATGCATCTTTGAGGTTTCAAAATTGAACTATAGTAAACCCCAGAAATAGTATCGGTTTTGGGGCTGAAGTTGAGCCGAACTTCCCGGAAATAGGCCGACTCCGAACGTAAACAATTAGGGGCATATGTACCGTTTCAGGTGGATTTTACTGCGTGCTAAAAAATATTTTGAAAATTGCCGTTGAGCATCTCGTTTGAAAGGAGAGCATTCTCTTGAATAATCGGTCCAGATACTCTGTCGCTCAGTTGATTAATCCATTCGAAGACAGCAGCATCCAAAAGCACATCACTTTTTCCCTAAAATACTTCGCTAAACAGTTCAAGTGGGAAGCACGCACTTCTTCGTGAGCGCATAATGCATGCGACGCAGTTTCATAACCAGACAGATGAAGAATTTATTCAACAGAAACTCACCTACTTTTATAAATATTAAATCAGTTGTCCACGAAACCACAGTTTTTACAATTCTCACGTCAACACTTGACAGTTTGACATTACAAAACACAACAGTGGGACTCCGATGCTTGAAGTCGATCGGATCTCTCTTTCTACCATGTGAGATAGACAGAGACAATCCGGATGTGCTCCAATTAAAGGTCTTACTTTTCATTTCGAAACGATCATACTCTCTCTCTCTCTCTCTGTCTGTCTGTTCAAAACTTCTTCTTCTCTGTTTTCTTTGTCGAATCGTAGATTTTATTGAGTAGCTACGACAGCGCCATCATTTCAGAAGGAATTTGAATTTGAATTAAATATTAACATGAAATATAATAGTAAATAATTAATTTTAAACCGTAGTATAACATTTTAAATTAAAATGAATTGATATTCACTGCTCTTATTCATTAACATTATTATAATAACTTCAAGATACTACTTCGCGATATACATTCGCGTGTCAGATGGCGCTGTTCTCAGTGTCAAAGACAGGCTGATGTATTTTTATAAAGTCATCTTTTTTCGGTAAAAGGTAAACTATTTTATTTAAAATTTGTCTCCTTCGCTTGAAAATTAGTTTATTTGGGTGTTTTTGCAACTTTTTGGTCGATACTTAATTTTTTTTAGGTGAAAATTCATCTGTTTGGGTAAAAAAACTTTTTTGGTTGAAAATTTTAATTATTTTGTTGTATATCCCCTAAAATAAGAAAGTCAACAAGGGAGGACGGAGGGTCCACATTGGTTGAAATCGGTAACGTAGTTTATGTATGGCCTTTAGGAAAAAAGAAAATATTTTTTCATAGATATAATAGAAATGAGCCTGTAGAAAATATTTTAAATTATCAAAATGCTTTACGATTTATTTATGTACACTCATGCGTATCAAAAAATGAAATTTACAGTTTCGCGGACTTATGCAAATCCATTAGGATCGTTCTATCATAAAATATGCTCCTTCACCACAGACAGCCATAAATTACACCTCCCGCAAAACTAACGGCTCTTCTTTCTGGCTTCTTTCAATTATATAGCAGGATAATATTTAAATTTTCGGCTAAACTGATACCCACTGTTTAAAACCCCATGGCGAGGTTTAAAGTTGAGTTACGCGTGATTACAGTTAACGTGAGTTGATTTCTTTTATCCATATCATAGGAGTCTGACTGCCGAGAGAAAAAAGATAAAACCTTTTATAGAAAAAGTTTCTTTCCGCTCGGAGGGTATTCGTATAGATGCTTGTGGTAATTTTATAAATAATTCTGCTGTAAGAGTTTTAGCCGGGTGAATTTCGTCCGCGGTGGGGTGGTTTACAGTGGATGTTACCAGGGCTTGGCTAGAAGTTGGAAAGGGCAGTAAACAATTCGAGGCATTTTAATGTAGCCCCCAGTGGCCCGTAAGAAGGACTCAAAGTAATGTGTACCTTTTCTACGACCCTCGTGCACAGCCTGCAACATCAATGTCTTCACTGTCATTCATATCCTCGCAAATCAAGACTTTTTCGGACATGTTTTAATCACTGATTATCACGTTTTCAATTATTTGTCTAAATTTGTTTATGAAATATACTCATGTATAAATTTTTTAATTGTACGTTATTTTAATTCTTGTGAAATTAGAGCTTACTTATAAGGCCGCACAGTGGAAAGAAAAAGACTTCCTTGAAAAATAACAAATTAATTAATTTTAATTTAAAAAATTTAATTGGTTATATTAGCAAAATATCCTTATTCCTACTTATTAATATTACCTTGAGAGAAAGTGAAATTAGTAAACATACTTTCGTTGAAACAAATTTGTACAACATTTTCTTTGCCTCTGGAAGGTATTTTTTATTGATCATGAAATATAATCTGAATTTTATGAAAACAAAATTGACAAAATATTATCGGGTTCATAATAAGAAAATGTGTAACTTCATTACAATTAATTGTAAGGGAATAAATGAAAGTTGCGAAAGCGGATTAATAATTAATGCGAGCTTTATTCACGAGACGTGTTTACACTTCGGTGGCTGAAGGCAGACTGCCCGTTACTCCATCTACAGCGCCGTCTGACGGTACAAAACGTAAACTATGTTTGAATTATCTCACAGTTCGGCCATCCTGATGAAAGTTCGACTCGAGCTTGACATACATTAATATAAAACATACAAATTGGATCTCTATTTAGAGGTGATCTCATTAGAACGCCAGGGCCTCATATTAGAAGCTTCCCAAGTCCCGACGTAGGGTTTTTGCGTCAACTGAAAGTTTTCTACGTCTCTAATGACATATCTATCGTTTCTTAAAACTTTTATTATTTCATACGGACCTTTGGACACTGGGAGTAGCTTTTTGGGAGCCCCGGGCGTGCTGTCTGCATTTAATATCATTACATAATCTCCATCTTTATAATTATGGGGTTCTTCGCGCTTCTGGTCGAAATATTGTTTGTTGTATTGCTGAGATTTTACAATTTTCTCTTCAGCCTTTGTTCGAAGCTGTTTGAGGTCCCGAATCTCATCATCTAGTCGAGCCTGCGCGAAATATTCAGCCACAACATCAATGACTTTACCGTGCTGATTAATGCCAAAAAGAAGCTTGCTGGGAGTCTCTCCCGTTGATTTGTGAACAGTATTATTCTGGGCAAACTCGACTTCGGGCAACACTTTATACCAGTATCTATTGCTAGTAGGATCGGATAATTTGGCGAGCATTGGACCTAACATACGGTTGACTCTCTCGACTTGTCCGTTTGCCTTAGGAAACGCAGTTGCTATTAGGACGTGTTCAATGTTATTTCCTGACGTAAATGATTTAAAGTCCTCGGATGTAAAACACGAACCACGATCGGATACGATACACTTAGGTCGACTGTAGTTTCGGAAATGTTCTTCTAACGCGCTTATTGCCTCCTTAGTGCCGGTTGTTTTTACGGTGTAAAGTTTTATAAATTTAGTAAAACCGTCGATTACAAGAAGAACGTGTTGTTTCGCAGAGAGACTTTTATCAACCGGCCCATAATGGTCAATATGATAGGTTGAGAATGGAACATTCCCTTTTGGGATAGGATTTAAAAAGCCCTCCCTTTTTCCCGTCGTCGGAGAGAAGGCGATACATTTCAGACAGTTTGAGATGTGAAGTTTAACTTTTGCGTAAAGATCTGGAAACCAATAATTTTGTAAAATCGCGTTTACAGTTTTTTCGGTAGCTAAATGTCCAAGTTCATCATGATATTTGCGGATAACGTGACCCTCCATCCCCACCGGGACATAAAACAAGAGGTCGTTACCGCGTTTTCGATACAGAATGCCGGATCTCATCTCATAAAATTTATCTTGTGTGTTTTCTAATTTTTTGCGTAACTCGCAGATTTTAGGATCGCGATTTTGACTAATAGTCAAGTTTGACTCAAAAGAATTCTCTTCTACTACCATTATATTACGACTAAATGCGTCAACGTGAGCCATCTTTGTGCCAGATCTATGTTCTATGATTTTGTCATACATTTCTAATTCCAATGACCATCTCGAGATCTTGTCGTTAATGTCTTTTTTGTCTAACGCTAATTTCAAAGCATTACAATCTATTAGAATTTTAAATCTTATACCCTGCAAATACACCTTAAATCTCCGAAGTGCGTAAACAATTGCAAGTGTTTCAAGCTCGAAGCTGTGAAGCCTACTTTCGTAATCTGAAGTCCTTTTTGAAAAATAGAAAATCGGGTGTAATTTTTTATCCGCTTTTCGTTGGAGCAACACCGCGCCGAAACCCAATTTGCTAGCGTCGCAGTGCAGTTCCGTTTCGTCATTAGCATTGTAAATGCTCAGGACCGGAGCTGATATCAATTTCGCTTCTAAATTTTCAAACGTGTCGAGTTCTACCTCGGAAAACCTAAACGGTGTATCTTTGCGAAGTAGATCATAAAGTGGCTTCGCCGAGACAGAAAACCCTTCAATAAATTTTCGAAAGTAAGAGCAAAGACCTAGGAATTTCTGTACGTCATGGGTATTCTGCGGAATCGGAAAATTCGTCACTGCCTCTACGCCTCGTTCAGTGGGTGCTATGCCACTTTCGGAAACCTTATAGCCCAGATATTCTATTTCTGTCTGGAGGAATTTACATTTCGCGATTTTGAGTTCTAATTTATTTTCTACCATCAGAGAAAAAACTTTTTCTAGGGTATTGAAGTGTTGCTCCAACGTTTCGCTCGAGATCATAAAGTCGTCGAGGTACGCGACTACTTCGCCCGTTTGTATCAATTCTGAAAAGATGGTATTCACAAAACGTTGGAATTTCGAGGGGGCTACTTTAAGACCAAAAGGCATTTTGATATATTCGTACTGTCCCCAATGTGTGACAAAAGCTGTGTATTTAACAGAATCTTCGGCGATCGGAATGTGATGGAAGCCGTCCTTAAGATCAAGCAAGGTAAAATACTTTTTGTCTCGAAGTTTATCTATTTGATCTTCAATTAATGGAAGTGGGTAATTGTCGCGTAAGAGTGATTTGTTCAGGAAGCGGTAATCTACGCATAATCTCGGCAGCCTATTTTTTCTCCGAGTTAAAACGATCGGTGACGCATAAGGCGATTCGCTTGGTCGGATAATTCCTCTTTCTAAGAGCGAGTCTATAATCTGTTGCAGATTTTCTTTTTCGGACATTGATAATCTTCTAGGCCTAAAATTAAAGGGTTCGTGATCAGTGAGTCTGAGTATGAGCTCTGTTTTAATTTTAGGCAAATCTGGACGTTCTGGTAAAACATATTTTTTCATGAACAAATCATTAAGTTTCGCACGCGTACTGAAGTCTAAGTTTGGATTGACGTCAATCAGCAAGTCTGTGACATCGCCGTCAACGCAAGTGTTGATCAGAAAGATTTCCGGAATTTTACGTTCAAATTTACTTTGTCCTGTCAAAACAATACCGAATTCTTTTAACGTTTGTCTACCTAAGATAGCGGAAGTTCTCATCGTCGAATTCGGAACGATATAAATGGTCAAGTTTTTGCAAGTTACATTATCTATTCTTATACTTACAGGGATTTCTCCTAAAATTTGTAATTCGCTGTTGTTTATTCCGCTGTACTTACGACCTTGTGTGACTGGTGATTTTAAAATGTTCTTCGGAATAAATTCTTCTTTGATAAAGCTGACTGGACTTCCCGTGTCGAGAAGTGTGTCGAGCTGGACGTCGATGGTCTCGCCGGAAATGTCAAAATTATAATTGACGGTCTTGAAGCATCCACAAGTGTCATCTCCGTTGTCAGAGTCTATGATGTTGATTTGCGTAGGTCTCTTCTGCTTATTAGGACATTGCTTGTAGTTATGTCCCATTTCGAAGCACTTGAAGCAAGCCCCGGGCTCTCTCCTTGGCAGCTTGCACTCAGCTGAGATGTGGCCAAATTGGCTGCAGTTGTAGCAACGTATGCTTGGGCCACTTGAACTAGAATAATCTTTTGCAGGTTTGGACGTCTTTTGTTCGAAATCCACGTTGGCCTTGGAGGTCGAGTATTGAGAAGACTCGGATTTCGGAACATCCTTCTTGAGAGAGATTTTCTCAAAGGCCTTCAGAAGGTCTTTCTTTTCGTTAAAATTCTGAATTCTCGCTTGATTCCTCATGCTGGAATCCGGGATTCCATCGATTAGGTAGTCCACCATTTCATCGTCAGCAATAGGGACTGCGTTGGCCAAGATAAGTTTTTCATGGAAGTAATTGCTGAATGATTCATTGGCCTTCCAATTCCTTTCTTCAAATTTTTTCCGACGTGTCAGCTTATTTGGTCGATGGTCAAACATCGCCGCGAGCTCGGTGAATAAATCGGCTACCGGCATACCAATATATTCCGATTTGGACTGGAACCATTGTAGAGCTTTATTTTTAAGTTTTGCGGCAAACAGAAGGCGGGCTTGAGCGTCATCCAGCTCATAGCTTCTTATCAGAAGTTCAAACTGGTTCTTCCATTTTGTGTAGTCGGAGCTCGTCCCGTCATAGTCACTCAAAAGTTCTTTCAGGGAAGATATATTCACGTGTCGGCGAGGCGCAACTTCCTGAATTGGTGGTCTTGGAGTTTCCCTTAGCAGTTGGTTCTCCCTTCGAGCTAGATCTAGTTCCCTCTGAAGCAATTCGCGCTCTCTTTGAAGTAACTCTATTTCTTTTCGTGCCAGGTTATTGGCATCTGCGGAAGTGTTATTCGGCAGGACACGTAAAGGAGTATCTCTCGCTCCGTAATTTTCTCCAAGATCTGTGCTCTGATCAGCAAGCGTTTCGATACCTTGGATAGTCGAAGCTTCTTCCATCCAGACTCCCGTGGCATCGTGCTCCATAAGGCGTTTTACGAGGTCAGCCTTATTTCCCGAACTCGGCAAATCATAAGTCCTTAACCCTTCTTTAAGCGTATTGATCGTAAACGAGGATGGGTTAAATTTCGAAGGGCCTGGCATTCTCACTTTTTCACCCGGGTAGGAGTTTTATTCAAATAAATTTAATGGCAGAAGGATGAAATTGTCACTACCAGAAGTTTTATTTGGACAGATTAAGTCGTGTCGAAACGGAGGTTTCGCGAATGGAAGTTTTTATTTAAGTGAGGTAGATCGCGGAAGAACCGAAGTGTATTTAAATAAAATAAATCGCGGAAGAACAGAAGTGTCATTAGCGAAAGTTTTTATTCAAATAAAATAAATCGCGGAAGAACGGAAGTGTCATTAGCGGAAGTTTTTATTCAAATAAAATAAATCGCGGAAGAACGGAAGTGTCATTTAGATCGATTTGGTCGCGGCGTAAGCAAAGTGTCGCTTCGAGCAGAAGGTTCAAGTTCGTTTTTGGATAGGAAGCGAACAGAGAGTCACTGGCGATGAGTCTGCCCCACTCGTTCACTTTCGAAACGGAAGGTTAAATTCACTCACGAAAAGTAGTTGGGGAACACTGGCGACGCGGGTGCCGCCACACGTTCACTTTCAAGAATTGTTTAGGAATATGGCGCAGGCATTTTGGGCACCATTTTGTGACCCGATTCACTGTCACATGCACTTTCACTCGGTCAATTTCACTTATCACTGCACTTTGGTGAAAAAGGGGGTCGGAAATGGCCTTCTCTCCTTAAAGGCATTAGCTGCAAGAGAACACCTTCGGAACATAAAGGGGTATTTCACTAAAAGATTCACAGGTGCGAGCCACACAAGAACCACTCAGCGTCACTTGGCATTTTTCGTTTTAGGCACTTTTCAGAGCCGCCACGATCCGAAAAATTGTACAAAAAGACCGGCGCGGTTGTTCCGATACATGGGGCGTATCCCACTTCTGAATTGTAAGGGAATAAATGAAAGTTGCGAAAGCGGATTAATAATTAATGCGAGCTTTATTCAGGAGACGTGTTTACACTTCGGTGGCTGAAGGCAGACTGCCCGTTACTCCATCTACAGCGCCGTCTGACGGTACAAAACGTAAAATATGTTTGAATTATCTCACATAATGATGTCTAAAGATTTTTCTCTTGGAATAAGAAAGACAGGCTTGAGTATGATTCAAAAGAATTTAAATAAATTGAAAAAAAAAATCCAATTTATTCAGTAAATTGGGAGTGAGATTATGAAAATTTGAAGGGATTTAACAGAATTTGATGAAATTCATGAGAAGTTCAGTGACCTAAACAGAATTTAGGGCAAATTCGGTAAAATATAAGTATATTGACGAAAATAACCCTCATGAAAAAGAAGTATTGGTAAGTTTTGGATCCAATACTTACTAATACTTCTTTTTCATAAGGGAAGAAAATAAAAAAACAATGACTCAAATGAAATTTGCGCAAATTTAGAGGAATAAAAGGGAAATGAGAAGAATTCGATAAAATTAATAAAAATTCAAGTGAAGTGAAAAAAATAAATATATGAACAAAATTAATTGAATTAATTAGGCTTCGAGTAAATTAAAAAAAAACACAATGGAATTCAAAAGAATTTAATGAAATGTCTGAGGGGCTGTTCAAGTATTACGTCACACTAGTTCGGACAATTTTTACCCCTACTCTCTTTAGGAAAACTTAAAAAAAATAAAATAAAAATAATTGAGTGGAGTACAATCGAGTGAATTTACAATAACTTAAGTACCGCTATCTTACGTAATTTTAGCAAACAACATTTTTTCGTGAATTCATTTAATGATCATCCAGAAAGTATGCAAGACGATTTGGAGATGGTCCGGTTTGGCAAAATGTCACCGTTTTTTTATGAATTTATAAAGTAATAAAACTTCAAACCAAGAAGTTAAATTTTGAACCAAAAAAGATGATCTCTCAAACAAGAAATATAATAGTTGATATTTTACCCAAGGAAAGATTTTCATTTTCAATCAAAATCAGTTGATCTGAACTAAAGAAGACGCATTTTTAACGAAATAGTCGAATTCTTGACAAAATTGATTCACTTCCAAACTAAAAGTTCATTTTAAATAGAAAAAAATTAAAATTTTTGTACTAAAAAAGACCATTTCTCAACAAAATGGAAAATATTTTAAACTAATAGTTGAATCGTCAACTAAAAAGGATTAACAAAATACACACAAAAAAGATTTCAATTTTGAGTCTATAGCAGTTGAATTCTATGAAAAAGACAAATGTTCGACAAAATACATAAACTTTTAACCTGATAGTTGCAATTGTAATAAAAAAGAGAAATTTCAAACCTAAAATGGTATACATACATACATAGATTAGCAGTTCGAACTCGAAAGTTCATTGCCTCACTACCCGATTCGGGTAGTGTTTCTAGGTGGATATTTACTACCAATGTGGGCCCACCACAACCACGACGGGCCAACAGCACGCAGTTTTCCTGAACAGTCACCCATCCAAGTACTAACCGCGCCCAACAATGCTTAACTTCAGTGATCTAACGAGAACTGGTGTTTTCAACGTGGTATCAAATGGTATAGTGAAACTTAAAGTTCATTAAATTGACTTTCAACAAAACGAAAAACTAATTTTCAACCAAATATATAAATTTTTAACGAAAAAATAAATTTTTAAATAAAATATTAAATCGTCAACTAAAAGGATGTATTTATATAAAAACATTCTAAATTTTTCCAAATGGTTGAACTTTCTACCACACTATTGCATTTTTTAGCCAAAAATATGAGTTTTCTACAAAACAGTTGAATTTTCTACCCTAAAATGCAAATTTCGAATAAAAAAGTGAATTTTTAACCAAAACATTATTTTTTAACCAAATAGTTGCATTCTTACAAAAAAGATGAAATTTTTACAATGTAGGATGAACATTTAAACCAGGAAGACGATTGTTCAACAAAATAGTTCAATTTTGAACAAAGAAGTTGCATTTTCAACCAAAAGGGATAACTTTCCAACAAAATTGTAAAATATTTTTGAAAAATAATTAAATTTTGCAAAAAAGAATCAGATTTTATCCAAAAACATGAATTTTCAACCAAACACTTACAACCGGAAAGACTTAACTTTCAACAAATATTAGTTGGATTTTCTTATTGGGTTTTATTAATTTAATTTTCGTTGTAGTAGATATACGAAAGAAAGGGAAACACCGTGAAGCCAGCGATGAATAAATAGTATTTGCTACGAGGAAAATGTTCACTATTATCCAGTCCAGCAGGTATTTCTCTTCTAGAATACCGTGGTTATATCCTTGGAAGACCCAACAATGGTTTGGTTTTTCCAATATTCAATAGTGATCGCCAACCTGTCATAGTGGATGAAAAGAACCTCAAACTTTTCTGCTTTTTTGGCAAAGACGAATCTTTGAAGGATTATGGTCGTATCCCACTACATTATCGTGTAGTAAATATTCGAGTAAACCATAAAACAAACTAGTTCTGGCTCACTGGGATTAAGCAAGTGACCTTGGTTTTTTAGAAGACTAGATCAATTTGAACAAGAATATTTTCTGGAATGTGCCACATTTCGTTAACGCCATCGGATGCGTTTTTAGGTTGTGGAGAGAGGGTCCCTGTACCCCAAGGGCTTCTGCCTGAATATGGTTACAATAATTATTAGGCAGTCGCGGACAATTGTTCAAGGGTGGTTCCAAAGGAAAAATCCCCAATCGGAGGTGTAACATCCATGCCGAAAGCTAAATGGCACCTGGGTGATGTACTTTACAATGATGACTCTAGAACACCGGGTGACCTTCTAGAGTATGCAGCCTTATCCTTGAATGCAGGGCTCTATAAGGGTGGATGAACCCTATTTGCAGTTGCTCAACAATGACACCACCAAACACAGTTGTAGATGAACTTCAAAACGATTGAACGCGCAAAACACGCGACAATAGTTCGGCAAATAGTGCCGATCACCCTAGATTTCCGAGTGCTGAAAATAATTTGGATGGCAACACGACGACGAACCGGCGAAATGCTTACCTTCAGTGGACAAATCGACTGAAGGATTACTTGTTAGACTGCTATGTTGCCAGCATTATCCTTATTTTCGGAGGCTTAATGACGCATGTGCTCACACTGTGGTGCCAGAGACACCCGGAGTTTCAGTATTTTTCGCAACAGTCTTTGCAAAATCAAGCTGCCTACCTTCCGAAAACTGAATAGGAATGCAGAGCGCTTCTACAACCGCTCCATGAACAAGTAGCAGGCGGGGAAACGGAAACGCCATGAAGATCAATCGCGGAAAGCAGGTACCCCCTGAGAAATGATAACGATTTCCGGACAAGCATGAATATTAACATCCAGATTTCTCCTAAGCCTCAAGATCTGGCTGGAATGGATGCCTACCTTCGTGAGTCTGTGACTGACTAGACAACATATGGTAGGTCGTTTATGGAAAGAATCCGAAAGATCGCCCACGAACTGAGGTCTACCATCACACACTGATTAATTCAAAGCTGCTGACAATCAAGAAGCACATTGTTACCTTATAACATCTGAGACCGAATGTCCATCAATCATTGCCGAAGAAGTAAAGAGAGCTTTAGGTGCACAAAGAATTTACTCGCTGCAGGACCAGATGGCGTCAAGATCTTTTGGTGGGAGAAGTTAGCTTCTACACAGAAGCATCTAATCCACATTTTCACCTCATATTTAAAGTCGGAAAACGAAGGCGTCTTGTCTAAACGAAGGAACTACCGGACAGTAACTTGTCTAAGCACGCTATATATATAATCTTTACAGCTATCCTCAACGACAGGATTATTCGGAGTATTGGACCTGTGTAGAGAAAGATGTACGAACAACCTGGCTCGAAAAAAGGTGTAGTAGGCTTTCCACAGAACCTGCTAATTGACAGGAGCTTCTGTCCATCAGCGTTGCCTCTCGATGGCCTGGACTGACTACTGGAAATCTTTCGATTCAACCTCCCATAGACTTATCATCTGTCTTCTAGAAAGCTGGAAAGTTCATATGCACATAGTGTAATGCATAGAGAGATTGATGCCCCTTTGGAAAACTAGGTTCACTATCTTATCTGAAAATTATCGTTTGACAACGAACAGCGTGGAATTTCAGAGGGGCATTTCAACGCGTGACCCCACAATCCCTGTCCTCTTTTGCATCATATGTCTGCCACGATTCCTCTTACTACGCAATTCCCCTAGGTACCTCTGTGGTGACACTTATCCTCGCCAGCATAAGGTCACTCATGCATTTTATATGGATGACTTGAAGACCTATGCTTCTAGATCGAAGACTCATTTAGGACGTAATATCAGTGAAGGAGCCTCTCCGAAGCAGATGAAAACGTGTTCTTCGACAGATTTGGCCTTCATATCTGTCGGCGCTAAACAAATTACCTGCGACTAACATTCTTAAAGGGTCAGTTCTACTGTACTCCTTTGGGGTGGTTTAATGGACAAAGAACGAGCTTATGGCCCTTCATATCGTAAAGATAATGCATATGCATCCCACGCAATCAAAGCAGGCTCGCACTTCTAAATCTCCAATGTCTGCATAACCGTATTGTTCAGGGTACAGGTTATACCGTTGCAAATGGAAGAGATCCTCCCCATGAATGGTCAGGAAACACGAGATGATTGGCAAAGGAGCATTTCTTTACAAAGACGCGGAGCAGGCGGCCGAGACCCTTGGCCTGAATTTCAATATCAGAAAGGATGAAAGTGCTTTCCTCGATCTAGATGTCTTGCTTCTAGAATACCAGATAAAAAAACAGAGTTTGAAAAATTCCGCCCAAAGCTATTCGAACAGGAAATGCACATAATTTTGCACAGAAATGTAGAAGATCAGTCCTTGTCGAAGGAGCAAACTTTTGATTCTTTCAGATCATCATAACTCAATTCGGGTACAGGGAATTTCATTTTGGCATGCCAGGACGGTGTCATGTCCACCTTAGCATACCGTGACCGCATTTTATGTGAAGAAGTTCCCAGAGATAGGTGCAGAGCGTGTCATGCACACGCTGAGTACTTAGAACACATACTATCCAGGTGTCCCACTCATGCAGGAACGACGTATCTCTACAGAAATAATGTTGCCCTTAGAGCGCTTCACTACTATCTTTGTCGGTCTTACGGTGTTGGCCGCGACCCTGCCCTGCCGAACGCTTTGAGGGAGATAGAGTCAATTGTCCAAAACGATAAGTGCCAAATTTTCTGGAACTATGATTTTCCCACAGCAGTCTCCATTGCAAACTCGAGGCCTGACATTGTACTCCAAAAACTCGAGAAACGAACTATATGCGTGATCGAATTCTCGACTCCGGTCGACTACAACATCACTTCCAAGGATCAGGAAAAGGAGAAGAAGTATCAATATCTTCAAAAGGAGCTGCAGAGACTGTAGCATAAATATTTAATAAAAGTAATTGTCCCTGTAATCGGTGCTCTCGAAGGTGCGAAACTATTACTGGTTGGTAACCTCAAATCCACAGCCGCGTGCCGAAAACATGCCAAGGCACTTGCGAGAGTTATGAGTTATAACGTATTTCACAGATGTCAAAATTAAATATGATGATTTGCTTTGACTTTTAAAAATAGAGACACAGCGGAACTCGTTTCTAATATAAAAAAAAGTAATTTCGTGCATTCTGTACCAAGGTTGAGACTTTATATGTGTACATTGACTTTTCATCACAACGACTTTGCTCTTCATAAGTGTTTTATTATGAGTATTATTTGCCCGTAAAAATTATATAAGAGAAGTTTAGTTACAATCTCGAAACATGCAAAATCTGCAATCTCTACCTTTCATGAATTCACAGTCCATTAATTTTTCAATTATGATCTGAAGTTTTAGTTCAATCCTGATCGTTGAAATTTCACTTTCTTTGATTCTTTAGCTTTTATTGAGCATGGATCTCTAGAAAACTACATATCACGAAAATTCTTGCTTGAAAATGACTGCTCCTTTCATAAGCTATGGATTCTGAAGAGTAAAAATATATATGTAATATTGGAAAAAAGAAAACAGTTCTGATTGCTAGAATTTCTTTATTAATTAAGTTAAACGAAAAAATAGTTAGAGATAGTTCTAATGTCCTATCAGTACTTTTTGTTACATTTTATTAAATAGGACACAATAAACGCAAATTGAATCAATTTCATAAGGATGATCAATATCGTGAAATAAATTGGAAATGCAACATTACTAATGACTATTACTAAAAATTAAAGTAATTTTTGGTATTATCCACATTTTATTTTCAAAATGAGCAAATTCTATGCAATAAACTACAAATAACATTTAGTAAGGCTAAATATAGATCCCGGTTAGAGTGATAATTTTATAACATGCTCTACTTTGTAATTCATCATGATTGGGAAGATGGGACCTACTGGAGTGTCATCGATTTCTACGTAAGTCAATAGTGTAACCTTGCTGCTCTCCATGTTTATTTTCGCCCGTCTTCTTCTCTTATCATTGAATTGGTAAATTCCAGTAAGAGCATTGGAACTCTTTATTATTGCAAATACGTCGCCGTCGGAGGTTGATAATACAATTTGTTCTTGGGTTGGCACAGGATCATACCTATTTCTTCCTATTCTTATTGTAGGTCTTTTACTGGCAGGAAAAGTGTATTTTCGGAGTTCGAATATCCGGTGCGGATTCTTAAAAGAAGTAATCCGAATAAATGGAAGTTGTTCAATTCCACATCCACGTCCATCAGGAGAAGGAAGCCTTACAGCTGAAGCTATGGGCCGGGAAGGAGGAAGCCTGGCAACTGGAGACCTTGACCTTTGACGAAGAACAGGTTCAGCAGGAGGAAGAGAATTTTCAGGAGAATGATTTTTCTTAGGAGAAGAGGACCCGTCGCGAGGAACAGTAGGAGCAGGGTCGCGAATAGGAAAAAATTCGAACGGTGTACTTAACTCTGTAACAGTAAACAGAGGATTGCATTTTTTAACGTTATTATTTCATGCACAGAAGAACGACTATCCTCAAAAGTAGGCTGAAATCTGTGAAGCTTTAAGTTGTAATAAAAATGCCTCTCAGTTTCATGTTGAGGATCTGCATGGAGAAAATTTATTGGTGAAAGATTCCGCAAAATTTGATAGAGTTTAAAACTATTCTGCGTACCTATCAAATATATTCAATAACTCGTTTTAAAGTCCCCTTATAACCATTGAAAGACAACACAAATTTGATTAAAATAAGCGGTTTCGTGATGCAGTAGCGAGAGTGTTGAGTTTTTATCCTCAGGGTCCAGCGATAGAGTCCTGGTACTGAAGAAATTCAATTTTTTTTATATTTTTCTCATTAGAAGTTTAAAAATAACTTTAAATACAATTTTGAATCAGTTCTAGGTTAGGGAAAAAATTGATAATGTAAGGTAAAATAGATGGAGTTTATAAATACTTCTTATTTTCCAATTTAAAGCGATGACGCATACTCGTGAATACTTTTTATGGCGAAGGTGATTCGCCCTATTTACAAGTTTGACAATACTGCTATCTTAAAGTTTCACTCGAAATAAAAATGTTACACAATCGCGTTCTTTTATTAAACTATTTGATTTTCCACGATTTCATTTCTTATAACATACTTTTATTTGATATCTCTAATTCCAATAGTGAAAATTTACTAATTTAGGGAGAGTCAGCTAGGGTTTTTGTACTATTTCTGTCCGATATATTGGAAGAACAAAGCTAATGGCAAGTTCTTATTCAAATAAACAGAAACGAAGCTGAATAATTATGCCAAACTGCAACTGGAATAAATCAAAATTAGGCTCAATTGCATATACGAATTATGAGGAATAGCTTTCATAACTTTATTTTCGGTCGAGCGAAATTTGAGTAATATTCATGTTACCAAGAAACTTATAATTGAGAAAAAGGAGTTATTGTTAGTTGAATCATTCCTGGTGCAAAAGAAATATGCTGCGTTTAAACGAGGAATTTAAAGTAAAGATATTATCATATATACCAATAGGATGAGGAAGAATCGCTAAGATGAAGCACAGAATACTAATAAGCGTCCTCATTTTTTAAAATAAAGTAATTCACTTGTGAAGAAATTTCGAATAGAGTGTAATGAATGACTATTGTCCAGAATGTTTCAGTTTATATAACTATAGTCGCTATCTCAATCGTGTTCTTCTAAATTATTTGTAAATGTATATATCGTTATATTTGTTACATTCATGTATGTATTTGTGTTTGTATATGCTGTTCAAAAATACGTATAGGCTTTGTGGGGAGGTCACCTCCAGGATCACGACAATGTTAGTGTTACATACACAAAGTACTATGCTAAATTTAGAGACAAAAATTAATTAATGCGCAATGGAAAGATCAGTATTCGTTGAAAAACATAATAGCATGTTATCTTTCGTTTATTATATGTACAATCATTAAGCTTGTACCATCTATTTTTTCTTGCCAGTGCTGTATCTACTTGTGTGTGATCCGATTTCATTGCTTATATGTTATTTATTACTATTATCTGTAATGAGACATTCAATTTCAGTATCTTGTACTATTATATGATGCAAAACTTCCTTACAGAATTTTTAAAATTTATTTCCCCTTTAAATTACTATTTTATCCTCTGACATGCCATTCCATCCAGCTTTTCGGTTTTCAATGTCTGCCCATCAACTTTGTCTCATTTTCATGTATTCGCGTCTAGCTTACCTAATTTTTAAGTCTTTCCGCGCAACTTGCCTCATTTCCTTCCTCATTTCATGTTTCCTCATTCAGCTTCCCTCATTTCCATGTACCCCGTCCAGCTTTCAACATTTCCATGACTCTTTGGCCATCTTTCGTAATTTTCATATTTCCTTGTTGTAATATTAATGTCTTTTTTACAAAAAGAATTAATATAACTTCGGCAACGTAATCAGAATTTAAATCAGTCAACTATACATATGTTGGGCGCCAGACCTTTTTTGGATCAAAAACGACAAAATCACGATGAATGAACAAAATCTCAAGAAGTAACTCCAAGGCTAGGATTCTAACCAGTGTCTTCATAACCAAATTGTTCTAAGTACAACTTTCATCGTTGCGAATGACAGAGATCCACTCCTAAAAATGGTTAGGAACCACGAGATGATTGGCGAAGGAGCGTTCCTTTACAAAGCCGCGGAGCAAGCAGCCGAGACCCTTGGCCTGAACTTGAATATCAGAAGTGAGGAAAGTGCATTATTCCAGCTAGATGCTTTACTTCTAAAACCCGAAGTGAAGAAAGCAGAGGTTGAAGAATTTCACCAACAGCTACTCGACAAGAAAATGCACGGAAGCTTTCACAGAAATGTAGAAAAACAGTCCTTATCGAAGGAGCAAACTTTTACTTTCCTCAGATCATCAGGGATTAATTCAGGTACAGAGGGTTATATTTTCGCATACCAGGATGGTGTCATTTCCACCTTAGCATACAGTGAGCGCATTTTATGTCAAGAAGTTCCCAGTGATAGGTGCAGAGCGTGTCATGCAAACGCTGAGTACCTAGAACACATACTATCGGGCTGTCCGACCCACGCTGGAACGACGTATATCTATAGACATAATGCGGCCCTAAGAGTGCTTTATTACCATCTTTGTCGCTCTTACGGTGTTGTTCGCGACCCTGCCCTGCCGAACGCTCCAAGGGTGATAGAGTCAATTGTCCAAAACGAGAACTGCCAAATTTTCTGGAACTACGATTTTCGGATAGCAGCCTCCTTTGCACACTTGAGGCCTGGTATCGTTCTCCAAGACTTCGAGAAACGAAATATATTCGTGATCGAATTCCCAGCTCCGTCCGAATACAACATCACTGCTAAGAAGAAAGAAAAGGAGGAGAGATAGCAAGACCTTAGAAGAGAGCTGCAACGGCTGTACCCAAAATATTCGGTACAAGTAATTGTCCGTGTGATAGGTGCTCTCGGAGGTGCGTTGTGATTTCATCGTGCCCTGTGATCACCCATCTCACGGTTGTGAGACGTGGCCATAAGTGTGATTTACCGCGGTTCTATTGGGAGCTGGTGTCGTTTTTTAGATGGCAGTTGCTCTCAGTGGGACCCTAGCTGCTCGTGAGAGCAATGATGATAACACCAAACCTAGTTGTAAATATGGTGCAAAACAATCGAACGCGCACGGCACCCAAAAATGGTACGGATAACAATGCCGAATATCTTAGAGTTGGAGATGCTAATCAATATGGAATCAATACGATGAACCGGCAACATCTTAATAGTTTTGAATGGTCGGATCGACTGAGGGAATAGAAGAAGAGCTGTGCTTGAGGAGCAGGAGATACGTCAACAACCTAGTTTCTATCAAGCCCAAAGATCTGGCTCGACTGTATAACGCGCTTCATGGAGATTTTTCTAAAGTGTCCGGTCTTTGGACCATCAATTATAGTATATATGATGCAGCGAGGACTTTGGTGGATACAAACCGTAAAACAAAATCAACGGCTGATTATAAGAGCAAGAGGAGCAAGAAATTTGATATGGGTTCATTAAAGCATTTTTTCAATGATAAACAATTATTGTAAATTATTGAAACTTTGCAGTTATACTGCTACATGCAACATGTTTAAACGGTAGTCTCAGATTGTGATTTTGCAAAAATTTTCTCATCCTATATCTATCTAGCATGTACGATGGTATTGGGGCCGTGATGTGGCCTTCAGCGGGTGACAGCTAGTGTTTAATAAATGAAGCAAAAATAGTTTTGTCAAAAGTCGTTCTTTTACCTTCTTTCTTAAATAAAGGGATAACCATGGAAAAAGTCGAAATGACCTTATTTCTGCAGAGTACTATGCCGAACCTTTTTCTAATCAACTATTTTTCGCTAAAACTATCCTTTTTCATGAAAATCAAGACAAACTTTCGAAATATGATTTTGACCATTATTTTGCATTAATATGAAAAAACAGCTTGTTAGGAATCAATTCGAAGTGGAACTATTTCGTTGACTGGCATATTTGGAGAGAAGACATGTCACTGCTCACGGTAGATACTTCCCTAGTTAGAGCCGAATATCTCTTTTCCAGCCTGACACAGTTCGCTTTTACCAACTATAACTCTTCTATAAGTGAACATAAATCTGTTTCCAGTTCAGATACAGTTTCTTTTAACCGTCTTAACTTCTTTCTTGATTTTAGCAGTATTCGCTTTCATAGCAGATGAAAGTTTCATCATTTTTGGGTCCGCTATAGTTGCGAAGGCAATAAAGACAAATCCCAGCTTCCTCTGGTACATAAATTTATTTATTGTTATGAACAGCTGATGCTGCCATGACTCGACATAGATACATGTATGCAATATCAGTGTTTTATTGACCAGCAGACGAGCTCGGGAGAGAGTTTCTGCACAAGCCCAGTAAAGCCACTTTGGAAAAACGATATTTTTATGCTAGGTAGTGGTACCACCCACGAGGAATGACAAAAAATACAAAACGCCAGCTAAAGTCACTTCACAAAGGAAAATGCCCCCTCTGAATGTGAATTCTGGCACAAAATCAGGTCAAAAATCACAGCATTAACTTCAGCTGCAACGCCAAACAGTTACATATCTACCAAATTGTTCACGATATGGCGGTCACCACATCCTGGAAAGTGATACTAATTAATTTTTTTCTAAATTTCAAAATTATCTTCTTTTTTTGCAATACAAATTCAAATGCGCTCATATGTGCGACAACACAGAAAATAGTAAAGTATAATATTGACAGCAATTGCAGAGTAACCTTCATCTGCAACAAAAATTACCTTAACGTGTTAAGATTTACCCACTATATGGAAAAAGCTTACAATGTCAACTCTATTAAATCTTGTTTTATTTGAATGCGACAAAATTTAAATTTATATACTTAAAAATTACCCGCAATAAAAAATCACCGCTCCTTTTTCTGTGAAAAGTTTTCTACGTATTTTGAAAATTGCTAACCGTCATTACTGCCAAAATAAATTTTTTTAATCGGTGGTGATAACGAGGTTTTCGTGTACGATTTCAAATGCGCTCATATGCGCCACCTTAAAGATTACGAAACCACCATAATCAGCTCTCTTACTACTACTTATCATCGATCCACCCTATGCTGCTATCACTAAATAATTCGAATTGTAATATCAAAGTCGATGATAGGCTTTTCGGAAAGGATTCCAAATGCACTCATGTGCGCCACCTTCAGAATTAACAAGAACCCATAATCAATTCTATCAGTACCATTTGTCATCGATAAACCCCTTGCTGTTAACGCTAACTCTATCCTATTATCAATGCTAAGCTCTAAAGAAGATATAGGAGTGGATTGACATGCATAGCAGAAGAGAGATTTAGATACATTATTTATTTATATTGAGTTCATTAAAAAAATAAAATACTAAAAATAACAAATACTTTTGAATTCTGGAGAAAGCAATACACCTTTACAATCTCTGTTTCGTGAAAGAAAATTGAAATTATTCTTCCCGAATGTGGCTTGATAATCAAAAATTCGAATCATGACTTGTGAATCATTACTTGGAATCTTTAGCTTTTACTGAGTATAAATCTCGATAAAATTACATCTAACGAAAATTCTTGCGAGAAAATCACTGCTCCTTTCAAAAACTAAGGATTCTAAGGAGTAAAAATATATATGCAATATTTGAAAAAATAAAGCAATTCTGATTGCTAGATTTTCTTTCTTAATCAAGTTGAACAAAAATATAATTAGGGATAGATTTGGTGTCCTACCGGTAATTGGTCGAATCTGTAATTTCATTACAATTTACTGAATAGGACACCGTAAACGCTAATTGAATGAAATCAACAGCGATCATCAATATTATAAACTAAGTTTAAAATGGAACATTACTATTACTGAAAATTAAAAAAAAAATTGGCATAATCCACATTTTATTTTCAAAATTAGCCAAATTTTATTTAAAAAACTCCAAATAGTATTAAGTAAAACTGAATATAGGTCCCCGGTTAAAGTGATAATGTTATAACATGCTCTACTTTGTAATTCATCCTAATTGGGGAGAAGGGACCTACTGGCGTCTCATAGATTTCGACGCCAGTCAATAGTGTAACCGTGCGGCTTTGCATGTTTATTTTCACCCGTCTTCTGTTGTGATCATGATGTTTATAAATTCCAGCAAGAACATTGAAACTCTTCAATATTGCAAATACGTCACCATTGGATGTTGACAATACAATTTGTTCTTGGGTTGGCAAAGGATCATAGCTCTTCCTTCCTATTCTCAGTCTAGGTATGTTATTGGCAGGAAAAGTGTATCTTCGGAGTTCGAATATCTGGCGTGGATTCTTGAAGGAAGTAAGCCGAATAAATGGAAGTTGTTCAATTTCACATCCATATCCGTCAGGAGAAGGAAGCCTTACAGCTGGTACTATGGGCCTGGAAGGAGGAAGCCTGGTAGCAGGAGACCTGGACCTTTGACGAAGAAGAGGTTCAGCAGGAGGAACAGACTTCTCAGGAGAATGATTTCTTTTAGAAGAAGAAGATGAAGGCTCGCCACGAGGAACACAAGGAGCAGGGTCACGCATAGGAAAAAATTCGAAAGGTGTACTTAACTCTGCAACAATAAACAGACGATTACATTTTTTATCAGTATTATTTCAAGAAAACTGATTGGCGAAAGATATCGCAAAGTTTAACATTATGCTGATAGAGTTCAAAACTATTTTGCGTGATTACTAAATATATTGAATAACTTGTTCTAAAGTCTCCGATTAACGATTGAAATACAACCTACATTTAAGTAAAACAAGCGGTTTCGTGACACGGTGGCTGAAGTGTTGAGTTTTAATCCTCTAGGTAAAATAATCAGATCCTAGTACCAAAGAATTTTTTTTTAATACAATTTGTTTTAGTCAAGTGCCTTCAAAAGATTCCCTGAGTGCCTCCATGTCTCAGCTTTACACAAATTTTGAAGGATCCTTTCTGCAATTAATTTTCTCGGTGTAGCGGAAATTGAACCTTCTGAGATTGTTCTTTTCTTATTTCGAACATCTTTAAGTGTTGGACTGAATGTCGATACATTTGTCAAGACAATTTTTTCTTTTGTTATTTTCATGAAATTGGTGTTTTGTAAAATTACTTTGATACTAAATCCTAAAACCCCGAACTAAACCGAAAGTATGAACCGGCTCGAAACATCAATTTAAAAATTGTTTTTAAATTACAGTCAAAGTTACTGCAAATTACCGGAAATTCTTTAATTGAACTTCCGGTTCGGTTAAAATAAATTCCGTACAAATTAATAAATTTCAAAAATAATTATAAATTTTACGTTTGTGCCTTTTAAGTAGTCAAAATCACTCTATTTTAAATTTGATTATTTTCAAAATTAGATTCTAAACTTTTAACATTTTAATCGTAGGAATTTATAAAAATTAATAATAAATTCTTGTATAATAACTTCCATTAAAAGTGAAAAATATTTGGTTGAAAGTTTTAATTACAAATTTCTAAACATTAAGCTTACGATTTCAATATTTTCAATTTGTAAACTATATAATTTCAAATTGTTCAAGTTTCAAGAATATTTATTCAAAATTAGTCAATCAATCAATTTATAATTAGAACCGTGGACATTTGAAAATTTAATTTTAAAATTAAAAATGCTTAATTACAACAAAAATTATTTGGTCTTGAAGTTTAAAAATTATTATTGAAGTTAAAAATTCTTATTTTTCTACTTCGAAGTCACGAGGTATACTTGTAAATACGTTTTGTTGGTAGAGGTGATGTGTCGTTTTTACAATTTTCACAATATTGTTATCTTCAAGTTTTACTCGGAATGAAAATGTTACACAATCGCATTTTTTTATTAAACTATTTTTTTTGCCATGATTCCATTTATAACATACTTTTATTTAATATCTCTAATTCAATTAGTGAAATTTTACTAATTTAAATGTAGAGCAAGTTATATAGAGTTTTTGTACTATTTCTGTTAGATATATTAGAAAAACAAAACCTCTGGAAAGTTCCAATTCAAATAAACAGAAATGAGGCTGAATAATTATGCCAAACTGCAACTCGAATAAATGGAAACTATGCTTAATTGCAAATACCAATTATGAGGAATAGCTCTTATAACTTTATTTCCGGTCAAGCGAAATTTGGTTAGCATTCATGTACCCAAGAAATTTAAAATTCAAAAAGGGCTATTGTTAGTTGAATAATTCCTTATAAAAAAATGAAGATGCTGCTCCTAAAGGAGGAATTGGAAGTATACATATTATTATATTTACCAATAGGATTGAGAAGAATTGCTAAGATGAAGCACAGAATACTAATCAGTGTCCTCATTTTTTTAAAATAAAGTAATCCACTTGCGAAGCAATTTCGATGAGAGTGTAACGAATGACTATTGTCCAAAATGTATCAGTTGGTATAACTGTAATCGTTATCTCAATCTTTCTTCTTGTGAATTCCGTTATATTTATTATATTTATATATGTATTTGTGTTTGTGTTTCAAGGAACAAAAATTACTCAATACACAATGGAAAGATCAGTTTTTATTGAAAAACGTAATGACATGTCATCTTTCATTCATCATATACAATCATTAAGCTTCTATCATCGCAGTTTGAATTACGTAAATGTAATAACTGATCATAAGCGATAACTTCATGAGTCATTGTTATGAATAATTGTCAGAAATAAATTCACTGATAGCGCATTCCCAAATATAGAAACTTTGCATTTTCTACGGGATAATTTCATTTTACCTCAAGAATAAAAACTTTAATAATGTCGTGACACAAGAGATTAGCATTCACCAACAATTGTCATTCTTATGAGCAACTGATAATATTATCATTCGGAAGATTGCCATTTAGTTCAACTTTTAATAAAGTAGTTCAACTTTCCATGCCAGAACATGAATTTTCAGCGAAGAAGATTTATATTTCACCAAAAAAGGCGAATTTTTAACAAAAGACATGAATTTTGAACTATATAGTTCACATTTTTACTAAAAATATTGACCGAAAATGGAATTGTTCAAATTTTAGTTGAGCAAATCATTTTTTAAAAAAATCAACAAAGTGCAAAGTATACAAAGTAGTTTTCCAAAATTTCCAAATTTGGGTATTTACAGGATTTTGAATTTTGAGAACCGTCTGTTCTGAAAATACCATATCTCCCAGACAGCTTTGAAGCGAGCCATTGATTTTTCCAAATATTAATATTTTGACTTCTTTTAATTTTCTGCTTAAATTCAACAAACAAAATTGATGGACACTCTTTAACTTTTAGAGATATTATTTTTGGAATGCAGCTCAAGGAGAATTCAAGTTCGGACCTGGCCGCAGTGAGGAGGCCTATGAACTCCCTCGGGTAACGACGACCCGGAAGCTGCAACAAGGACGACCCTGATGGGCAAGAGTTCGTGGTTGGTACGGTGGACGTATCAGCGTCAATCGTACTAAGCAGCGAAAATCGGGTTGGCTCTCGACTCTCAAAACAGCTTTTCAAGTCAAGACGTGAACTATCGTGTAAAGGCCTGCATGATACCGGGGTGTGGTGACCTATACGGTGTCTCTGGGATACCAGGCGATTTCTCAAAGTGAAATTGCTTTGTCTCTACAAGACGGGCTCTGTCGAGATTGACCTGTGAAGGTGGAGATTAT
Organism: Andricus curvator; assembly: GCA_932195095.1. NCBI lineage: Eukaryota > Metazoa > Arthropoda > Insecta > Hymenoptera > Cynipidae > Andricus > Andricus curvator. Next base: position 17,361 of record CAKNYM010054208.1, on the reverse strand, counting down.
AGAAGGAAACTTGAAACATACTTCAGATTTTATGAATGGGGAACCATCTGGGAATAACCCTGGTGAAACTAATGCTAGGGGTTCAAGCTAAATGGAAAAACCGCGACGATCTAGATTATCGGGAGCGGCTAGAAAGGAGTTGGGATGCCAATTTTTGAATCAATTGGACGCAGCAACTAGCCAGATGAGGACTCGGAAGAGGGGCAATTGTGATAGCAGCACATCGAGTGAAATCAGGGATTAGAAGGAGATGCGCCCAAGAGGTCCAAGAATCTCTTCAAAACCAGGCTCTTACAAGTCACCTGAAAGTGGCCATATTCACTGAGGGGGTTCCAATAAGAAAATTCGATGACGATCAAGCCAAGGCAATTGAAGCAAAATTAGAGAAGAAGAATCCGAAGTCCCAAACTTGGCTCATTGAAGCTGTTGCTGGATTACAACCTTGGGTGAAAGCTAAGATCAAAGTCATCGACAGCAAAGACTTCCCAAGGCCAGTGAAGCTGCTGACATGGATATTGAAAACCAAAGTTACACCCGTGGACAGAGATCCAGATTTGTCTTCGGAAAAAGTGGAGTAAACAACTGGAAATTAGAATGGATACTAGATATCCCCCTTTCAGTCTGGATTCTATCCAGATTGACCTTCACCACGCTAAAAGATCGTCTGCTGTGTTAGGCAGGCAATTAACAACAAAACAAACTGCTTTTGTCCTAATACAAGAACCTTGGGCTTACAAAGAAAAAGTGAGAGGATTGAGTCACAAGAGGAGATAAGTCATTCATGATAGTTTTGTACGAACATTTAGGGCAGCACTTTGTATCAGAGGCGATATTAAATTCATTTGATTACCAAGGTTTTTTTCTAGAGACTTTGTGCCAATAAAGATTGAGCACCGTTTAGGGGCAGGCGCCAAACTATGATAATTCGCTCTGCGTAGCTTACATTTGACTTCCAGGACCCACCATCTGAGGAATGCGAAATCTGGTGGACTACTGCTGCACTAAAGGATGGCCATTGCTCATCGGATGTGATGCTGGCGTACATCGTTTGACTTGGAGTACTAAGGACACCAACCAAAGCGGTGAGTCTTTATTAGATTACCACTTAACTACTGATTTAACTTTATTGAATCAGGGTAATACTACCTTCGTGACATCTAAATATCGCAAGCTAATTTATTTAACAATATGTTCGGTGGGTATTAGCGAAGTGTTGAAGGAATGGCATGTATCATCAGATACGTCCCTATTGGATCATAGACAGTATGCTTCTCCTTGACAGCCGATAGACCTCATATTCAAAGATATAGGAACCCTAATGCAACTGACTGGGATGCTTATTGGGAGGATCTCAATAGTTTTCTGGCCGCTGCATCGAGCTATATCGAGCATTAAGAAAACAGAAAGAAATACACCTTGGTGTAATCTCATACTGGAGGACCTGAAAAAGGATACTCGACGCCTTTTTGACAGCGCAAAAAGATTGGGAAACTGGACTTGTACAGGGCAACCTCAACAGGATATAATAATGAGATATAAAATATCGAAAGGGACTAATGGAAGAGGCATTGCCAGGGAATAGAGAATATGCCTGACACTGCTAGACTCCAGAGAGCCTTGAGGGGTAACTTATCATGTCAACTGAAGGCATTAATATTGCCTTCGTGTGAAATGGCTGAGACGACTAATGAAATCCTTCAACAATTAATGGCAGGTGCACTTCTTGGGCTCGAAATTAGACTAAACGAATGAGGGGCCGGCCCATGAGTCGAACACCTCAGGAGAACCAATTTTTGTGGCCATAAAAAAAGTTTGGAAAGTAGCCAGTCGTATTGGCACTCATTCAAAAATAAGATGGACTGTTAAACAGTGTCAAACCATTTAAAGCTGCAAGTGATGATACAATATTCCCTGCAGTAATTCAAGAAGAATTTTAGTCTTTGGTGGGTCCATTGTGCGACATCTATTGGGCTTTCGTATTATTGATCTGCAGGTTCGAAGTTACAAAAAAATTGTTCCAAACTTTTTCACACATTTTTCAAAACATAGGCGTCTAATATCAGCAAAAAATGCTTCAATAATAAGCTTTTTAACGAAGATGCATAATTGAGAAAAGTTATTTCAATTTTGAGAGTCAGAACTTTTTCATTGTTAAGAAAATATAACTTTATTTTAACTATTTGAGAAAAAGTTGCGCAAGTCGTCCATCTTTTTACCTTGATTTTGAAATTTAATGATCAAATATAATTAATGAATATCAAAATTCTTGTTGGATACAATTAAAGCCTCACGATATGAAAAACTTTCATTTTTTCTTCTGACAGTTACGAAATGGGTTGTCTTCTGACGTACAAAACACGCTAAGGAGAATAAACAGAGATTTCTAAATTAGAAAAATATTAGCTTATCATTACTCAATCTTTGGAGAGGCAGAATTACATAAGAAATATATTATTCTTTCCTAGATATGAAACATTTTCACATTTTTTGGTGGTTGAATTAAATATAAACTTGCTGACGAGTTCAGGTTAATGAAGGGAAATTGACTTATTTTCCCAAAAAATATCGCGAACTATCACTAATAGTTTCATAATTTTATAAAGAAAATGCAACTCCGAAATGTATTTGAATGGACACAATGAATCTTCAAAAGATCTTACCGAGTATATTCAGTAAATATTTTTTCTAATCTTACGAAGTTAAAATCAAGCCATGTTTGATTTATGAATTGGCTTCTGACACACTCATTGAAGAAAAGCTTCTCTAGATGATTCTTCTTCATTGTTCTAAGCACGATTCCAAGAGACTATCCTAATTCATTTAGAATTCGTTATTGTTGAAACCCAGTTGCATTTTTTAGTTTCTAATTTTAAAAAGGAAATATTTTACATTTTTTTTAATGAATGGAAGCATAATGTTTGATTCTTAAATATATGGTTTTAACGGAACTCGTAACGAATTTGCAGTTTATTTCATCATAAAGGCCTCAATATTCAATAAAAGCTTATGTATTTGATTTTTGGAATAGAAGGAGAATCTATTTTTGTACTTCCTACGCCAAGTTTCAGACTTAGACATCATTGAATTTCCATCGAGATGATTTTGCATTTAATTTAATAATGAAGATTAGTTATGATCTCAAATCATATATGTAATATTGGTGAAGATGAACTAATTTTGATTTCTAAAATTTTTTTATTGAGTAAACGGGAATAATAGTTAAGGGTGCTTTATTTTCCACTAGTACTAGATTAAATTTGTACTTTTGGTTACAATTTCCTAAATTGGACGCAGTTAACGCAAATTGAACAAATTCACAATGATAATCAACATCATCGTAATGAACTTGAAATATAACATTACTATCACTGAAAATTAACATAATTTTTGGTGTAATCTACATTTTAACTTTGAAAGTAGCCAAATTATATGATTATTCAACTAAAAATGATATTTCGTAAAGTTAAATATACATATCCGGTTAAAGTGATAATGATATAACATGTTCTACTTTGAAATGCATCATGATTGGACAGTTTTGACCTACTGAAGTTTCATTTATTTCTTCTCCAGTCAATAGTGAAACCATCCTGCTTTCCATGTTTATTTTCGCCCGCTTTGTATTGCGATCATGAAATTTATAAATTCCAGCAAAAGCATTGAAACTCTTTAATATTGCGAAGACGTCACCATTGGATGTTGATAATACAATTTGCTCTTGGGTTGGCACATCATCATAAGTATTCCTTTTTATTCTTATTTTGAGTCCTTTATTGGCAGGAAAAGTGTATCTTTGAAGTTCGAATATCCGGTGCGGATTCAAAATTGAAGTAAGTCGAATAAATGGGAGTTGTTCAATTCCACATCCACGTCCATCAGGAGAAGGAAGCCTTACAGCTGAATCTATGGATCTGGATGGAGGAGGGTGCACGGCAGGAGGAGACCTGGACCTATCACGAAGTGGCAGTTTGGCAGGAAGGAGCGGCCTCTCAGTAGGAGAATTTCTTTCAGAAGAAGAAGACCTGCCCCGAGAAACACTAGGAGCAGGGTCGCGAGGGGGTAGAAATTCGAACGGCGTACTTAACTCTGCAACAAAAACCCGAGGATCAAATTTTTCTAACGTATTTCATACACAGAAAAACGGCATTCCTTAGAAATACGCCAAAATTGATGAAGTTTTGAGATATAATAAAAATGAGCGAAAGATTCCGCAAAATTTCCACGAAACTAAAACATTGAGGCATATTTTGATGTGATAACTTCTTATGGTAAGGTGTGAACTCGCAAAACTGGATAAAGGCTTCCTAGATAAGGCCCCAAGGGTAACGCTTCCTCTCCTCTATCTGTTCTTCGCTTCTCTCACTGACTGACTCTTTCAATCCCTCTCCCTCTCTCTGCCACCCCTTCGGTTTTTCCGCTTCTCTCCCTCTCGCCTTTCTCTCTCGTTCTCTTCCTCTCACCCCTCCATCTCTCTCATACAATATGATACAATATCATACAATGTGATACCATATCATATAATATGATGGAATATGATACAGTATCATGAAATATGATGCAATACGACACAATATCATATGATAAGATACAATATGTTTCAAAACAATACAATATGATTCAATACCATACAACCTGATACAATATAATGCAATACGATATAATTTGATACAATATGGAACAATATGCTACGGTATGATACAGTATCACACTATATGACACAATATGATACGATATAATGTAATATGATGCAATATGATACATCATGATACAATATCCTATTGTATGATACAATATTATACATCCTAATACAATTTGATACAATATCATATAATATGATGGATTATGATACAGTATCATAAAATGTGATGCAAAACGATACAATATGATGCAACACGATACATATGACACAACTTGGCACAATACAATACAATATTGCACAATATGATACACTATCACACTCTATAATACATTATGCTACAATATTATGTAATATGATACAATATGTTCCAGTATCATATGGCATGATACAATATGATACAATATCATATGGTATCATACAATATGATGCAGCAGACTACAATGCAATACAACACGATACAATATGATGCAATACAATAAATATAACACAACTTGGCACAATATGATACACAATATTGCATAATACGCTACACTATCACACTAGATGATACATTATGCTATAATATTATGTAATATGATACAATATCTTACAGTATCATATGATATGATACAATATGTTACCGTATCACATGGTATGATACAATATGTTACAGTATCATATAGTGTGATGTAATATGTTACAGTATCATACGGTATGATACAATATGTTGCACTATCATATGGTATGATACATTAGGTTACAGTATCATATGCTATGCTACAATATGTTACAGTATCATATGGTATGATACAATATGTTACAGTATCATACTGCATGATACAATGTGTTACAGTGTCATATGTTGTGATACAATCTGTTACAGTATCATATGGTTTAATACGATATGTTACAGTAACATATGGTATGATTCAATATGATACAGCAGACTACAATATGATGCAATTCGATACATCACAAAACAATATCATACAATATGATATGATATACATCATTCTCTACTAAGTTACACTATTATATTATTATCATTATTATTATACCATTAAGCCATTTCCCTTTTGGGGTAGGCGTGACTTGCTCGGTTGGAAAAAAGTAGTGTGTATGTTGGGTATATAGGTATAAGGTAGATAGGTATATAGGTGTTAGGTATAGATATTTTAGATTGATCTGGAATTCTCGTGTTATTTATTCAAATGACACGTTCATTCCGCAACACTGCTCCGACCCAGGTTGCTGATCAATCTCTCTAGCGATCACCCCAGGTGAAGAGCCTCAAAAAATTGTTATGTGTGTTTCCTCACTTGGGCCCATTTAGTATCCAAGGTCTTTGTTTCAGGCGTCATTCACTCTATTGTCACTCTGTTTACAAACTAATTGTCGCCAAACTTTTCTGTCCTGGCATACTACTCTAGCTTCCTTCACGCCCATGCATTTTTTAATGCAAGCTCGCGTGTTGCTATGGCTTCTTATGTCTCTTCGGATTAGTGTCTCATTTACAGATTCTAACCATTCTTTTGGCGGTCTACCTCTGAACATTCTACCATTTACTTTACCTTTATACACTTGTTTCGTTAGTCGTTCATCTTTCATTCTTTCAACATGTCCGAACCGTCTTAACTGATTTCTTTCCCATGTGTCAACTATTGTCTCTTTTGCACCACATTCTTTGAAGATTATCTCGTTTCGAACTTTGTCCATCAGTGTTTTTCGGCATATTGTGCGAAGAGGTTTCATGCCAATCGCGTTAATTTTACTCGTGTCCTTCTCTTTACAGGTCCATGTCTCGCTACCGTATAGTACAGTCGGTACGAATATAGAATTATGTACGGCCATTTTAGCTTTTTTTGATATGTTTTTATTTCTGAGAATGGACCCTGCTCTACCGGTAACCTGCTTACCCTTATTTATGCGCCTATCTAACTCCCCATCTATTTTTCCGTCGCTAGTGAATAAGCTACCCAGATATACGTACTTGTCAATTTGTTCTAATCTCTCATCATTTAGGACAATGTTGCACATTGTTTTCTCAGTTTTTCCCTCGGACACCATGATTTTTGTTTTATTTACGTTAATTTTAATGCACGTGTTCTCCATGCTTGTATTAAGTTTATTCAACATTCTTTGCAAGTCCTTGATTGATTCTGCTATAACAATATTGTCATCTGCGAAAGCAAACCCACTTACCTTCACTGTTTCGAGACCTACACCTTCTTTGTCGAAGAGGGCTATTCTTAGACACTTATCCATAAATATGATACATAGCCACGAGGAGAGAACGCATTCTTGTTTTACGCCTTGCATAATATCGATCCAGTCACTCAGTTTCCCATTTACTCTTACACTCGCTTTACTACCTGTATATATTGATTTTATTGCTTGTAGGAGCCATCCATTGACTCCGTACTCTTTAAGGACTTCCCAAAGTTTACTTCTATTTACCTTGTCAAATGCTTTTTCTAGGTCAACAAATGCACAGAAAACTTTCTTTCCTACTCTTAAGCTTTTTATCTGTGATCTGTCTTAAACTAAACATCTGATCTGTACATGATCTTCCTGGCATAAATACACTTTGGACTTCCCATATCTTTTGATATACTATAATGATGCACTATCATACTTTATGATACAATATGACACAGTATGATACAATATGATACACTATGATACAATATCATATGTCATGCACAATATGATACAAAATAATGCAATATGATGCAATACCATACAATATGGTATCATATCATATACTATGATAGAATATGATACAGTATGATACACTATGATGAAAAACGATAAAATATGATGCAATACCATAAATATGACACAAGATGACACAATATAATACAGTATTGCACAATATTAAGATAGAACATTATATAATATGATACAATATGATGCAATGCGATACATTACGAAATAATATCATACAATATGATACAGTATGATATGATAAACAGCATGCTCTACCAACTCACACTATGATATACTATAATGATGCACTAGGATACTATATGATACACTATGATACAATATCTTATGCCATGACAAATATGATACCAAATAATACAATATGATGCAATACCATACAATGTGATACGACGTTATATAATATGATAGAATATGATACAGTATCATACAATATGATGCATACATCATGTGAAGTTATCACTTCTGCCTGGCGTTCCACGTCGGCTCACGGTTTTTTTTTAAGTTTGATATTATTTTGGTAGAGTTTAAAAATATTTAGCATTTTTATTAAATATATCAATTTACTCGTTTTGTTGTGTCCTATCCGCCAATGAGAAGCAACCTTAATTTGAAAAAAAAAAGGTTGTTTCGTAATGCAGCGGTTAGAGTATGGATTGTTAATCCTGAGGGTTCAGCGATCAGGTCACGGACCAATGAAATGTTTAAACAAAATTTTTAAATAGAAGTCGTTTTATTCAGGTCGGCCGGGTTTCGGAATCGTAGCACGATACAGAAAGCCAAAACCCCGAGCTAACCCGAAAACTGAAAACCCCAAACTGGACGAGCCTTCATCGGGCCGATGAAAATTGTATTGTATGATTGCATATTTCTTCAATAAATGCTGTACAAATTAATTTTTTTTAGATAATCATGAATTTTACATTTGTTATTTTTAAGTAGTCAAACAGCTCATTATTGAATTTCAAAATTTTCAATCTCAAAGATAAAGAAATTAAATAATTTGGATTTTACTCGTATGAATTTAAAAAGAAAATTATTTCTTTTAATATCAAGTGACTGGAGTAATTTTTTGAAAAAGAATGGATCAGATTTATGTGCTGAATTGAAGAATTAAAAATTCTATGCCCTCCGATTCTAAAACTTTATTCAAGTTTAAATTTAGAATTTTTATTTTATAATTAATTAATCATGTAGCTTATGATTTCAATATTTTGAATTGGTAAACTATTTAATTTCAAATTGTTCTTATTTCGGGAATATTCATATAAGATTAGTGAATTAGTTAATTTTCAATTATCAACGTTTAAGTTTATATTTCACGGCCATTTTTTTCAATTAAAATAAAAAAATGTAAGTGGTGCCGGGAAGGTTTTAAGATTCGTGACATTTCAAATTTTTTGCAATTTATTCTATAGATGCAAAGATTTTGTAAAAATATTTCTGTGTTGTGTTTCAGCCAGCAATTAACTACACAAAATTTGAAATGATAAACAAAATTACTTCTGAATACAGAAATTCTTTTTAATGGAGAAAAAATTCCTTCTTTGGATTCAGCTTGATTAACATTGATTTTTTGAAAATTAAACAATTTTTCACCTAAAACCTATTTATTTTTTATTCAGAATAGTTAGTCATGATTTTATTTCAGTTTTGAACCAAATTTTTGTGCTTGATAATAGCAGTTTAAAATTCACTGAAAATGGCATAATTCACAATAATTATAAGTAAAATGTATTTTAATAAATATAAAATAATAGCGTGTTACTCTAATTCAAACTAAATGAATTGCAGGTAAAAAAAAGTATTTTTTTCTGCATTAACATGGATGGGTGGAAACTTAGTTCACACAATATTTTCTTTCTTCTATTTCAGAAAGCATTCTTTCGATTTTCATGAAACTTGGTAGGCAGGGGTTATCAAGATCGTTGAATTCATATACAACCTTAAAATGATGAATTTTAAGAAGGCAGATCTAATATGGAAATAGCAATATGATATTTAATTTCTGGCAAAAAGGCTTTGTCCAGAAAAGATTAAAAAAGAGTTTTAGTATCTGGCAGAAATTTTTGCATCATTTTTAATTTTATATTCTTACTTACTTTATAAGATAGTACTGTTACGTTGCCGTAAGTATCTATTGATATTTATATATTCAATTTGTTGCATTTATTTGCTCCTCATATGAATTGAAATTCATGACGTTTACCCAACCATCATTTATGTATTAGTATGTTTACTCTGTAAAAGCCAACTTTAGGGGAGGAATTGATGATGTAAGGTAAAATAGATTAAGTGTGTAAATAATTTTTATTCATCCACTTTTAAGTCGTGACGTATACTCGTAAATAAGTTTTGTTGGTGGAGGTGACTTATCCTATTTATACATTTTTTATATTGCTATCACTCAAAATAAAAAATTTAGACAATCGCGTTCTTTTATTATACTATTTGTTCTGCGACGATTCCGTTTTTCATAAAATACTTATCTTTGTTATCTCTAATTTAATATGTGAAATTTCACTAATTGAAATTTGGAGAGAGTCATGTTATAGGTTTTTCGTGGCATGAATTAAAATTAGGCTGAATTGCAAATACGAATTACGAAGAATACTTTTTATAACTTCATTCCCGGTGAAGCGAAATTTCGGAAATATTCATGTTCCCTACAAACTGAGACTTGAGAAAATGTTATATTATTTGAATAATGTCAAATAAAAAAAAATACTGTGAACAAAAGAGGATTTTAAAGTACATATATTATTATATTTACCAATAGGATTAGGAAGAAGCGCTAAGATGAAACACAGTATACCAATCTGGGTCCCCATTTCTTTGAAATAAAGTAACCCGCTTGTAAAGAAACTTCGATAAGTGTATACGTAATGACTATTGTAAAAAATGTTTCAGCTTATATATTTAAAGTCGCTATCTCATTCGTTCTTATTAATTATGTGTATGCGTATATGCCGTTACATTTGAATATGCCGTTTAAAAAATATGTATGGGCTTTGGTGGGGAAAATTACTTTGAGAATTACGCCGTTGTTGAAGTCTCTAAGTAGTGTGCGTGGGCGGGCGGGGGGTGGGGGGAGGGACAGTAAAAATTATCACAAAAAAGCTTCTCATATTTTTTAAAGGCCCTAAGATTTACGACATTATGACTATATTGCTTCAATTCTAAGCTCTGTGGCCAGACATTCATTTTCAGTATCTTCTACTATTACATCATGCAAAACTCAGCCACTTCCTTCGAAAAATTTAAATCTACTTTTTTGTCAGTTTTAATTATTTTATTTGATATTCTTAAGCCCTATTTTTCACAGAACTCTAGCAATTTCTTTTCCTCTGCATTTAATATTTAATCCTCTGACATTCAATCCCGTCCATCAAATTTATTTGCTCCCTGATATAGGAAGCATTAGTGATTTTTTGAAGAATGGACAAGCTAAAGTTTTCATTTTGAAGAATTTAAAAATATAAATTTACAAGAAATACAAAATTACAAAATAGTACAAAAAATTTTTGAAATACAATGACAAATCACAGAAATAAAATTTTGTATTCGAAATGGTAATTTTTCGAGCTGGAAAAGGGAAGGGGGAAGTTCCGTCGCAACTTTTTTCCAGCTGTATGATTTTTTTACGAAAATTTCCAGAATTATTTTATTTCAAAATTTATGATCAAAAAGTATTTTTTGCTCATGCATCCACTTTGAATTATTTTGATGAAAAAAGTTTTTCTGTTCAAGAGAGATTTTTCGAATATTGCATAACTTCCTTACTTTTTAATAAAGTCCGATTTTAATAAAGAACTGCTGATTAAATTTGAAGTAATTTTTCAGGTTTAGCGTATAATTCATAGACATTTTATATGCATTTCGAAACAAAGAAAAGGTGCTCAAAAAAGTAAAAAAATAACATTTTGTTTAATTTTTCACTCAAAAGCGTACCTTAATTTTCGTTTTTGATATAATTTGATATAATCTATACGATAACGAGAGGACAGTTGGGGCGAAATTAAATAAAAAAGTTCAAAATAACTTCTAGAACACAATTCTTGATGAATTTCAGATTTCGTTTTTCCAAAAAAAGTTTTAATTAAATTTAAATATTATACGTGCACTATTTAAATTTTCAGATTAATGCAAATAGCGAAGAAATAATTAAGATAAGAATTATTTCTTTCTACTTTATAAAATCCAAATTTAACATTTTTTTTATATAATTTGTTTATAAAATTAACAAACAAGAATAATTACTTTACAAAAAAAATAAGAATTCTTCACATACATAAAGTGGAAAATTTGATGTAAAAAAATGTGCCTTTCGAAAGGGGCTAAGTTTAAAAAGTAATTATTACATATATATATATATATATATATATATATATATATATATATAATAAAGAATTTTGTTAGTTAAAAGGGGGAAAATTGTTGAAATAAGGCATTTGTCAACTTGACAACAAAATAAATGTTATTGTTATAAAATTCTCCAAAATGAAAGAGAGAAGTCTTGGAAAGTAAACAATTGTTGCTCTTGAATTCTGATCGATTAACACTTATTTTTAACAATTGAAATTTTTGTTACCTGAAACCTTTTTCTTTCAAATTAGAATGATTTTATTATATTTTCAAACTATTTCTTTTTACTTCATAATAGCAGTTTGAAATTCACTGAAATGGTAAAATTTACAATAACTGAAAGTAAATTTTTTTGGGTAAATACACAATGATGGTGTTTTACTCTTATTTAAACTGAATAAGTTTCCGGTAACAAACAAAATGAAATTCAAAAAGGAGTTTTAAAAAATATCAAATAAAAAGTGTTGTTGAATTTTTCGCTCAAAAGCGTACTTTTAATATTTTTTAGATATCAATATTTCGACTATATTTCGACTCCTTATGAAAGAAATTGATGGACACTCGTTACCTTTCTTTCTATCTTTTGGTAAACAACGTCAATACGTGAATGTTTTCACTCATTTCTGTATTTTTTGTTATCCCTCTAAAAAAATGTTCTTACGGTTTTATGTATGCAGGATATTTGATGCTTGCTTTAGCATCCCTTGAAGATTCAAACGAGGAAACCTGAATTCCCTAAAAAACAAAACCAAGCGAGATTTGTCGATGAAATTATTGAGCTCAGTTTAAAGGGTGTTTCAAGATTTCTTCAACAGTCAAGCAAGGTAACCGACATTTTCAAAGAACAAATCCACAGATAACATTTTAATTGAACTATTAGTGTAAAAATCGCCCAGAAATAAGTGCAGCAAACATCGCGTACTGGAAAAAGTGTTTGAATTCATTGTAAGCGTTGTTTTAACATCCTGTAAACAAAAAAACAAGAAAATCGACTTTTCCAAAAACACAAAAAGACGGGAGATTTTTTTATTCAATCATTAGGCAAAAAATCTCTTTAAAATAATTGTTGAAAGCGTCTTCTACCAGAAAAGTATTTGAAATTATTTCAGGGGTTGTTTTAGCAACCCTTACAGTTTCAAGCAAAGAAATCGACATTTTCTTATAAGAAAATTATCATTTTTCTCACATTATCGAAAAATCGTAGTCAGATCCAAAGAAAACTTATTTAATAAAAACCAGACAAATTAGTCGTTCTTGACATACAAGACCATAGGTACGCTGTATTTTTAACCACTATTTGATAAATCATGAAAATGAAGATTTCTCCTCAGCGAAAATGCATGTTAATTCTTCAGCGAAACTACTTGTACCTGTTGAGGGTTGAAAATAATACCGCCAAAATTTTTCTAATGTAAGACTAAAAATTTCAAAGGCATATTTCAAAAAGTCCATATTGCTCATGATGTATTCAAATGTGATTTTTTGGTTTAACATTTCATTATAAAAACAGCTAGCTTATTAGCTATTTATTAGCTGTAAGTAGCGATAGCTATTCATTAGGTCGTGTCGTTTTGGTTTGTTGGAAATAACGATTTCCTTACCAGAATATTTAGGAAATGTTAAAACGCTAAAGATACATTAAATGACTTTTCCTTCTAGGATATCTTTTCCACATTTATTGTAAACTTTATGTGATTTTGATCCCAATAGCGTAATCCAAAAATCCGTCATTGTGGTTGTTACAAAATAACGATTTTCTAGCAGAAATCTTCAAGAAAATTTGAAAAAACCCTTGGAATAAATTCAAGACTCTTTTTCCAGTAGGGGATGCTTTTTGCACTCATTTTTGGAAATGTTGAATTCCTTAAAAAATGTTTAAGGGATGTGACTACAACCATTGAACAAAATTCAACGAAACTTGTTGCTAGGGTATGTCTCCTCCATTCCTTTCAAATTGATTTGCGAACACAATAATCTGATCTGAAAATGTCTCGTTATTTTGCTTTTTAGGAAATATCGTTTTCCTTTCTTGAATTTTTAAGTGGTGTTGAAACAACCTCTAAACATCCTGTATAGAAAAAATCGTGAATCTTTCAAGTTCATAGATAAAACACTTTCTCTTGGTCGGACTGGTCTATAAAGTATAAGACAATTAGCTGAATCACAACAAAAACCTTTTGAGTATAATAAAATTTCAATAATAGACGCATAATAATAAACTAAATGATTAATCTTTAGCCAGTTGCATTTTTAATCGCAAAATGTAAAATTTAAAAACAGAGGCAATTTACAAGTTACTAAATATAACAAAGTTAACGCAAATCAAGCTAAATTCACAGTAATAATAATCAATATCATTGGAACGAGTTTTAAATGCAAGAGTGCTATTACTGATAATTAACATAATGTTTGGTACAATCTACATTTTATTTTTAAAATTAGCTAAATTCTATGATTATTAAGCTAAAAATAATATTTCGTAAAACCAAACATAGATCCCCGGTTAAAGTGATAATGATATAACATGCTCTACTCTGTAATTCATCATCATTGGGGAGCTGGAACCTACTGGACTTTCATCGATTTCTGCTTTAGTCAATAATGTAACGGTACCACTTTCCATGTTTATTTTTGCCCTTTTTCTAAAGCGTGTATCATATTTATAAATTCCAGCAAGAATATTGAAGCTCTTTAATATTGCAAAGGCGTCACCCTCAGATGTTGATAATACAATTTGCTCTTGGGTTGGCACACGATGAAACCCATTCCTTCCTGTTTTTATTGTAAGTCCTTTATTGGCAGGAAAACTGTATCTTCGAAGTTCGAATATCCGGTACGGATTCAAAATGGAAGTAAGTCGAATAAATGGGAGTTGTTCAATTCCACATCCACGTCCATCAGGAGAAGGTAGCCTTACAGCTGAATCTATGGATCTGGATGGAGGAGGGTGCACGGCAGGAGGAGACCTGGATCTGTCACGAAGTGGTGGTTCGTCAGGAAGAAGCGGCCTCTCAACAGGAAAATTTCGTTCAGAAAGAGAAGGTCTACCAGGAGAAACACTAGGACCAGGGTTGCTAGCAGGTAAAAATTCGAACGGTGTACTTAACTCTGCAACAAGAAGCAGAGGATTACATTTTTTAACGTTGGTATTTAATCCACAGAAAAACGATGATCCTCCAAGGTACGCAAAAATCAGTGAAGTTTTGAGATATCATAAGAATACGCCTCGCAATTTTCTTTGAGGATCTACACGGAGTAAATTGATTGGAAAAAAATTCCGCAAAATTTGCATAGAACTGGGACATTTGAGCATTTGGGGAAAGTTTGACATTATTTTGGTAGATTTCTAAACAATTTTGCTTTTTTATTAAATATATTAAATATATTGAAAGTTAGTGTGTTGAGTATTAATCCTAAGGGTCCAGTGATTAGATCCTCATGTAGAAGACATTTTTTAAATATTTTTTTCATAAGAATTCATTTTACTCAACTGATTTTGAATGTTTCTCGGAATGGCTCTATGTTTCATCTGGACACAGTTTTTTGGGGGATATTCTTTCTCTAATCAGTTTTCACCATGTAGCCATTGCACGAAATTAGTGATTTGCAAAATTACTTTAGGTCGGGTCGGGTTTCATGTTTGCAAGACGAGATGAAAACCCCAGCCTACCCGAAAACTTGATGAACCAAGCTAGACCAAAAACCCGAACCTGCCTTAAACATAACTATAAAATTCATTTCAAATTTTCGAAATAACGTTAAAGGTTACATTTGTGGCTTGAATAAAAAGATGCACCGCCTAATAGGAATGAAACATATGGCAAAAGCTATCAACTGCACGATGAAGAAAAAAAAAATATGGCAAACAATTGATGACTGCGTAATGTAACAAGTGAAAAAGAAAAATATTTCCATGCCTTCAGTTTTCGTGTGACTTCAAGTTCCTTTCCAATGTGTCTTGAAGACATTTTATGTGTTTAAGCATTTGCTTATATTCATACCACCAAACTTAAGATGTTGAAGAAGCCATTTGAAAAAGACTCTTTGTTGACTGAAAGTGCAATGCATGCAATTAAAACCTAACTGCTAACCTCCATGAACGCAGAAATGATAACAGAACTTCTGAATTGTCTAAAGTGTGCGACTCCCGCTAAAAGACATAAAAAGTATCAAAGACACATTGGAAAGGAACTTCAAGTCAAACGAAAATTCGAAACATGGAAATATTGTTATTTTACACTTGTTTCATTACGCAGTTGTCAACTGTTTGCAATATATTTTTTCATTGTGCAGTTGACAGCTTTCGCCATCTTTTATTTTTATGAGGCAGTACATCTTACTATTATACATTCAAGTAATTTTCACATATTGAACAACTAGCGAAGTGTTCCTTTGTTGGTTTCGCAACTTTGCTGCTGCAAGGAATGGTCTGATGACGTCTTTTGTTCCAGATTTCCTCGGCTTTGGTTACATTTTACGTGATGAAGTGATAGAGAAGCGTACTGGGTTATCGCAAAAACCTTCTTTGCGAATGGCCAAGATGTAGCTATTCTTTTAGCCGATTGAACTTACATGTTCATCCAAAAGAACTGCAATTATTCTTTCAAAAGAAAAACTTTTTTCATGCAAAAAGGGCGACCTTAAGTGAAACCTATGATGCTAGTAACGACCACTGACTACATTTTAGATGTTTTAGGTCCATATTTTGCAAATGGAAAAAATAATAACGTCAGTATTTTCTCTAGTTTGCTTCAATCTGATACTGCAAAACTGCGCAGATGGCCCTGTTTCCAGAATGCCACACTTTTTGAAAGAAGGAAAGTAACATAGTGCAATCGAATGAAAACATGGATAGCCCTCAATGACGTCTTTCCAGAGAGTCAAACACCATATATTGTTGACTGCGTTCGGATAGTTTGCGCTCTATCTAATGCCTTCCAACTCCCACGAGCTAGTGAAACTCCAGATAACGAAATAATTGCTAATTGTATGTTGCAATTGGTATCGCAGCCAAATCTTCTCCAAGAGCGAGTTGGAAAGGACGGTTGGGCAAGGAAGCGGATAGTCTGGCAGCCCTTAACAGATGCAGATGCAGGCCAAATTTTACACTGACGAACACTTATCAAATGACGGTATATATGTATTTACTCTTTTTGTACCGCCAAGAGGGATCTGTAATCAGAATACAAATCCAATCCCGCCATACGTCTTTAAAATCTCATTGAGAACTAGCACCTTGACGCGGTGATGAAGCTCACTTCTATTATAGAATATCAATGATAACGAAAAAAACCTAATACCAGTTGATTGAAAAACGCTTGTTTCAAATCCATATCAATGTCCCGTGTGAAAAAGAACGCTAGAGATGATGAAGCAAAGTTGCGAATGACCGTTCCCATGAGCATTCTTTCAAGCCTAAGTATAACGTCGTTAACCATCACAAAGCTAACGTGATTAAAGCCAAAGTATGAAATTCGATGTAAATTGAAAAATTAATACTGTCGTTATAACGAATAAAATGACCTTAGGACAACAATGTTTCAGGAAGTTATGAGGCACACACAGTGGATAAAAATGACCCTCTTTGATCTTGTTCTGACATTGGTAAAAAACTGGCCTTATTGACTCTACTCAAAAAAAAAAAAAAAAAAAAA